>JARQOD010000002.1:343458402-343584606 GCA_033576555.1 Oophaga sylvatica
GCCCCATATGCTCCATAGTATAGGTCCCTTATGCTTCCGCTGCCACTAAAAAAAAAAATGACATACTCGCCTCTCGTCGCTGGGGGCCAGGTGCCGGTGTCCTGAGCAGGCAGGGACACCGGTGCGCTATGGGGGACAGGTGCCGTGTCACCGCTCGCTCAGGGCCCGGCACCTGAGATATTTACCTGTACCCGTTCCATCGTTGCGTGCCGCTGTCTTCTAGGTCCTCTTGTCAGTGAATGCTCAGGCAGAGGGTGCGGCGTGTACTAACTACGTCATTGCGCCCTCTGACCTGAACATTCACAGTTAGAGGACGCAGCGGCGAGCAGCAGTGGAACGGGGACAGGTAAATATCGCATATACTCACCCCCCGCCGGAGCGTCTCTGCAGCCCCTGCTCTTCTCCCACAGCTCTTCCTTCCTACTTCGGTCACGTGGTACCGCTCATTAAAGTCATGAATATATTCATGACTTTAATGAGCAGTACCATGTGACCACTGCAGGAAGGAGCCTGAGATCCTGGGAGAAGCAGGGGGGCTGCAGAAACGCAGCGGCGGAGAGGTAAGTATGATCTGACACCCCCGCTCCCACTCCCCCGCCGACCCCTGGTATATGACTTGCGTATATGCCGAGAGGGGGACTTTCAGCCTTAAAAAATGGGCTGAAAATCTCGGCTTATAGGCGAGTATATACGGTACATAGTAATATGAATGATATCATGCAAAACACAAACCCACATATGGCTATGTTGATTGAAAAAAAACTGATAAGTCAGGAACCTTGGAAGAAGGGGAGTAAAAAAAAAAACAAATTAAAACTCAAAAACTAAATTTTCCAGGAGGATTCTCCTGTCGCCCTATTTCTGACAACTCTTGCTCCACTAACACACCTGGAAGTGTAGTGCTGCCAATCAGAAGTGGGAGAGGGGGAGCCCCAATGTACACCAAATTTTGGCCAGGCCAATGGTGTAACAAAGCTATTTGCATATGAATTAAGTTATTTTCTCAGGCACTGTACTAACAGGTACAGTGCTAGTGTGGTTGTTGGAGAGTCTGTTTCCTAAAACACTGTATTTAAAGTTGCGTTTTGGGAGTGACTGGCTTAAAAAAAAAAAAAAACGTAAAAAATGTGTATTGCAATGTTTTACTACAGCTTTACTACAGTCTTCTGTCTACAGTACATGGTGATCATGTCCTAAACATGTCAGCATGTGACTCCAGACTTTCACAGCCCAAAATAAAGAAAAGCTTCTGAGCATTGGATGCCAGACCATGAATAATGCCATGTGATCCAGCCATATACGATCATTTGTAATATCACTCCAGGACTGCTGACAAAAGGCCTTGGGCTACCAGATTAGCAGCGCTGGAGCAGAAAGATTTTATTTGAAACCCTGGAGAGTCCACAAGCTGTAACTTTGATTTCTCCATCACATATGCTATTGACATAAACAGGGTTATGTGCCACTTCCTACACAGTGCACTGCCCTGATAAAGCTGAAAGGAGCCCCCATTGATTAGACATAGCAATATATGTCATCAGTCTGTATCTGAGGGGCAGACACCTAAATGAATGAATGTGTGTGTGTGTGTGTGTGTGTGTGTGTGTGTGTGTGTGTGTGTGTACTTTGCCAGGTCTAGGCATAAGAGCAGTGTTGCTCATTTGCAATCTTCTTCGTTTTTTGCTTTGCAGCCGTAGACTCAAGCAAGCAATGTTCCCAAGACATCCTCCGGATGCTTCTTTCTCTGCAACCTGTCTTGCAAGATGCTGTTCAAAAGAAGCGAACTGTACGATCGTGGGGCGTTCAGGGGCCCTTAACCTGGCAACAGTTTCACAAAATGGCTGGCCGTGGCTCGTATGGTAAGTCAAGTTTATACTTTGGAAATGCCGCAACCCAAAAGCTGCATACAGTCTGTAGTAATACATTGTAACTTGCACATCAAATGGCATGGAAGTCCGTAGCTAGAGATGTGCGTGCATGCATTCAGTATGTAGTGACTCAGCTGAGACACTGGCACCCTACAGTCTAAGCACACCTTTCTCTTCCACATCGACTTTTACTGAAATGTTTGTGTTTGTGCGTCTCTAGGAACAGATGAATCCCCAGAACCACTTCCAATCCCCACATTTATGGTTGGATACGATTATGACTTTTTGGTGCTGTCTCCCTTTGCTCTGCCTTACTGGGAAAGGCTGATGCTAGAACCTTATGGGTCTCAACGAGACATTGCATATGTTGTGGTCTGCCCAGAAAATGAGGCTCTTCTAAATGGAGCTAAGAGTTTCTTTCGGGATCTTACTGCTATGTATGAGGTAAGACTGTTGTTACATCTAGGTGAGCCCTTTTATAAATTGATTATTATTGTGAGTGCATTTCCTAAAGCCCCCATAACATTAACAGTCAGTGGATTCGGCTAACAATCTGTATGGCGGCCTGTACAATTCATTATCAAGGATCCGACATGTCAGATTCTGAACTACTGATCCTTTTGTTCTCCCAGAAATACAAGGGGCTTTCATTAAAGATTTCCCCTGACCCACTTCCTGTGGACTGAGAGCAATGAAACGTGGCACAGTTATTAGTCCTTCTGTTCATAGGTGCCACCTCGGGACACACACTTCTCCCATCTCTTTAAGCAACTGTAAATCTCTTCTTTGTAGAAGTCGACAGGTTGCTCCAAAAGCCACCTTGTGACTTTGGAAATCAGAGTCTCATCATTTGGAAAATGCTTGCCCTTCAAAATAACTTGAAAGAAGTGGAAGTCTGATGGTGTGAGGTCGGGTGAATAAGGGGGATGCAGTAGAATTTCAAAGCCACAGGAGCATGCTTCCATTTGGGCAACATGTGAGTTGTGAACTGGTGCATTGTCTTGCAGAAGGCGGACACCTTTGGTGAGCATTCCACATCTCTTGGTTTTGATGGCCTCCCGCAATTTCTGCAGCATGAAAGCATAGTATGCCCCAGTGATCATGACACTCTTTGCTACGAAACCATCAATATACTACTCCATGCTGGTCCCAAAATACTGTGAGCATGACCTTGCCTGCCGATGGTTGGGCACGTGCCTTCTTTGGAGGCAGCAAGTCATGATACTTCCACTGCATCGACTGGACTTTAGTCCCAGGATCATAGTGATGGACCCTGCTTTCATCCTGTGTGATCAGTCTGTTGAAAAAGTCCTCCTGGTTTCCTTGGCACATCGTCAATAGAGGCTGAGAGCAATCAACTCGTTCCTGCTTCTGGATAGGTGTTAGCAGCTGGGGAACCCAGCGAGCGTATACCTTATGCAAGTGAAGATGGTTTGGGATGATTTTTTTCCACGGACTCCACACTAATTATGACATTTTGGGCTAGGTGGCGAATGGTTACGCTATGATTTTCCAAAATGGCTACCTCCACTTGTTGGATGATGTGTTCATCAATAGCAGAGTGGGGTTGCCCTGGAATTGGAGCTGTTTGCACAGAAGACCGACCACATTTGAATTGACGATGCCAGTTCTTGACTACAACATATGATGGGGAATCATCCCCATAAACCTTTTTCATCTCATCGAACTTCTTTGGTGTGCGACCTTTCAAGTAAAGGAATGTGATGACTGCTCTGTATTCCCCTGGGTCCATGATCAAACCTCACACCACTTCAGCACCTGTAAAATCAAGACTGTCATCAATTCTGAGTTGGAAATTGGCACGTAATCTATAGAGGCTTATATCTTTACATATGTGCAGTGTCAGCGTCCTGTGATAAATAAAAGTGGGTCAGGGAAAAACTTTAATGAAGACCCCTCAAACTCTCTTGGCGAGATCAGAAACGCATGGCTGCCCAAGCACTCTTGTATGGAGGAGATGCTTGCCAGCCGAACGATCCGCCTAATCATCAACAGCTATCTAATGTATGTGGCGGGCTTGAGACCCTCTGAATTGTGTTCCTTATAGTGAGTGGTAATACAGGGCCCTCTATGGCACTGCCCTGCTAAATGTATTTGTGTTTTTGCCACTTTTACTGATTTAAGGATTTCCTTTATTTTTAGCATCCACATCTGCTGCTTTCTAATGAAACTTGTACAAATTATTCTCTTAGGTTTTTTTTTATTGTATTAATGTTTTCAGCTCTGTTATGTATTCATCATTTATTCCTTATTTCATCATTTGTGTGCGTTGTTTCAGTCTTGCAGACTTGGTCAGCATCGAGCGATTTCCAAACAACTTACAGATGGCATCATGCGAGTTGGGTCCACTACCGCAAAAAAGGTTTCTGATAAATCTGTTGCGGAATGGTTTTCTCAGGCAGCGACTGGCGGCAATGAAACCTTTTCCAAATTGCGATTATATGCACAAGTGTGCAAATATGAGTTAGGTATGTTCTGGTCACTTCAAATGCAGATGTAATGAGTTTCAGTTGCAGTTTTTGGCCAGTTTTTATATCATATTGACATTTCAAAAACTTGCAGACAATTATGTACCAAAAATAAATTAAAATGCCATAGATTTTTTTTCACCTTTTTAAGGGATGTGGATAATTAGTATATCATATCCCAGGATAGATGATACATGTGTGATCATTAGAGGTCTGGCTGCTGAGACTCCCACTGATTCCTTGTGTAAATGAAGCCGTAGTGAGTATGTGTGACAATCCCTTCTATAGACAGTAAATGGAGTAGTGGTCATACTTTCTCATGATCTCTGGAGTTCTCAACAGCCAGACCCTCAGCAATCCTAGATATATGTTGGTTATAGGACAACCCCTTTTAACCCCTTCATGACGGAGCCCTTTTTTTTTTTTGCGTTTGTTTTTTGCTCCCTTTCTTCCTAGAGCCATAACTTTTTTTTGTTTTTTCGGTCAATATGGGCATGTGAGGGCTTGTTTTTTGCGGGACGAGTTGTACTTTTGAACGACACCATTGGTGTTACCATACCGTATACTCAAACGGGGAAAAAAAAATTCCAAGTGTGGTGAAATTGCAAAAAAAAGTGCAATTCTACAACAGTTTTTTGGATTTTTTTTATTTACCATGTTCACCAAATGCTAAAACTGATGTGCCATTATGATTCACCAGGTCATTACGAGTTTATAGACACCATACATGTCTGGATTTTTTTTCACCACTTAAATAAAAAAAGTACCCAAAGTTTGTTTAAAAAAAAAAATTGCGCCATTTTCCGATACTCATAGCGTCTCCATTTTTCGTGATCTTGGGTTGGGTGAGAGCTTAGTTTTTGTGTGTCGAGCTGTTGTTTTTAATGATATATTTTGGTGCAGATACGATTTTTTGATTGCCCGTCATTGCATTTTAAAGCAATGTTGCGGTGACCAAGGAAACGTAATTCTGGCGTTTTGACTTTCTCATTACGCCATTTAGCGATCAGGTTAATTCTTTTTTATATTGATTGGGCGATTCTGAACACGGCGATACCAAATATCTGTATGTTTTACTTTTTTTTTTATTATTTTGAATGGGGCGAAAGGGGGGTGATTTTAAACTTTTATATTTTTTTAAAAATGTTTAAATCTTTTAAAAAACTTTTCTTTCTTTTCCCATGCTTCAATAGTCTCCATGGGAGACTAGAAGCTGCCATAACCCGATCGGCTCTGCTACATACAGGCGATGATCAGATAACCTGTATGTAGCAGAATTGCTCACTTGCTATGAGCTCCAACCACCAGTTGGCGCTCATAGCAGTCTGGCAGTGACAACCATAGAGGTCTCTAGGAGACCTCTGGTTGTCAAGCCAACCGATCGGTGACCCACGATCATGTGACGAGGGGCACCAATGGGCGGATTTCCGCCACAATTGCTGGAATCACATATTAAATGCCACTGTCTGTTTGACAGCGGCATTTAACGGGTTAATAGCCGTGGGTGGATCGCGATTCTACCCGTGGCTGTTCTGGGCACATGTTCAAAACGGCTGACATGTACCGGGAAATATGTGGGCTCACCCCCGGAGTCCACATCAAAGGGGGAGAGACAACATTGCAGTACATGTACGGTGCATGTCGTGAAGGGGTTAAGGTACCTTTTTTTTTTTTTTTTTTTTTTTTTTCCCAAAGTTAGAGATTTTTTTTTAATCACATTCCCACCCTTCCCTTTATTCACTTGTTATAGGGCCATATCTTGCTTCCCAACCACTGGATAGTTCTTTACTCTGCCAACCGAACCTTGCATCCCCTGTTAATCAGACCGCTTCCACTCAGCCACCTCCTACAAGCAACACTGGAAACCCCAGCACTCCTTCATCTATGACCCCAGCTCCATCCACTAACTCCTCAGCAACTCCAAACAGTTCTCTGCCACCTACAACCACACCAGGCCTTCCTCCTCCTGCTAATGGGACAAACTCTTTACCGGGAAACAAAAATACCAGCTTTCCTCCCTATGGGAGCATGAACAACTCCACTAATGCTGTCCCAGCACAGGTCAACTCTGTGCAGAACAATCAATCGGGATCGCAGCAAGCCCCTGGGATGTCAAGCGAGCAGGCAGCAGCTGCAGCAGCATCTGAGGTTACTGAAAGGTGAGACCTGTATTGTTGTTCACTTGTTTTTCAAAAAAGTACAAATTTCACTGTTCCTGTACAGAGGCTTAACTTGAAGGGAATAAATAGAAGTTACATTGTGACTTTCATGCAATTTGCATAAATTGGATAAAACACTGACCCTTTCATCGGTTTCCCATTTAGCACCATGGATCGTGATAAAGTTGGAGTTCCAACTGATGGGGAGTCTCATGCCATCACCTATCCACCAGCTATTGTGGTTTACATCGTTGACCCCTTTACCTACGAAAATAAAGATGAAGGGTCAAATTCCTCTAGTGTGTGGTCCTTGGGGCTTCTCCGCTGTTTCATGGAAATGTTGCATATTCTTCCACCACACCTCCGAAACACTGTCTCCGTACAGGTACTTGTTTCCTTTCACCTTGTGTTCTGCAAGAATGGTATTTAGAAAATGTTACCCGTACAATTGAACCATGACCAAACGAACCCATGACTAATATTTGATGCACAATATAATGCTAACTTCTTCCTTTTTAAGGGGGATATTTATATGGAAATATTTCTGGAATTTTTCGGATTGTAAGCTTAAGTACTGATCATCGTGAAACAGGCTCACTTTTTTTGTAGTTTTATTAAAAAAAAAAAACATTGGATGTTGGAATCATACTAAGCAATGGAACTTCTAACATCCTAAAGGATTTAAAAATTATTTTTTGTTTGTACATTGACATATTACATTTCATATAAGTGGCTCTTAACATTTGATTTCTCTTCCCTAGATTGTCCCATGCCAGTATCTTCTTCAGCCCGTGAGACATGAGGATCGGCAGATTTACACTCAGCATTTGAAGTCCCTGGCTTTCTCTGTGTTTACCCATTGCAGAAGACCACTTCCATGCTCCACAAATGTGAAAACTTTAACTGGATTTGGCCCTGGTCTGGCCATGGAAAATTCTTTGAAAAGTCCAGAAGTAGGTTTTACTCAGTTACTTTCCATGAAAGAAAGTTGCGAAGTTATGTGTCATGACTACCTCAGACTGTCAATGTAACCCAAATAACCCTGGTGATCCCTATCTTATACAATTCACTTGTCAGCAATGAACTTTATATAGTATCTTTTATAGGTTATAAGCTTATTTTTTTATTTGTAGAAATTTCGTTATTTCAGAAGTCGCCATATTAATGCATTATTTTTTTTTTTTTTATTTGCAGAGGCCGGAATGTATTAAACTTTACACCCCACCATTTATTTTGGCTCCAGTAAAAGACAAGCAGACAGAACTTGGTGAAACATTTGGAGAAGCTGGACAAAAATACAATGTTCTGTTCCTTGGTTACTGCTTATCTCATGATCAAAAGTGGCTCCTAGCTTCTTGTACAGATCTCTATGGAGAGCTCTTGGAAACCTGCATCATCAATATTGATGTGCCACACAGGTAAGGGAAATCGTATATTGTAGACAATATTATAACCTACGTGTGTCTATATAGTATTAGTGTATCTTGCTAGAGGAAATATTAAAGTTGTTTGGCTTTAAATCACAGAGCTCGTCGGAAAAAAGGTTCTGCTCGCCGCAGTGGTCTCCAGAAGCTATGGGAATGGTGCCAAGGACTTGTACAGATGAGCTCCTTACCATGGAGAATTGTCATTGGCCGTCTGGGAAGAATAGGGCATGGAGAGCTTAAAGGCAAGTGCAGAAGTATTTTTAAACCTAGATAAATATATTCTTTATCGCTTCATTGGGGGACACAGGTTACTATGGTGTATGGTGCTGTCACTAGGAGGCTGACACTATGCAAATTTGGCAAAAACTGACTCCTCCCCAGCAGTATACACCCACCGACAGGCACAGAACAACTCAGTTTTTGCTTAGTGTCTGTAGGAGGCGGACCTGGATCTAACACCAGATCCGCAGTCTTTATTCCCATACAGGTTTTTTGTGTTTTATTAACGCTTTCCCTTTGTTTTCCAGATTCATTTCTTCGGGTAACAGGGTGCAGATCACTCACCCTGTCCTACCCACACTTTAGCGACAGAGAGCAGCGTGCGAATAATCCACACTGCCCACTCTCAGACCCGCTAGCAGGACTTGGTCCTCTGTCACCCTCACGGGTGCTTCAGAGGATCCCGGGCGACTAGTCCTTGCTTCGCCCCTCCTCACCCCTCTCCCAGGAGAGGGCTGAGAGGAAGACGGCGGCCACCAGCTGTGGCCTTTCCCCCCGACTAGAGGGGTCGATGCCGTCTTCTGCACCGTCAGGAGACGGTGCGGGAAGGAGGATCATCAACAGGACCCTCTGCACCCACGAGGGATCCTGACATCCTTGGCTCCAGCATCGAACACCGGACAGCAGACAGAGGTACCCCCCCCCCCCCCCCCCCCCGCCCAACCTGACCAAACGCCACCGCTGCGCGATCGCTCCGGGACCCACCAGAGGGGACAGGGTAGACAGCCCCCCGATAACCACGGGCGCAGGGCCACGCATTTGCCCCACACTAGTTCGCGCTACAACAGGGCGCCGCCATCGTGGCCCTCCCTCGCCTCATTGTTCTCGGCCAGACCACTCCCCCTTCCTGTGACGCGCAGGGCTTCCCCGGCTGACGCCCTGACGTCAGACGCCGGCCCGGACACGCCCCCCCCCCCCCCCCCCCCCCCCCACACGGAGAAACGCCTCAGCGTCGCGTCCTCAGCGCTAGGAGGGCGGTCCTGCCAGCGCCGGCTCCACCCCACAGGAAGCCAACTCATCGCCCGTAAGGCGAGCCAACCAGGGACAAGCGTTCCCCGCCCCCTGGCCGGACACACCTCCTTCCGGCGCTTCCTGCACACCACGTGGACGCTGCAACAGCCGCCAGACTCTGCACGCGTCCACAGCGCCAGCACAGGAGGATCCGTCCCGGCTTCACCCGCCCGCCGGCCTCAGGGGGACACAGCAACCGCAGCTCCCACCGCGATCGCTGGGTACCGGTAAGCGGGGCACTGGTAGGCTCTGCACCCGGCAGACCCTACCAAAACCCCAGGTAGCCCCCACTCAGCAGTATAGCCCACAGCGCTAGGCCTTAATCGCGCAGCAGCTGACAATAGC
The DNA here is from genome assembly GCA_033576555.1 of Oophaga sylvatica. NCBI lineage: Eukaryota > Metazoa > Chordata > Amphibia > Anura > Dendrobatidae > Oophaga > Oophaga sylvatica. The sequence continues at coordinate 343,467,981 of JARQOD010000002.1, forward strand.
GCACGCTTTACCAGGGCCTACCTATGCTCAACCCCGCTGCACACGCTCAGACCCCCACGGTGATCCACTACGCTTGTGCCCTTTGTAAGAAAAAGTGGGCCTCAGGCCAAGCGTCCCCCCTCTGCTCGTCCTGCGTCCCTACCACCACCATGTCTGCCCATCAGGATGCCACCAACGCCCGGGAGGAGAGCGCCCACACGCCCCCGGAGTGGGCCGTCGCCATGTCTCAGTCCTTCTCGGACTGGACAAAAATATCGCAGTCCCTCATACAGTTCCTGGAGCGTATGCCACAGCCCTCTGTCGCCACCAGTGCTACGAACGCCACCTACGGCGATTCGCCTGCACCTGACCACGACCCTCACAGAGGCAGAGCAAGGAACAGAACCAGAAAGCGGGTTCGTGCTAGTTCCCCGTCCAGCTCACCGGGCCCATCAGCGGCCCCCAGCCCGCCCAGAGCTACCCGGTCTCCCTCCCCGGAGACAGACACCGGGTCGGACGTAACATCCCAGGCAGGGTCTGACTCCGAGGACGATCAGCCCTCAGGGACACGGGACATGGTTGATAGCCTCATCTCGGCTATCGTACAAACCCTCGAAATTAAGGAGGACGAGGCAGTCACCCAGGACGACCCCGTCATACTCAAAAAAGTCAAACGACCCTCAAGGGTTTTCCCCAATCACAAGGAGTTCGAGGCTACTACAGCCCGACACTGGGATAACCCCGGAAAGCGCTTCCCGGGAAGGAGACGGCTAGACGTCCTATACCCTTTCAGCTCTGATCTGGTAACCAAATGGTCCGAGCCCCCCAAGGTGGACCCACCTATCTCCCGCCTGTCCTCCCATACGGTTCTGTCCATCCCGGACGCCGCGGCCCTCAAGGACGCCACAGACAGACAGATTGAAGCCCTGACAAAGTCCGCCTTTGAGGCATCAGGCGCATCACTCTGCCCCAACTTCGTGTCATGGGTGCATCGCCACGAAGATCGTCGCGATTGCATATTCTGACTTCTCACAGCTGAGCTGCTGTTTCTTTGTGTTTGGTAATGAGAGAGTTAATTTTACCTAGCTCTTTGCTAAGACTAGGTCCAGCCTCGCCCGGCTGCTTTTGATTATGTTCTAATTAGTTTCCTTTATATTCCTGCCAGTCTGGGTGTTAGACGCCGGTGAAAGCATTCATGTAGTTTAGCAGACTGGATCGGTTCTGAGAATACTTAAGCTAAGAGCTCCTTAGTTGTTTTTACTCTTATAGCTTATAGTTTTTCTCTGAGACCTTAGGTGTTCCTACTGTGTGTGAGTGTTGTATGTAAGACTTTATTTTCTTTATTTCTTGTCTTTCTTGTATGTCTTTCTGTTCATTAACCGTTACCTGTTCATTCCCTTTGGTGGTATTCAGGGTCCTTCTTAGGACTAGAATACAGTTGGCAGGGATTGATAGGAGACAGGGTTTACGCTGGTGGCCTGGACCTCTGTACCTTTAACAGTACCTCCAGGTTGAGGGATTAGTTAGGACCCCAGTTTAGGGTCAGCTTAGACCCCGGTCACCCTCTAGCCGGAGACAGCGTATAACGGATTCCGTTTTGACCCACTGGACATTCTGTCAGGTAAATCTATGTTATCATATATCTATGCGCATGTTATATAGTATGTTGCCCTTTTGATATAGATTTCTGACATCACATATATATATATATCTGCTATACAGCGTGACATTTTCACCGGCCTAACAAAAGATTCTCCCCAGCTGTCATGGATCCAGTAGCCCAGCTGGCCCGGCAGTTGCAGGGGTTGTCCATGGAATTTGCAGACATTAAGTCCAAGGTTTTGTCCCTCCCGGAGTAAACCAGATCTGAACCTAAGGTTGCTCTCCCGGACAGGTTCACTGGTGGGCGGGACAGATTTTTTACTTTTCGGGAGGCATGTAAATTGTACTTTCGGCTGCGGCCTCGGTCATATGGGAGTGAAGAGCAGAGGGTGGGAATTGTTATCTCGCTCTTACAAGGGGACCCTCAATCTTGGGCGTTCTCTATTCCTCCAGGCTCCCCAGATCTCCAGTCAGTGGATCGATTTTTTTACTGCCCTGGGTCTGGTATATGATGATCCGGATCGAGTCTCCCTTGCTGAAACAAGGTTACGTAAAATACGGCAAGGAAATCGTCCAGCGGAGGAATATTCTTCTGAGTTCCGTAGATGGGCAACAGATACTCAGTGGAATGACCCAGCTCTTAGGAGCCAGTTTTGTCAAGGGTTGTCTGACAAATTAAAAGATGTGTTGGCTCAGTATGATTCTCCTCCATCACTGGAGGCTGCTATGGCCCTCGCTATTCGCATTGATAGACGACTTCGGGGAAGACGCAAGGTAACTCCGCCCCCCATGATGACTCCACCTACTACTAAAGTCCCTTATACTGAGGTTCCCCTGGTCTGTTCTGAGGAACCCATGCAGTTGGGAGGGACATCATTTTGTAGGAGGGAATCGGCGGTGCGCCGCAAGACTAGAAGGTGTTTCTTTTGCGGGAGAGAGGGACATTTTGTTGGGGGGTGTCCATCCCGGGCCTCTTTGAGCAAAGGAGTTAACCTGGGAGTGTGTATTTCGTCCCCAAATCCCTCTCAGTTTCTCGTGCCTGCGGAGGTGGTGATTGGTACTAGAACTGAGAGGATTTCTGTTTTTCTTGATAGTGGGTCCGGGGCTAATCTGGTGGACGCTCGGTTTGCCCAGGTGCATGGTATGCAACTGAGTGTATTGGCCAAACCGGTCCCTATAGTATCTATTGATTCCAGACCTCTCGGTCAAGGTAGCTTGGTACAAGCTGTTCATAACATAGATCTTCGAGTAGGGGCAATACATAAAGAGCAATTGTCTTGTTATGTGTTGGAGGGTCTACCCACTCCTATTGTGTTGGGACTTCCTTGGTTGGCTAAACATAACCCAGTGATTGATTGGCAATCCAGAAAGATAAGCCAGTGGGGTGAATTTTGCAGGAATAACTGCATGAGCACGGTCATCGGTGCGGTTGTGCCTAGGACTTTGCCTCCTTTTCTGGAGGACTTTGGGGAGATGTTCTCAGAGGAGGGGTGTAAAGAGTTACCTCCTCATCGCGCATATGACTGCTCAATAAAGTTGCTTCCTGATGCCATATCTCGTACTTTCCCAGGGGCCGGGAAGACGGATGATCCGGTTCCTATTCCTCAGGAGGGAGTTGTAGTGTCAGCTGTATGCTCTGAGCTTGAGGGGGAGGTATTGGGGGCTCAGGGGGACGCCCCTGTGGGACTTCCAGGGAGACTGATAGTTCCAGATCGGTTAAGACTGAAGGTTACGGGGAACCGTTACAAACGGGTGGCTGATAGGGGGAGAGTTTCTGGTCTAGATCTGAAGGTGAACGATCTGGTATGGTTGTCTACCAGGAATATAAAACTTAAAGTTTCCTCCTGGAGGTTGGGTCCCAGATTCATCGGGCCGTACAGGATCAGTTCCATAATTAATCCTGTGGCATTTCGTCTGGACCTCCCTCCTACGTTTAAAATTCATAATGTGTTTCACAAGTCATTACTTAAAAAGTATGTGGCACCAGTCATACCGTCACCTCTACCTCCTCCTTCAGTGGTAGTCAATGATAACGTGGAATTTCATGGGTCGAAAATCATTGACTCACGTCTCAGTCGCCGATCCCCTCAGTACTTAGTTCATTGGAGGGGGTATGGTCCTGAGGAGAGGACGTGGGTCCCTGCGTCTGATGCTAACGCAGATCGATTGGTTCGGACCTTTCACACAACTTACCCGGACAGACCTGGTCATGAGGGTCCGGAGGCCCCTCGTAGAAGGGGGGGTACTGTCATGGGTGCATCGCCACGAAGATCGTCGCGATTGCATATTCTGACTTCTCACAGCTGAGCTGCTGTTTCTTTGTGTTTGGTAATGAGAGAGTTAATTTTACCTAGCTCTTTGCTAAGACTAGGTCCAGCCTCGCCCGGCTGCTTTTGATTATGTTCTAATTAGTTTCCTTTATATTCCTGCCAGTCTGGGTGTTAGACGCCGGTGAAAGCATTCATGTAGTTTAGCAGACTGGATCGGTTCTGAGAATACTTAAGCTAAGAGCTCCTTAGTTGTTTTTACTCTTATAGCTTATAGTTTTTCTCTGAGACCTTAGGTGTTCCTACTGTGTGTGAGTGTTGTATGTAAGACTTTATTTTCTTTATTTCTTGTCTTTCTTGTATGTCTTTCTGTTCATTAACCGTTACCTGTTCATTCCCTTTGGTGGTATTCAGGGTCCTTCTTAGGACTAGAATACAGTTGGCAGGGATTGATAGGAGACAGGGTTTACGCTGGTGGCCTGGACCTCTGTACCTTTAACAGTACCTCCAGGTTGAGGGATTAGTTAGGACCCCAGTTTAGGGTCAGCTTAGACCCCGGTCACCCTCTAGCCGGAGACAGCGTATAACGGATTCCGTTTTGACCCACTGGACATTCTGTCAGGTAAATCTATGTTATCATATATCTATGCGCATGTTATATAGTATGTTGCCCTTTTGATATAGATTTCTGACATCACATATATATATATATCTGCTATACAGCGTGACACTTCGCCTCCACATGGGTGGCCAAGGCCGTATCGGCCTGGGCAAAGATTCTCAAGCGGGGCGTCGCGTCGGAGGCCCCAAAAGAAGACCTCTACAACCTAGCAGACCAGATCGTTAAAGCAGGCAAATACCTCCTTAACGCTTCCTTGGATGCTGCCGCCTGCTCCGCAAGGGCAAACCGCAACATCACCGCAATCCGCTGGGTCCTTTGGCTAAGGGCGTGGAACGCGGATCCAGCGTCAAAAAAGTCCCTAACTAGCCTGCCCTTCCAGGGCTCTATGCTCTTCGGGTCCAGACTGGACCAGATCATCTCCGACACCACAGGGGGCAAGGGTACCTCCCTACCCCAATCCAGAACAAAACGGCCCTACAACAGGAAGGGAACACAGCCCTTTCGCCCCTTCCGTACTTTCACCGCCCCAGGCGGCTCCACCCAACAGGATCGACCCCCTTTCCACGGAGACAGAAGGAAACCTTCCTTCAAGTCCACCCCCCACTGGAAAAACAAGAGCCGCCCCCCTAAGCCAACCAATAACAGGAACCAAAGATTCACCCCTAAATGACGGGTCACCCCCACCTGGAAACCCTTCCAGGGTGGGGGGAAGACTCCTTCGGTTCAAGGACACCTGGCTCTCAGTCGTCGACGACGCCTGGGTAAGGGAGATCATCACATCCGGATACAAAATAGAGTTTTCCTCCCGCCCAAAGAGACGCTTCTGCGGCTCCCACCCACCAAAACAACCATCACATCGCCCAGGGTTTCTCCGCGCAGTCGCCTCACTGCTGGAAGCGGAAGTGATCGTCCCCGTTCCGCGGCACGAACGATTCTCCGGGTTCTACTCGAACCTCTTCGTAGTCCCGAAAAAAGACGGGTCACTTCGCCCGATCCTAGACCTCAAACGGTTGAACCGCCATCTTCGGACCCGCCACTTCAAAATGGAGTCCTTGCGCTCGGTAATTACCTCCATGGAGCCGGGGGAATTCCTTTGCTCCGTGGACATACAGGATGCTTATCTACACATTCCGGTCTGCACCCAACACCAAAGGTACCTCCGCTTTGCGGTGCAGGAACACCATTACCAGTTCACAGCCCTTCCGTTCGGCCTGGCCTCCGCCCCCAGAGTCTTCACAAAGGTCATGGCGGCGGTCATGGCCATCCTTCGGTCCAAGGGGATTCTCATAATCCCCTACCTCGACGATCTCCTAATCAAAGGTCCATCTCGCCAGGACTGCAATCAAAGCCTTCAGATCACCCTGAGCACCCTGTCCCGCCTCGGGTGGCTCATCAACCGGGAAAAATCCACCCTGATTCCAACCCAACGCATTCTCTTCCTGGGCATGGAAATCGACACCGTTCAGGCGCGAGTCTTTCTCCTGGAGGAGAAATACTACTCTATCAGACAGGGGATCAAAGCCCTAAGACGACCGGAGCCCTTTCCACTACGTTTCGGCCTCAGAGTCCTGGGGAAGATGGTCGCCTCCATGGAGGCAGTACCATACGCGCAGTTCCACACACGTCCCCTCCAGCTTGCCCTTCTGTCATCATGGGACAAGAATCCAGCGTCCCTAGACCGCCCAGTGATCCTGCCGCCCAAAGTAAAACAGTCCCTTACTTGGTGGACACTGGCCTCCTCCATTCTACGCGGAAGGTCATTTCTGCCTCTCCGGTGGCAGGTCATCACCACCGACGCCAGCCTGCAGGGCTGGGGCGCGGTCTATCAGCATTTCACAGCACAGGGCCGCTGGGAGACACACGAGGCCCTCCTGCCGATAAACCTCCTGGAGATCAGGGCAATCTTCCTGGCCCTACTCCACTGGCAGCCCCTCCTCAAGGGCAAACCAGTCCGCCTCCAGTCGGACAACGCCACGGCCGTGGCATACATAAATCATCAAGGAGGGACTCGCAGCAAACAGATCATGACCGAGGTAGGGAAGATCCTACATTGGGCGGAACACCACGTCCCTGCCATCTCCGCCGTACACATTCCCGGGGTGGACAACTGGGAAGCAGACTTCCTCAGTCGCCAGGAGCTGGCAGCCGGCGAGTGGTCACTCAACCCGGCCGTCTTCAACCAAATCTGCCAGAGGTGGGGCATCCCAGACGTCGATCTAATGGCATCTCGGTCAAACCACAAGGTCCCCCAGTACGTGGCCAGATCCCGGGACCCGATGGCCCTCGGCTGCGATGCACTCGTCATCCCATGGGCCCAGTTCGAGATGCCTTACCTCTTCCCACCCCTCCCCCTGCTTCCACGGGTCATAAAGAAGATAAAGGCGGAAGGAGTCCCTGTCCTGCTCGTAGCCCCAAATTGGCCACGTCGGGCCTGGTATGCGGAGCTGATAAACATGCTCTCGGACGTACCCTGGAGACTCCCAAACTGCCCGCACCTCCTCTCACAGGGACCTTTCTTCCACCCGAATTCTCAGTCGCTCACTTTAACGGCATGGCCGTTGAAGCCGCGGTCCTGAAGAGCGCAGGCTTCTCGGAAAGGGTCATCCAAACTATGATAAGGGCCAGAAAACCAGCGTCTTCCCGCATTTATCACAGGTGCTGGAAGGCTTTCTTCCGCTGGTGCGAGAAGAACAACCTCTTACCCATGACCTTCTCCCTGCCTTCCGTCCTCGCCTTTCTGCAGTCGGGACTGGACTCCGGCCTTTCCCTCAGTACCCTAAAGGGTCAGGTTTCAGCCCTATCCGTGCTTTTCCAGTCCGAACTGGCCTCCTCGCCCAGGTGAAGACCTTCCTGCAGGGGGTCGCTCACCTAGCGCCCCCCTACCGCCCTCCGATTGATCCCTGGGATCTCAACCTGGTCCTGAGCGCTCTACAGCGTACCCCCTTTGAGCCGATCAAAGACATCCCTCTCACTCTACTCTCGTGGAAGGTAGCCTTCCTGGTCTCCATCACCTCTCTCAGAAGGGTGTCCGAATTGGCGGCCCTGTCCTGCCGCCCCCCCTTTCTGATCCTGCATCAGGATAAGGTGGTCCTCCGACCCGTCCCCTCCTTCCTTCCGAAGGTAGTCTCGGCCTTTCACATCAACGAGGACATCGTCCTCCCGTCACTGTGCCCCTCACCAGCTCATCCCTTAGAAAGATCCCTCCACAAGCTTGACCTGGTCAGGGCGATCCGAATTTACCTTTCTAGAACCACCACCTTTCGTCAGGCGGATTCCCTGTTCATCCTCCATGAGGGCCGTCGCAAGGGGCTCGCAGCTTCAAAATCCACCATCGCCCGGTGGGTTCGTTCAGCGATCCACGAGGCATACCGATCCCAGAACAAACAAGCCCCTCCCGGAGTGAGGGCGCAGTCTACCCGGGCGGTGGGAGCCTCATGGGCCATTCGTCACCAGGCTTCGGCGGCGCAAATCTGTAAAGCCGCAACCTGGTCTTCCCTCCACACCTTCGTGAAGTTCTACAAAGTTAATACCCACGCCTCGGCGGACGCAGGCTTGGGTAGAAAGATACTACAGGCGGCGGTTTCCCACCGACCGACCTAAGTTTCTCTCTCTCTCTAATATACCTAGAATCCCCACCCTTGGGACTGCTTTTGGACGTCCCATAGTAACCTGTGTCCCCCAATGAAGCGATAAAGAAAGAAGGATTTTTGGTACTTACCGTAAAATCTTTCTTGGAGTCTTCATTGGGGGACACAGCACCCTCCCCTAAATCCGTACCACATTAGACCTCAGACCGTTGCCTTGGGGTTGGCACATAGGCCGTGCCTCCGGTCACCATAGGTACTCCTACTACTACTGCTTTTGCACCAACTGAGTTGTTCTGTGCCTGTCGGTGGGTGTATACTGCTGGGGAGGAGTCAGTTTTTGCCAAATTTGCATAGTGTCAGCCTCCTAGTGACAGCACCATACACCATAGTAACCTGTGTCCCCCAATGAAGACTCCAAGAAAGAGATTTTACGGTAAGTACCAAAAATCCTTCTTTATCACTGTATACTAATTGCCAGTGTTACCTTAAAAGAAAAAAATCTGGCTCAATACATTGAGATTTTTTTGACTCCGCAAACAAATTCTGCTATGTGGTCATCTTGTGTGTTCATGGAGCTGTATTTGTCAATCACTCCAATTTCTGCGTGAAACAGACCGTTCTCGCACAAGAAGACCCAAGTCCAGGTCGGTAGAGCCACCAGTAGGGCTAGGGCTTGCGATGCATGAACAGTCTGTTTCATGAATGTGTGAAACCGGTCTTCATCTCACATGAACGAACAGATTTGTGCTATTAAGCATTAACATGTATGTACCGTAATTGGGTCAGGATGGAAACATCCACAAATGTAAATCATAGTTACTTTTATGTGTCATGCAATTGCATTATTCTAATATATACAGATTGGAGTGGTCTACTGAGTAGACGCAATTTGCAGTCGCTGAGTAAGAGATTGAAGGATACGTGTCGAATGTGTGGCATATCAGCAGCGGATTCTCCCAGCATTCTTAGTGCTTGTTTGGTAGCTATGGAGCCACAGGGTTCATTTGTGATCATGCCAGGTATGTAACAAATAAAAACTCACATTGTTCATGTTTATGTGATTTTAATTGTGTAGGATACAGTACTTTGATGTGTCGGCAACCAAGGATTCCCCATTTGCCTGTTTCCCTGTATTCATTGAAACTGATGTGTCCATATTGAAATATATAGTGCATTTTCATGACTATTGGAAACTGGTCATGTTGTCCATGGTAAGCAAGAAGCTGCTTCCCTCCACCTAGAGGTGGTTCCAGGTAGTGAGCATTCTGTCTATGCTGGGAATTATAAGCTCTAAACTAAAAATTGGGCTCCTAACCCTAAAATGTTAGAACTTGTGTTAGTATAAAGGGTAGAACTTTACAATCAGACTTACCGCTCATTTAGATGAGTGTTACATGGACGTGTGCACTCCCGACCACACGAGAGCACCCATACCCATTATAGCCAGTGCACATGGCTAATATTCCACACAAACCAATGGTCTACATTGGAAAAAAAAAATCAGTATGCATTATTCTGGTCTGATTTATAGACTGGACTAGAGGATATAAATAGCAGGGCAGCCCCTGCACATGGAGCCAGTCATGTCCCAAACGATGGTATGGCTGTCTGAACCTGGCCCAATTATGAAGATGGATAGGAAATTATTAGTGATGAGCGAGAAGCATTGTTGCTCGGGTCTCCCTGAGCATGCTCGGGTGATCTCCGAGTATTTTGGAGTGTTCGGAGATTGTTTTCGTCATCTCAGCTGCATGATTTGTGACTTGTAGGCAGGCTTAATACATGTGGGAATTCCCTAACAAACAGGCATTCCACATATGTATTCAAGCTGTCCAGCAGTCGCAAATCATGCAGCTGAGGTGACGAAAACGAAATCTCCGAGCACACCAAAATACTTGGAGATCACCCGAGCAACGAGTATACTCTCTCATCACTAGAAATGATCTTTTGTCTTCACGTCATCTTGCAAGGAGCTGAGCTGCAGTACACAAGAACGGCCACTGCACAAATGTTGAGCTGTGATGTTTTGGCTCCATACACTATGCACTTTGGTCAGTTGGAGGACCTGCTAACAGCTCACTGTTGGGAGGGATCAAACCCTTAAGATAGGTCAAGAATACAGTAGTCCTGAACCCCCTTTTAAAGGCATTTTCTCACAAGACGTTCATCACTCTTTACTGTTCTTTCTCACTACATTTCAATTGAATTGAGCGGCATGATTGCTGCTGCCCCATCCAATGTTTGATAGAGATAAGATGTGGCTTCAATCACTCTCCGACATGCCTGACTACGCTGCTCTGTTCAACCCAGATACAGTGTAAAAAAAAATGGGAGACTTGGACTCCTTATCTGTATGACATTTGTCACCTTATCCAGTGTGGCAGATAATATTTCTTTTTGTGACTGTCAGTGTATAGGTTTTAACCAAAGCCGGTTTTTAAGATCTGACCATGTTAAAAAAATTCATAGCAAAAAATATACATGCGCATTGAGTATTTCACAAATCTACCAGCATTTTGCAACATGCTATGAAGTGTGCTTGTAGTAGGTCTGTGTATGGTTCTGTTCACACTAGAGCTAATGTGATCTCTAATCATTAAAGGGTCTTTGTCAGCACAGAATGACTGTTCAAACCAAGAACAGGCGCTCAGTGCTTTATGACTGGGCCCCATTGTAAAATCAGTACAAATAAATCTGGTTTACTCTTACTAGCCTAACGTGACGCACATGTAAAATACATACACTTTTAGGGTATGTGCAGACATTGCAGAATGTGCTGTGGAATTTTCCGCGCAGATTTTGCTAAATCCGCAGTTAAAATGACCTGCGTTTTACGTGCGGATTTGCCGCGGTTTTTGTGCGGACTTCCCCTGCGTTTTGAGACCTGCGGATTCCTATTTAGAGCAGGTCTCAAAACGCTGCGGAACTGCACAAAAGAAGTGACATGCTGCGAATTTAAATCCGCACCAGATCCGCGCGGAAAAATCCGCAGCATGTGCACTGTGTTTTTTTATTTCCATTGAATATAATGGTACTGTACATCACTTGCAGTTCTGCTGCGGATCTGCAGCGGCAAATCCTCTGCGGATACGCAGCAGATTCCGCAACGTGTGCACAGACTCTTAAATAGGAATATGTTTGAAACATCGATTTTTATATTTGTTAAAGTTCTCTATAAGTAGTACACCTTGTAAAAACACATGGCTCCACTCCGTAAACCTTGTATACATGCGGCTTTGCACCATACACACGCGGCTCTGCTCCGTACACACACGGCTCAAGCATGGAGCCCTGTGTGTACGGAGCTGAGCGGCTCCGCTCCGTACACCTCGTACACAGCGGCTCCGCTCCGTACACCTCGTACACAACGGCTCCGCTCCGTACACCTCGTACACAACGGCTCCGCTCCGTACACCTCGTACACAACGGCTCCTCTCCGTACACCTCGTACACACACAGCTCTGCTCCGTACACCTCGTACACACACGGCTCTGCTCCGTACACCTCGTACACACACGGCTCTGCTCCGTACACCTCGTACACACACGGCTCTGCTCCGTACTCCTCGTACACACACGGCTCTGCTCCGTACTCCTCGTACACACACACGGCTCTGCTCCGTACACCTCGTACACACACACGGCTCCGCTCCGTACACCTCGTACACACACGGCTCCGCTCCGTACACCTCGTACACACACGGCTCCGCTCCATACACCTCGTACACACACGGCTCCGCTCCGTACACCTCGTACACACACGGCTCTGCTACATCCACACTGTAAACCCCTCCTGATCCCACACATAAACTTACCTTCATCCAGCACCATGACGACCAGAACAGCAGAGTCCTGCACGCAGAGAGCCTGACCATGTGACTCCTCCCCCTCCTGTGACCTCATCACAGGTCCTGCTCGCACATATTAGGACAGCACAGCAACTGGACTCCTGGCTGCGAGACGCTAAAGTGGAAAGGTGGAAGGGGTGCATGGGGGGCGTGGCTGCTTCTCACTGCGGGACACATAGCACAGTGCGCAGGAGTGTAAGACTCAGCAGGGATTAAGGAGAGCCGGCACCACACCACGTGTAATGAGTTGTGCTCTGCCGCCCCCTAGCTGCCGCCGCCTGAGACAGAAGGCTCAACTCGCCTCATTATAGGTGCGCCACTGTCCACTCCCCCTCTTCTTTGATTCACAACTCTGGCTTCATAGAGCTAGCAAAGGGTGGAGATGGATGGAAACCAAGCAGATGAGAAGGTGTTTATAAATGATTGGCCTCGCCGCGATGCACCGAGCGACTGGCCATGATTTGAACAGTTATTCTGTGCGAACAGTCCTTTAAACACCTGATGAAGCCTGTTTGTAATGACTTTTTTACTTGTAATACATATATATTACTTATTTTTCCAGATTCTGTGTCAACTGGTTCAGTCTTTGGACGTAGCACTACATTAACCATGCAAACTTCACAACTAAATACACCGCAGGACACATCCTGTACTCATATTCTGGTTTTCCCTACATCAGCGCTTGTGCAAGTGGCAACTGTAAATAACACCAATGAGAATATTTTCAGTACAAATAACGGTGAGTATTTTGGCTTCCTTGCCTTTTTAAATATACATCTCCCCTCCAAAGTGTATGGCACATCCTTGTTCACCAAACACTTGTAGACTTCTGTAAGCCGTGCATCTTACTGTTTTTGCTTTTTATTTTTTGTCTGGCAAAAAAAGAAAACATTACTGTGACTTAAGGTGTTTTATGTCGGAATTATGGCATAAACACCTTTTATGAATCACTCCCCGTCTCTCCATACCTGGCGTTACAAAGTTCTGAGCTTTTCTTACCTTCGATTTGTTGGATTGTGGCCAAGGCTCATTTTTGTTTTTATCCCCCTGTCCTTCTCTACTACAGATGGATCAGATGGCATGGGGATTTTTGATGTGCTTGATACTCCCGAAGACTTGGATCCAGATCTTATAAACATTTTTCCTGCATCTCCCAGCGGATCCCCAGGCCATTCTCCTGGATCTCATTACCCCCATGGAGGTGATGTTGGCAAGGTGAATAATCCTTTACATTGTTGGAATACAATTGTGTTAAATCTAAAATGGACAATATTAACCGTTATTTTTGGTTTTGGTTTTCGTTTTTTGCTACTGTTCTTCCCAGAGCCATAACTTTTATTTCTCCGTCAATATGGCCGTGTGAGGGTTTGTTTTTTGCTGGACGAGTTGGACATTTGAACAACACCATTGGTTTTAACATATCGTGACCTGGAAAATGGGAAAAAATTCCAAGTGCGGTGAAATTGCAAAAAAAAAGTGCAGTCCCACAGTTTTTTGTTTTGCTTTTTAACCATGTTCACTAAATGCTAAAACTGACCTGCCATTATGATTCTCAAGGTCATTAGGAGTTCATAGACACCAAACGCGTCTAGGTTCTTTTTTTATCTAAGTGGTGAAAAAAAGTTCAAAACATTGTTAAAAAAAAAAAAAGCGACATTTTCTAATACCCATAGCGTCTCCATTTTTCATGATCTTTGGTTGGGTGAAGGCTTATTTTTTGCATGCCAAGCCGACGATTTTAATGATACCATGTTGGTACATATACAATCTTTTGATCGCCCGTTATTGCATTTTAATGCAATGTCGTTGCAACAAAAAAAAACTTAATTCTGGCTTTTTGACTTTTTTTTTTTTTTTTTTTCTCGCTATGCCGTTTAGCAATCAGGTTAATACTTTTTTTTATTGATTGGGCGATTCTGAACTCGGCGATACCAAATATGTGTAAGTTTCACTTTTAGCATGCTTCAATAGTCTCTATGGGACACTAGAATCTGCCACAACACGATCGGCAATGCTGCATACAGGTGATGATCAGATTGCCTGCGTGTAGCATAATTGCTCATAGCAATCCAGCACTGACAACCATAGAGGTCTCCAAGAGACCTCTGGTTGTCATGTTAACCCATCGGTGACCCACAATCACATGACTGGGGTCAGCGGATTTGCGGCACGATTGCCGGAAATGCATGTTAAATGCCACTGTCAGCATTTGACAGCGGCGTTTAACGGGTTAACAGCTGCGGGAGGATCGCGATTCCTCCTGCGGCTGTTAGCAGCACGTCATCTAATTCCAAACAGCGAAAAACAACTTCATATCTGGCCAATGAAGAGCGAATCAAGGAGCTGTGATAATGGTGGTAAGGATGAAGGCACTACATACATCACTGTAGAATTCAATGTTGCCCCTCAGGTCCCATGGTCCTTGTTGTCTATCCACTCATCATCCACACCCCAAGTACAATGTTAATTTGCAATTTGGAAACCTATTACATGGGCTGGAGAGCCTTTTCAAGTTTTTTTTTTTTTTTTTTACAACAATGTGAGGCTATGGCAACGCTAGGTCATTTTTAAACTGTTCACACTGTGCTACACTTTAAGGATGAAGTACTGCTTGGTAACTACTTTAGCACCAATTTTCACTATCTTCATGTATAATTTCTATATTATTTTTTTTTTTCAGGGTCAGGGAACTGATCGACTACTGTCTACAGAATCTCATGATGAAGTGACCAACATTTTACAACAACCCTTGGCGCTAGGTTACTTTGTTTCAACTGCCAAAGCTGGTCCATTGCCTGACTGGTTTTGGTCAGCATGTCCTCAAGCACAAAATCAGTGCCCACTGTTTCTTAAGGTAAATGACTGTCAAGTTGTTGATATTTTACATATCCATTAGCTTTCCATCTACAATTCCTGACTAAAATGACTGCACATGTTGGAATGTTCAATGCCTCAAATTATCACATTTTTAGAGAACTTTCTGCCATGTCACATTTCAATTCTTGAATGTCCTTTTTTTTTTTTTTCTTCAGTCTTTTTTAGCAATTTTTATTTTCAGCTGCAGATGGAAGGAAGAGAGCCACAGTATTCATTACTGATGGGTAGGCGGAGCCCCAGATCAGGATGTCACCTCAGATCAAAAGAGTGCTGACTGGCTGGCCCCTCCAGCTCGGGCTCCTCCTACTCAGCTCCAGTCTAAGATTTGAGGTCCAGAGGATGGTCGCTGCTAATGCAGCTCCTCAGAAGATTTTATTATTTTATATTCGGACAGGAGACTTGGATCACTAGTTGGTCTAGAGGTCTCAGGGGTACCAGTGCTGCTGTACCCCAACCTCTCCCTTGGCGGATCTGTACTTACTCAAAGTCCCTGCAGAATCCTTGCCGGCCCTGGGGGATGAGGAGAGCTTCCCTGGCGGGACGCAAACCACACGTGCGGTCACTGCGTTCCTCGCCCTGGGGGGAAGCATGGGCATAGCGCCAGAAACCCCTGAGGGTCCCTGTGGCGCCTTGGCTGGTGAGTACTCCACACAAAATTTTATTATTAATGTGTGAGTGCTTTAGCGTCTGATGGCAGCGCTATTACATGTATATCAGTATGCTTCAGCGCTGCGGTGACAGCGCTATTACATGTTTATCAGTGTATTTCACCAGCCTCTCCCTTGGCGGATCTGTAACTACATAATGGTCCCTGCAGAATCCTTGCCGGCCCTGGGGGATGAGGAGAGCTTCCCTGGCGGGACGCAAACCACACGTGCGGTCACTGCGTTCCTCGCCCTGGGGGGAAGCATGGGCATAGCGCCAGAAACCCCTGAGGGTCCCTGTGGCGCCTTGGCTGGTGAGTACTCCACACAAAATTTTATTATTAATGTGTGAGTGCTTTAGCGTCTGATGGCAGCGCTATTACATGTATATCAGTATGCTTCAGCGCTGCGGTGACAGCGCTATTACATGTTTATCAGTGTATTTCACCAGCCTCTCCCTTGGCGGATCTGTAACTACATAATGGTCCCTGCAGAATCCTTGCCGGCCCTGGGGGATGAGGAGAGTTTTCCCTGGCGGGGGCGCAAACCACACGCTGGGTCACTGCGCTTCCCGCCCTGGGGGGAAGCATGGGCATAGCGCCAGAAACCCCTGGGGGTCCCTGTGGCGCTGAGCTGATGAGTTTTCCACACAATTTTTATTATAATAATGTGTGAGTGCTTCAGCGCTGCGGTGACAGCGCTACTACTTGTATGTCAGTATGCTTCAGCGCTGCTGTGACAGCGCTGTTACATTGTAGATGTGGTGATCTTTTGTCCGCAGGCAGATAGCTGCAGGACAGAGAGGGAGCAGGAGCGGGGGAGTTCGCGCTCAATATTTGAGCTAGCAGGGGGCGTGGCCTATCTATTCCCGGTCTTTTGAGCAGGAAGACGCGCGCTCTGGCGTTTCTCCTGCGACTCCCTCACTGTGGCGGCCATTACACAGGCTCCTGGGCTCTTCAGACCGCTCCTCTCCTCATAAGACACCACGGCCAGCTGGGTGAGTGCTGATTCCTCACCCCGCAGCGCAGCGATCGCTATCCTGCAGCTGCAGTCTCATTAGAGACATAAAATTGGCTGGGGCTCACAAACATATATACTGTGGTGAGTTTGCAATATTAACCCTTCTGAGGGTTCTTTCTACCAGAAAAATTTTTTGACTGAATACCGCTGGGGTAACCCTGCCTGGTGGAGCGTTAACCCTTCAGCATATAAAAAAAAAAAAAAGAAAAACCGCATAGTTTTTGCTGGTATTACCGCTTTGACCTGTTCATACAGGTGAGACATGTCTGAACAGAGTTCAGATGCCGCGGATCACGTCCCAGTGCCATTGCGGCAATCAGATACGCAGACCTCCACAGCGTCTAGCGCTGCGGTCGACAGCGGTGAAAAATTGGACGATATCGCTCGATCGATCAACAACTTGTCTGACCTTTTAGGTCAATATGTGTCTGCTAATTCCTCTCAGAGGAAGCGACGCAGGCCGTTACCGGCCTCTACACGGAGCGAGTCAGACGTATCTGATATTGGGCAGAGTTCCCCTTTAAATTCGGATGGAGAAATATCCGATTCAGATGCGGACGAGCCGCAGGGGCGTTCCTCTATGGCGAAGCGTACGGAGGCATTAATTGAAGCCATGAGAGATATATTACAGTTACCGGAGGAGGTAACTAGTCGTCCTGGTAAATCAGCACGCATGTTCCAGGAGTCCCGTGCTTCGCGTACAACATTGCCAGCTCTGGATGAGCTTAATAGTGTAATAGAGGAGGAACGTCTATGTCCAGATAAGTGTTTTCATGGAACGCATTTCTTGGATACACTTTATCCTTGCTCTGCGGAGTTAAAGGCTAATTGGACTTCTGCTCCTGAAGTGGATGTGTCTTTATCTCAGCTTAGTAAATCCTCACTACTCCCTATTAAGGGAAAAGCGAGCTTACAGGAGCCTTTGGATAGAAAAGCAGAATTGGCGGCAAAAGCAAGCTATGAGGCTGCGGGTCATGGATTCCGAGCAGTGCTAGGATCCATGTGTGCTGCTAGAGCTTCTCTAAGCTGGTTGGCACGTCTGAAGACGGAGTTGCACAATGAATCTCCGTTATCTGAGATACGGGAAACTTGTGAATGGTTAGAAACGGCAGCCTGTTATATCTTTGATGCCGGTCTGGATACGGCATCTCTGCTGGCCAAAGCGCAAGCTTCAGCGGTCACAGTCAGAAGAGCTTTATGGCTCAGACAGTGGGCCGGGGACGCAGTTTCCAAACAAGGGTTGTTGGCCTTACCTTACAAGGGTGGCCATCTTTTTGGATCCGACCTCACAGAGCTGATTTCCAAGGCTAAGGCGAAGGAATCAGCATTACCACAGCGTAGGGCCATGGCCTCGGTGTCCAGTAAGCCTGGTGTCTATAGTGGTCGGCGGTCCTTTCGGGGCCGAGGACGATCTAGTCACTCCTCGTGGGGATCGGGTCGTCCTTCCTTCTCAGGAAAGAAATCCTCTCAGAAAACTCGTACTCCCTGGAAGCAGAGTTTCCGCCAGGACAAGCGGGAACTTGACAAGAAGCCCGCAAAGTCTAATTGACGCCAGGGGTCCACTCGAGGATTCTCGAGTGGGGGGTCGCCTGCTTCTTTTCAAGGCGACTTGGATGGCTCGCGTTCCAGATTCCTGGGCAACGCGGATTGTGTCGGCAGGCTATTTCATAGAGTTTGCTTCTCGACCCCCAAATGTTTTTTGTCAGTCTCGCGTTCCGTCGGAACCCGAGCTTGTTGTCGCTCTACAGCGAGAGGTCGAATCTCTGCTACAAAAGGGTGTAGTGATACCGGTTCCGTCAGAGGACCGAGGGAAAGGTTTTTATTCCAACCTTTTTATAGTTCCCAAAAAGGAGAACAAATTTCGCCCGATTCTGGATCTCAAGCGATTAAACCGGCATGTCCATGCCCGGAAATTTCGCATGGAGTCGCTTCGCTCCGTTGTGGCAGCTCTGTCACAGAACGATTTTCTGGTGTCAATCGACATTCGCGACGCCTATTTGCATATTCCCATCGGAAAGGCTCATCAGCGCTTTCTTCGATTTGCCATAGGTCAGAATCATTACCAGTTCGTGGCTCTGCCGTTCGGCTTAGCCTCAGCGCCAAGGGTCTTTACAAAAATTCTGGCGCCCCTCATGGCAATCCTTCGAAGACAGGGGATTACGATTCTCCCTTATCTGGACGATCTTTTGATCATGGCTTCCTCGGAGGAGGAGGCGTTGACAGCTCGGGATTTGTCTCTTCAGTTTCTGAAGGACTTCGGTTGGCTGGTCAATTGGGAGAAGTCGTCCCTGGAACCATCGAGGACAATCCTCTTTTTGGGAATGCATCTCGACACGTTTCGGTCGGTAGTTTCCCTACCACCAGACAAACAGTCATGTCTTCTTCGACATGTACAGATTATGAGATCCTCAACGGCAATGTCTCTACGGAAGTGTATGCGTCTTCTAGGACTGATGGTGGCGTCCATGGAGGCAATTCCTTTTGCCCAGTTCCACTCCAGGACTCTCCAAAGGTTCATCTTGAGTCGATGGAATCAGTCGCAATCGCTGGATTGCAGTGTCACCATTTCTCGCGCGGTGCGGGATTCTCTAGAATGGTGGTTACGTCCAGGGCATTCTCCCTGGGGAAGTCTTTCCTCCCTCCGAAGTGGTCAGTCATAACCACCGATGCCAGCCTGACGGGCTGGGGGGGTGTTTGGAACAATCTCTGGATTCAGGGGGTATGGTCATCGGAAGAGTCTGTGCTTCCGATCAACATCCTGGAATTGAGGGCGATTTTCCTTTGCCTCCAACATTGGACGGTCCCTTTGAGCGGTCTGCCAGTCCGAGTGCAGACAGACAGACAATGCGACGGCTGTCGCGTATATCAATCACCAAGGTGGGACAAGGAGTTCCAGACTCATGGTAGAGGTGTCCCGAATTCTGATTTGGGCAGAGGCCAATGTACCAGCCATTTCGGCGATTCACATTCCAGGGGTTCAGAATGTTACAGCGGACTTTCTCAGTCGCAGAAGGATGGATTCCGGGGAATGGAGCCTCCATCCGGATGTGTTTGCACTACTGTGCTCTCGCTGGGGAACCCCCCAAGTGGATTTGATGGCATCCAGGTCCAATGCCAAGTTACCGACATTCATGTCCAGGTACAAGGACCCGAAGGCGGTGGCGGTGGATGCTCTAGTGGCTCAGTGGGATCAGTTCGAGCTGATCTATGTATTCCCGCCGATATCCTTACTTCCTCTAGTACTGCGTCGGATCAGACTAGAGAGAATTCCTGCTATTTTGATAGCTCCAGACTGGCCAAGAAGGGTGTGGTTCTCGACAATAATGTCGCTGTTGGCGGCACCTCCTTTTCCACTCCCTCTTCAACCGGACTTGTTGACTCAGGGGCCCGTTTGTCATCCGGACTTGATGTCCCTGCGTTTGACGGCGTGGCTCTTGAGACCGAAATCTTGACCCGTAGAGGTTTCTCAGCCGAGGTCATTGCTACCCTTCGTGCTGCAAGATGTCCGGCTACTACTAGGATTTACCACAAAATTTGGGAAACCTTCTTTTCGTGGTGTTTGGGGTCCTCTCGGAACCCGAGAAAATTTTCCATTCCCAACCTGTTGGCTTTTCTGCAGCATGGGCTAGACAAGGGTTTGGCAGTCAGCACTCTGAAAGGTCAGATTTCTGCTCTGTCCTTATTGTTCCGGAGAACCATTGCTTCAAATAGAGACGTGCTCTCCTTTTTCCGAGGTATATCTCGTAAGTTTCCGCCGCGGAAGGCACCCGTGTCTCCTTGGCGGCTCAACCTTGTTTTGGAGGCTCTTCAGCATAAACCTTTTGAGCCTATGGTTTCTGCTAGCCTTTCTTTACTTTCTTGGAAGGTGGCTTTCCTTGTTGCAGTCACTTCCTTGAGGAGAGTTTCTGAGTTGGCAGCTCTTTCTTGTTCGCCTCCTTTTCTGGAGTTTTTTCCGGATCGTGTAGTGCTTCGCACTCGGGGTCATTTTTTGCCAAAAGTGGTATCACAATTTCATGTTAACCAGGATATTGTGTTGCCTTCACTCTGTCCGGATCCGAAGAATGCGAAAGAGCGAGATTTACACACATTGGATTTAGTGCGGGCCTTGAAGTTTTATCTTTCTATTACTCAAGGTTTTCGTAAGACGGACTCCCTGTTTGTGGTTCCAGCAGGTCGTCGGCGTGGTCAACGAGCTTCCAAGGATTCTATAGCTCGTTGGATCCGGTCAGCTATTTTGGAAGCTTACCGTCTTCGGGGTGAATCTTGCCCGATTAAGATTCGAGCCCATTCTACGAGAGCTGTGGCCTCATCGTGGGCTTTTCATCAAGGTGCCTCGGCAGTGCAGCTCTGCCGAGCGGCAACTTGGCGCTCTGTCCACACGTTTACAAAGTTTTATAAAGTGGACGTCAGTGCTTCCGCTGATGCAGCCCTCGGACGTAGGGTCCTGCAGGCAGCTGTAGTTTAAAGTTCTGGATGAACTTGTGTTTAGCGCTGGTTGCGCTTTGTTGTTAAGGTTGTTGGGTTTCTGCCTTTTGTTGGTTTTTCCCACCCTTATTTTTGAACTGCTTTGGGACGTCCCATCAGTAATGAATACTGTGGCTCTCTTCCTTCCATCTGCAGCTGAAACACGGATTTTGGTAAGAACTTACCTGTAAAATCCTTTTCAGCGAAGGAAGGAAGAGAGACACAGCACCCTCCCAAGGCAGAAGTGTGTTGATGTTTTCAGATGCAGCGCGACCCTTATCTGATAGCGATTATCTGGGCTGAGGTCAGCGCGCTAAGGCTCTGTTCCAGCATCGCCAGCTCATCGCAGTAGTCAGGTTCCGTGAGTAGTACCTGGAACTCTGGTTTTTGGCTTTCTTTGCATGCATAACCTGTATCCTTGTGTTTTTTCTCTGAAGTTCCTTCAGAAGGGGTTATGTTGCTCCGCTGGTGATCTTGGCTCTTTTCCTAAAAGCTTTGGTACGACTGGAGCTGAGTAGGAGGAGCCCGAGCTGGAGGGGCCAGCCAGTCAGCACTCTTTTGATCTGAGGTGACATCCTGATCTGGGGCTCCGCCTACCCATCAGTAATGAATACTGTGTCTCTCTTCCTTCCTTCGCTGAAAAGGATTTTACAGGTAAGTTCTTACCAAAATCCGTGTTTCTTTTGTATCCACGTAGTTTTGGCTCATAAAATTGAAAATGTGACTTCAGTCTGAGCCTCAAAAGTATTGAATCTTGACATATGCCCCCAACATAAGGCTCAAACCATGCCATTATATAGACTTACATTGAATATAGATTCACTTGCCAAAGAAACGTATGCATGCCTCTTTGTCAACTTCATTTTTTATACATAAAAATTAAAGCAGCCTGTTAGAGGCTAAAAAGATTCACTGTATGTCTTTGAGTGAATTGAGACCTGTAAATATTTATATGCAAGAATAGTAAAGTTCTAATGTGATGTGAACATGGCATAATGAAGACTGAATCAGCCAAAAAAAAAATAAACACCTGCTTGGAAAGTCTTGCCGTTTTTGTTTTGCGCTTTCTGCTTAATATAGAAATAAATCGTGAACATTGTGCTTTGGGTTTTAGGCCTCTCTGCACCTTCATGTGCCTTCAGTGCAATCAGATGAGTTGCTACACAGCAAACACTCACATCCACTGGATTCAAATCAGACTTCAGATGTCCTCAGGTATGGAACTGGCTCTGTGCATTGTTACTCCTGTTATAGTTGAGATTTGGAGATATGCCGTGGTGCTTGAAAGTTTGTGAACCTTTCAGAAGTTTCCTAATTTCTGCCTACATGTGACCTAAAATAACATCAGAATTTCACACAAGTCTGCAAAATAGTCCGAAGGCCAAATCAAAACCTATTAGACTTTGTCATTTTTCTTATGAGGAAAATGATCAAATGGCATGCTTGTGAGTGGCAAAAGTATGTAAATCTATAGAATTAGCTGAATTTGAATGTTAAATTAGAGTCTGGTGTTATCATCCCATCGATTGAAAAATCATGCCTGAGTGTGCAACCTGCTTTCTTTAACGAACCGGGTTCTATGAAAATCTGATCTTAAACACATTTATATATTTGTAGAAATGGTTTTGTAAACTTTTACAACCTGATTTGTATAAAAACTTGTCTGTGCCATTATACACTTCTGCAGAGTTTGGACATCACCAATCCTTAGTCAGTGTAGAAATGCATGAAATTCAAGACCAATGCTACCTTCCACAGGAAGGTTTGACCAACAAAGATCACTCCAAAATAATATAATAGTCCAAAAGATTACAAAGAAACCCAAGGCAGCTGATAAGCAACTAAAGGCCTCTGTCACATTAGCTTTTAATGTTTGATACCATCTTCAGGAGGACACTGAACAATAATGGTGTGCATGGCAGGACTGCAAGGAGAAAGCCACTGGTCTCCAAAAGGAACATTGCTGTCCATGTGCAGTTTGCTAATGACCATCTTAGACAGCCAGAAGGCTCTTGGAACAATATTTCAGCTGCAGATGGAAGCAAGGGGGACACTTCATTACTTCTGGGTAGGGCGGAGCCAGATAGTAGGACTAACCTCAGGTTCTAAAAATGGGTGTTGTCCGGCCCCTCCGGCTCTGGCTCCTCCTGCCGTACACTCCAGTTTCGACTTGAGGTCCAAGTAGTAAGGACGGCTGCTAATGCAGCTCCTCAGAAAACACCTCAGAAGAGTTTATTATTTTACTCGGACAGGGTCCTGGACTTTATGTCTAGAGGATCAGGGGTACCGGCGCTGCTGGTCCCCATCCTCTCCCCTGGCAATATGTATTCCCTAAATGGTGGTCATTACATTTTCTTGCCGGCCCGGGGGGAAGAGGTGGCTATCCCTGACAGGACGCACACCACGTTCTGGGTCACTGCGTTCCTTGTCCTCATGGGGAAGCAATGGGCACAGCGTCACATATCCGTGGAGGGTCCCTGTGGCGTTTTGGCTGGTGAGTACTCCATATCTTTATTATATATATGTGAGTGCTTTAGCGTTCTGCTACGGCAGCGCTGTACATTTTTACTATATATTAGTGTGATTTAGCGTTGCTGCAGGCAACGCTATTACCTTGGTGCCTTCAGTGGCTGCTGCGGGCAGCCACTGGTACTTTTTTGTCCGCAGGCAGATGCCCTGCGGGACTTAGGAGATGGAGGGGAGAGTTGCTCCCGCCTTTTTTATTTGAATTTCGCGCCCAGAGCGCGCGCTTTAAGGCAGCCGGCCCGGCACTTTCACTTTCGGTCTCTGCACGGGCTGGATAAGACAAGGGAGCTTCGGCGGCCATTGCTGGCAGAGAGCCGATTATTTCGTTTGTCTCTCCCTCTCTCCTCTCCTCAAAGGCACCGCTCCAGCCGGGTGAGTTCGGCGTTAACCTCTTCGCCGCCGACGCTGCAAAAAAAAAACCCTCCAGCACGATTTTTAACAGCTGGGGGTGCGATTCAAATGCAGCTGTGCTGCAGGAATATTTTCTTGTAGCCTTTCACAGGCGTGGGGATTCTGAGACATTAACCCCTTAGCGGTCGATACTGCTCCCTCCAGCACGATTTTAACAGCTGGGGGTGCGATTCTGCAATATTAACGGCCGATACTGCACCCTCCAGCACGATTTTAGCTGAGGGTGCGATCCTGCAAGCTGTGCTGCAGGAATATATATCTTGTACCTCGCCTTAACGGGCGGTAGGGAGGCTGCGGCATTAACCCTTTAGCGGTTAGCCCTGATGGCTGGGGTAACTCCTGCTGTGGGAGTTTTTAACCCTTCAGCGCCTCTTTTTCTTACATGTTGTTATAACATATTTTATTGTAATATATACTGTGTGAGGGCATGTTCAATGATCTGGAACGCATGTATGGCGTCTGCGGATAGAATCCGCACATGACCCTATTTATATTCCTTTCATGTTGAGTTAATATGCTGTGTTTTTTTTTTACACTTGTGTTATATGAATACGCTGTATTTTACTGCGGCTGCCCTACGTATACACTGTATTTTTCACCTGAAATACGGATGCATTGTGTCCTACGCCTGCGCGTGGGTTGCGTTCTGTATCTTACGCTTGCGCGGTGTATGCACTGTGTCTTGCGCCTATGCATGGAATGCGTTTTGTGTTCTACGCTTGCGCGGTGGATACTTTGTGTCCGGCGTTTGGGTTTGCTTCGGACTGTGTCCGGCACCAATCTGACGCCAGTTGTGGCGGTTGTTTTTTATTTGTCTGGCTAACCTATGGGTTCAGACAATCTAGTATGCGGATCGTATGTTCCGACATAGTCGCTGTAGGTTTTGCCGTCCATGGATAAACTCATGGGGCAGTGGTGAGGTCCTTGTATCCGCGTTTGACGGATTTAATTGGATTCCTTCTCCTGAAGGCGTATCTGCAAGATCCACAAAAAAAAAAAAAAACGGAGTTGGCGGTGAAAGCCATCTATGAAGCTACTAGTAGTCCTAGGGTCCTTGTGTGCTTCTAAAGCTCTCTTGGGCTGGATTGGTCGTCTGCAGACAGCACTGCAGGCTGGACCTTCTTTATCCGATATAAAGAGGAATACAGCCCGACATATATATATATATGTGAGGACATCCCTGCGGTACAGATCTCGATCTTCTGCAATCACTGTTTGGAGAGCCGTGTGGCTTAAACAGTGGACTGGGGATGCGGTTGTCCAATCAAAGTTTGCTATCATTTGATTGCTGAAGCTAAGACAAGGAGTCAGCTTTACCTCAGAGTAGAGCTGTAACGTCTGCATCTGACAGACCCGGTACCAGTGGTAACCGACGGGTTTTTTTTTCGTGGCAGGAGACGAGTCGGTCAATCCTCTTGGAGATCGAGTCGTCCCGCTTTTTCAGGGAAAAAGTCTTCCCAAAAGTCTAACGCTTCTTGGAAACAATACCCGTTCAATGACAAGCGGGAATCTGACAAAAAGCCCGCCAAAACGGACTGACGCCAGAAGTTCACTCGAGGATTCTCGAGTGGGGGGGGGCGCCTGCTCCTGTTTCAAGCGGTTTGGGTCTCCCGCGTCTCAGACTCCTGGGTGACACGAATAATGTCGGCAGGCTATTTCATAGAGTTTCTCTCTCGCCCTCCAGAAAGATTCTGTCAGTCTCGCGTTCCGTCAGATCCCGACTTTTTGACCGCTCTGGGCAGGAAGTCGATTCCTTACTACAGAAGGGTGTAGTGGTGTCAGTTCCTCCGGAAGACCGGGGAAGGGGATTTTATTCCAACCTCTTTGTGGTCCCCAAAAAGGAGGGAAAGTTTCGTCCCATTCTGGATCTCAAGAGGTTAAATCGGCATGTTTACACCCAAAAGTTCCGCATGGAGTCGCTTCGCTCAGTGGTGACTGCCCTGTCACAGAACAATTTTCTGGTGTCCATAGATATTCGCGACGCCTATTTACACGTTCCCATCGGAAGATCTCATCATCGCTTTCTGCGCTTTGCCATAGGTCAGGACCATTACCAGTTTGTGGCCCTCCCTTTCGGGTTGGCTTCGGCACCCCGAGTTTTTACAAAGGTGCTGGCACCTCTTATGGCAATGCTTCGGAGACAAGGGATCATGATACTTCCTTATCTGGACGATCTTCTGATTGTGGCATCCTCAAAGGAGGAGGCAGTGACGGCTCGCGATTTATCCCTTCAGCTCCTGGAGGATTTCGGGTGGCTGATCAACTGGGAGAAGTCATCCCTGGAGCCTTCTCAGTCAATCCTGTTTTTGGGCATGATTTTCGACACAGCGAAAGTGGTAGTTTTTCTGCCAAAGGACAAGCAAACCAGTATCCATTGTCTGACACAGACTGTGCAGTCCTCAATGACAGTATCCCTTCGAAGATGTATGCGCCTTCTGGGGTTAATGGTCGCTTCGATGGAAGCTCATCCGTTTGCTCAGTTCCATTGCAGAACGCTTCAAAGCTTCATTTTGAAGAGATGGAATCGTGCACAGGAAACACTGGATTGCAGGGTTTTAATCTCCCGCAAAGTGCGAGAGTCTCTGGACTGGTGGTTACGTCCGGAACGGTTTTTCCTGGGAAAATCTTTTCTTCCCCTGTCATGGTCGTTCTTGACCACCGATGCCAGCCTGACGGGCTGGGGGGGAGTTTGGAACAATCTCTGGATTCAGGGAGTTTGGTCACCGGAAGAATCGGTGTTACCGATCAACATCCTGGAATTGAGGGCAGTTTTTCTTTGCCTCCAACATTGGACGGTCCCTTTGAGCGGATTACCAGTTCGTGTTCAGACGGACAACGCTACGGCGGTTGCGTATATCAACCATCAAGGCGGGACGAGGAGCTCCAGACTCATGTCGGAGGTATCTCGGATTCTGATATGGGCCGAGGCTCATGTGCCGGCCATTTCTGCGATTCACATACCAGGAGTTCAGTATATCCAGGCAGATTTTCTCAGCCGAGAGAGGATGGATTCAGGAGAATGGAGTCTTCATCCGGAAATCTTTGCACTTCTGTGCTCCCGATGGGGGACTCCTCAAGTAGACTTGATGGCCTCCAGGATCAATGCCAAGTTACCAACTTTCATGTCCAGATACAGGGATCCGACCGCGGTGGAATTGGATGCGCTGGTGGTTCCGTGGAGCCAATACCAGCTGGTTTGTGTTCCCACCGATATCCTTGCTGCCGCTTGTGTTACGTCGGGTCAGGCTGGAGAGGGTTCCGGCTATTCTGATAGCCCCAGATTGGCCGAGAAGGACGTGGTTTTCCACGCTGATGTCGCTTCTGGTGGCGCCTCCTTTTCCTCTGCCTCTTCGACCGGACTTGCTCACTCAGGGTCCCGTGTGTCATCCGGGCCTGAGGTCTCTGCGTTTGACAGCTTGGCTCTTGAGACCGAGATTTTAACCCGTCAAGGGTTTTCAGAAAAGGTCATTGCCACTATGAGAGCGTCAAGAAGTCCGGCTACGACTAGGATTTACTACAGGATTTGGGAATCCTTCTTTTCATGGTGTTTGGGTTCTTCCAAGAATCCAAAGAAATTTTCATTACCCAACTTGTTGGTTTTTTTGCAGCACGGGCTGGATAAGGGTTTGGCAATCAGTACCCTGAAGGGTCAGGTGTCTGCCCTGTCGGTGCTTTTTCGTAAAGCTATTGCCTCGCGTAGGGACGTATGTGCCTTTTTTCGCGGAGCAGCCCGTCAGTTTCCTCCAAGGAAAACTCCTGTGTCGCCTTGGCGGCTTAATCTGGTTTTGAAAGCTCTTCAAAGTGCTCCTTTCGAGCCTATGGATGCTATTAATCTTTCTTTGCTTTCTTGGAAGGTTGCCTTCCTAGTGGCGGTCACTTCCTTGAGACGGGTTTCCGAGTTGGCGGCTCTTTCATGTTCGCCACCTTTCTTGGAATTTTTCCCGGATCGCGTTGTTCTTCGCACGCGACATGATTTTCTCCCTAAAGTGGTATCTCAATTCCATGTCAATCAAGATATTGTGTTGCCTTCGCTTTGTTCAGAACCAAAGAATGTGAAGGAGCGGGCCTTGCACTCATTGTGCGGGCATTGAAGTTCTACTTGTCAGTTACGCAGAGTTTCCGGAAGTCTGATTCTCTTTTTGTGATTCCAGCAGGTCGTCGTCGTGGTCTACGGGCTTCTAAAGATACTATAGCTCGTTGGATCCGGTCAGCTTTTTTGGAAGCTTACCGTGTTATGGACGAACCTTGCCGATTAATATTCGGGCTCATTCCATGAGAGCTGTGGGCTCTTCGTGGGCCCTTCATCAAAGGGCTTCGGCAGCCCAGCTCTGTCGAGCAGCGACTTGGCGTTCTGTTCACACCTTTACAAAGTTTTATAAGGTGGACGTCAGTGCCTCCGCTGATGCGGCCTTAGGACGCAGAGTACTTCAGGCGGCTGTATTTTGAAAACTTCTAGTTAAGTTTATGTTGCGCCTGTTGCGCATGTATCAAGGTGTTGGCTTCTGCCTGTTTAAGGTTTTTTCCCACCCTTGTTTTTTGTACTGCTTTGGGACATCCCAGAAGTAATGAAGTGTCCCCCTTGCTTCCATCTGCAGCTGAAATACGAATTTTGGTAAGAACTTACCTGTAAAATTCTTTTCAGCAAAGGAAGCAAGGGGGACACTTCTCCCTCCCATAAGGCAGAAGGTGTTGTTTCAGATGCAGCGCGGCTCTCTCTGATAAGCGAGTTTCTGAGCTGAGGTCAGCGCTCTACGGCTCTTTCCGGCATCGCCAGCTCATCGCAGTGGTCAGGTTTTGTGAGTGGTACCTGAGCTGTGTGGTATTCATGTTATGTGCATAACCTTGTTCTTTTGAATCCTTTCAATTTGGTTATGGCGCTCCGCTGGTGATTTCTTTCTCCTTAGCTTGTGTACAAAACTGGAGTGTACGGCAGGAGGAGCCAGAGCCGGAGGGGCCGGACAACACCCATTTTTAGAACCTGAGGTTAGTCCTACTATCTGGCTCTGCCCTACCCAGAAGTAATGAAGTGTCCCCTTGCTTCCTTTGCTGAAAAGAATTTTACAGGTAAGTTCTTACCAAAATTCGTATTTTTGGGAAGGATGAGACCAAAACAGAATTTTTGGTTACTCGCCGTAAAATTTGTTTCTCGGAGCCTTCATTGGGGACACAAGAAACCATGGGTGTATGCTGCTGCCACTAGGAGGCTGACGTTATGCACAAAAAGTTAGCTCCTTCTCCGCAGCGTACACCCCACTGACTGGCACTAGGTTAATCAGTTAGTGAGAAAGCAGTAGGAGAAGCGACATGTAAAGAAACGAACACAACTCAAAAAGTAACAATATAACACAGTAAGTAGGGCTGATAAGCATGGGAGAGTGCTGTGTCCCCCAGTGAAGGCTCGAGAAACAGATTTTATGGTGAGTAACCAAAAATCCTGTTCTCTCTATCACTTCATTGGGGACACAGAAAACCATGGAACATCCCAAAGCAGTCCCTGGGGAGGGAACAACAAACTCTGTTCAGGTCGGAGAACTCGCCACTGCCACCTGCAAGATCCTTCTACCTAGGCTGGCGTCCTCCAAAGCGTAGATATGGACCCTGTAAAATTTGACAAACGTGTGGAAGGAAGACCAGGTTGCTGCTTTGCAGAGTTGCAGGGCGGATGCTCTATGGTGTACTGTCCAGGTGGCGCCCACTGCCCCGGGTAGAGTGTGCTTTAATCCCAGGGGTAGGCACTCTGTTCTTAACCCGGTATGCCTCCAAAATTGCCGTCCGAATCCAACGAGCAATCGTAGCCTTGGAGGCCGACAGGCCTCTACATGCACCTTGTCTTCCTAAAGGAGGCGGTCCTAGCCAAATAGACCCACACTGCCCTGACTAGGTCTAACCTGTTCAGTGAACGCTCCAAAGGATGAGTCGGAGCTGGGCAAAAGGAAGGGAGGTAAAGATCCTCCTTTAGGTGAAAAGCGGACACCACCTTGGGAAGGAAAAAAAAGTAGGGTCCGCAAAACAACCTTGTCCTGGTGGAGAACAAGGAAAGGGGGCGACAGGAAAGGGCCGCCAATTTCGAGACGCGCCTAATAGAGGTGATGGTCACAAGAAACACCACCTTCCAAGACAGAAAGGACAGAGACCTCTCGGAGAGGTTCAAAAGGAGAACTCCTGAGGGCCTCCAGGACTTGATCGAGGTCCCAGGGTTCCACGGGTGTCTGGTACGGGGGGGCAGCATGCTCTACCTCTTGGGAAAAAAGTTCTGACCTGAGAACGGGAGGATAGGATTTTCTGAAAAAGAATAGAAAGCCCTGACTCCTGGCCCTTTTGCGAACCAAGAGCCAGACCAGCGTCAAGTCCCGCCTGGAGAAACGCCAGAATGGAAAGGAGAGCAAAGGCGGGATGGATTCACACCAGCTGAAATAGGCTCTTCAGGGCCGATAATAGACACGGGACGATGACGTCTTTCTAGCCTGGATCATGGTCCAAATTGCCCGATCTGAAAACCCGTACACTTTCCGAACCTCTGTTTCAACAGCCACGCTGTTAAATCGAGCGACCGAGAACTCTGGTGGCACATCTGTCCTTGGGACAGAAGATCCGGTCTGTCTGGAAGCCTCCAGGGGCATCTGCGAGAAGATTGACGATCTCTGTGAACCAAGACCTCCTGGGACAATCTGGTGTAATCAGAACGACTGGCACCCCTTCCGCCTAGACCTTCAGCAGCCTTGGAAGAAGGGGGAGGGGAGGAAACAGGGAAGAACAAACTGTGACCAGGGAATTTCCAAAGCGTCGGCGCCCCCCGCGAGAGGATTGCTGGACCTGGAAACGAACCATGGAACCTTCCTATTCAGCCTGCACGCCATGAGGTGCACATCTGGAGTACTCCATCGATGGCAAATTTAATGGAAGACTTCCTGATGCAGAGACCACTCTCTCGCAGCAAGACCCTCGTGGCTGAGAAAGTTGGCGGCCGAATTGTCCACGCCGGGGATATATATTTTTCTGGATATTGCCGAAACTGTCGCCTCTGGCCAAAGGAGAATCTTGGATACCTCGGCCATCTCCAAGGGACTCCGAGTTCCTCTCTGGTCATTGACACATACCGCTGTGGCATTGTCTGTTTGAACTCGGATTGGCAGACCCCTGAGAAGCCTTTCCCAGTGGCACAGGAACAGAAGAATGGCCCGTATCTCAAGGATGTTGATCGACAGAAGATTTCTCTGCCGACCAATGACCATAGACAGTCAGGTGGCGAAAGACCGCACCCCATCCGAGAAGGCTGGCATCCATCGTCACCACCTGCCAATGAATGGGAAGAAAAGACTGACCCTGGATGATGGGATGACAGCCACCAATTGAGAGATCGTTTGACTCTGGAGGAAAGCCGAACTGGACGATCCAGAGTGAGCAGATTTGTTCCACTGAGATAGGATGGCCTGCTGAAGCGGTCTTGAACGGAATTGCGCAAAAGGAATCGCTTCCGACGCTGCAACCATCCTTCCCAGGACCGCCATGGCCGAGCTGAAGGAAGAAAGCCAAGGTCCCTGCAGAGAGTGAACCCCTGCTGGAGGATTGCTCTCTTCTTGGGAAGAAAAACCTTGTCTGGTAGGTGTGATCAGCATGCCTAGAAAAATGAGGCGCTGAGTCGGGACAAGGCAAGACTATGCCCTGTTGATTAGCCCCTCACGTGGCCTCCTTAATAATTTGGTCCAACTTGGAGCCAAATAGACAGGAACCCTGCAACGGTAAGCTGGTAAGAGACTTTTTGAAGATAAGTCCGCCTGCCACACCTTGAGCCAAATAGTCCTTTGGATGGCCACAATATTGCTGGACGCCTGAACCACTCATGAAGCGACTTCTAGGGAGGCAAATACTATGTTCTTCCTGCATGAGAAATCTGGTCCGCAAGGTCTGCCAATTCCTCCGATCGGGCTCCAGCAAGACTGTCATCACAGAGTTGCTTAGCCCATGCAGCTATGGACTTTAACACCCAGGTGGTGGCAAAGGCTGGGCACAATGTAGAAACGGCCGCTCCAAAGACAGACTTGGCAATAGACTCTATGATCCTGTCATTGGAGTCCTTGAGGGATGCTCCATTTGTAAGCTGAAGAACCGTCTTGGTGGATAATCTGGAAACTGGAGGGTCCACAGTTGGAGAAGCAGTCCACTTCACCGTGAGTTCAGGGGCGAAGTGATACAGGATGGTCGGGTTTTCCCGTTCTCTGGAAAATACCTCCTCAAATTCTCTGTGTGGCAAAGACCTTGGGAGCTGGTCTCGACTGTCTAAATGAAACCGCCTGTTCTGCAGGTCCCGTAGCGGTATCCGTATTGTTAAAGGTCTGATTGACCACCACAATGAGGCTCTGGACATGTATCTCATTTTAGAAGCCTGGTCAGAATCCAGGTCCGAGTCATCCTCTGGTAGAGCATCTGAAACAGTCTCGCCTGACTTGGGAGAGGAGGACCGTTAAGAATTAGTCCGCTGGGAAAGACCAGGGGGACAGACCGAGCGGGAAGAGGACCTAGAACGACGCTCCTGCCTAGATCTCTTACAACTCATGTTGATAGGCACAGCCGGTAAGTTCTGTGATTCGCTAGCAACGGCGGAGGCAGGAAGGGGAAACCTGTCAAGAACGGACACCAGGGTCTGTAAAACCTTGGTGAGATCCGCCACAGATTGTGATAGAGAGGTAGACCACACTGGGATAGGGGCACCACTCTCTCCTGGGGCAGTAAGGGACTCCTGGGTAGCAGGCACGGGGGAACTGCTGCAGCCCTGACAGAGGAAGGAGGACTGGCCTGAAGGGAGCTTGCAATTACATGAAGAGCAGACAAAGTACCTGACTAGAGCAGAGGAAGAATAGGCAGGAGGGCGAGAGCGCTCTTTAAGATTAGGCATGGTAAGGAGCAGATCCACTAACTGATGTCAGAAGATTAAGGGACAGAAAGCCGTATGCTGAGGAGAGTGTCAGTCTGTAGAGCAGAGATACTCACAGGAAGATGCTAGTCCTGAAAACACTGCTAGCAGGCTGTAGTCCAGGAGAAAATCACGGCTGCTGGGCCACTGCAGGAGCAGATGCAGGTCCTGCCTAGATGAGCCATCTTCCGGGTACAGATGCCGGAAAATGGCGACGTCAGAGAGGAAGAGGACGGCCAGTAGTGCTAAGAAAATACGTACAGATGCAGCGCTACAGAGAGAGGAGGAGGAGTAGAGTGAAAAAGCCCACTCACTGAAGCCAGAAGGAGGAGTGGAGCTAACCGCCGGAGGAAGAGGAGGTGTCAGCAATGGGCGGGAGAAAAGCCCACCAGAAGACACTGAGAAGGGGGTGGGGCCAAACGCATGGACTAGGCCGGGGAGAAGCCGGAGCCTAGATAAACAATGGCCGAACAGGCATGGAAGGCAGCAAAGAGGCCCAAAAAAACATATTGGTAAGGCAGCCTGCACCACCAATCTAGCAGGGAAATGAGTGAAAGGGAAAAAAGGTGCCCTACTGTTAAGAATATGAGGATTGCCAAAGCATTAGTGAGAGAATAGGAGGACCCTGATGTGCTGCGCCGCCGACTCTGAGCGTATCAATTCAAATCTTCATCTTTGTTATTCTCTTCATTACCTGAGTCTTCTTTACTTGAATCCTCTCCTCATCGCCTCTGGAGAAACCTGATGGAGAGAAGAAAAAGATGTGCTTCGCCATCCATGAGACCTTTCATAGACGTCCGAACCTCTTGGGGATGTGAGACGTCCATGACTCCTGAAACTGACAGGCTCTGGTGGGCGAGTCGGTAGGAGATGGGGCCAGGACTGATGTTCGGATCACCTGAACACGCTTCATGTGTTAAGGGCTGGGGTCATGCCGGATAGACATATGATGATACGGGGTGGCAGTACACAGTCTCTACTTGGGACTACAGTGTGACCATTCACACTGTAGCTCTCCAGAGGTAAGAAGATCCATCTGAAAAAGTAACGTTGCAGGAAAACGATAAAAACTGAGGTAGATATGGGTCTAATAAAAGACCCGTGTCCACCTCCTACTGACATCTGTCCATGAGCTGAATCTCGAGAATGTAGATTATGCAGCAAGCCAATAATCTAAAGCACAAAATTGGTTCTGCAAAAGAATGATTAAAAGGAATGTCAGCAAGTTTTTGCTACCTCATCTGAGAGCAACATGATGTGGGCAAAGAGACCCAGAGTCCAATGATCATCACTTAGTTTACTGGGTGCAGAATATGGGAAAAAAATGAGGAATTGCATTATTTTTTTATTTTTTTTGCAATTTCACTGCACTTGGAATTTTTTTTACCCATTTTTTTTTTTTCCATTTTCCAGTACACAATATGGTAAAATCTATGATGCTGTTCAAAAATACAACCCGTCCCGCAAAAAAACAAGTACTTGCATGTGCAGATTGACTGAAAAATCAGTGTTATGGCTCTGGGAAGAAGGGGAGCAAAAAATGGAAATGCAAGAACAGAAATACCCCTTGTCCTTAAGGGGTTAATAAAATTAATAAATGACACATCGTTGAATTCAGTGTTTTAACCGCGACCTCATGCTGTCCTCAAATTACATAGCAAACACCTGCTGACAGATTCCATTTTAAAGAAAAATAACATTTTGTAATGTCCCAAGTCCTGACCTTAATCCTATAGGAATGCTATGGAAGGACCTGAGCAGCTCATGGGAGACCACCCAACAACAGTAAGTGGTGAAGCAGTTTTGTACTGAGGAATGGGCTAAAATTCCTGCAAACTGATGTTTGGGAATAATCCGTAATTACCGGACATGTATAAATGCAGTTACTGCGGCACAAGGAGCTTACACGAGATACTGAAAGTAAAGGTTCACTTATATTTGCCACTCAGACATGTAATATTGAATAATTTTTCTCAATAAAAAGAGAAATCTTTGGTTCACTTTTTTTCTCCTTCGCCTCATTGGGGGACACGGAACCATGCGTGTATGCTGCTGCCACTAGGAGGTTGACACTAAGTGAATACTAAAAAAGTTAGTTCCTCCTCTGTAGTATACACCTACCACTGGCTCCAGCCCGAACCAATTCATGCTTAGGGTCCGTAGGAGGCACATGGGTCTGATCTTCAGACCATAACTTTTTATTTTATTTTTTACTGTTTACTTTTTACTATTTTCTACGAGGAATATAGGGGCGACGGATCCTTTCAAGGGTCCGATCTCACCAAACCAACAACAGGCGGGAACATGGAGTGTCGCCTCCACGTACCCCCTCCTGCACCATTGAAAGCCATGCCTGAATTGATTTTTAGGGGCGACGGGTCCCTTCAGGACACCGATCACCCCGCACCAACAACAGATGGACTCCTTCATGTACCCCTTCTGCAGCCAGGTTTACAGCTGGATGGTAGTCCTGTCTCATCCTCGAGAAATGAACCCCTAGGATGTACAGAGGCATCTATGGCGTCTGTGCGGCCCCCACTGCATCACCACTGATAGAACAGCGGTGATGGAAGGAGGCGGACGGCCCTTCTCCACCTCCCTAACAAAGGGATGGAGGGTTCCTGCACTGTCCACGCTGCAGCACTTGACTTGCAAGCAGAACAGTCGAGCTCTGCACTTTTTCAACGGGCCTCCGGATAATGCGAGTAGGTGCCCAGATCAGACTCGGCGCTGAAGCCCAATTATCCACGGGGGCTCCATTCCGGGACGCGCACCGCTGGTGAGTGAATCCGGCCTCCCCAGGGTAACGCGTCAGCCGCAGAAATTTAGGCCTCGGCTTAAGCCTATTCACGGAGCATTCCCGAGGCTCTGCCCACTGGAAGATGTCACGCCTGAAGCCGCACCCCGAACTGACACCTCTCGCTCACTGCGAGACTTCCGGCCTCTGCAAATCCCGGGGGCCATCTTTGTCCACCCGAATGTCTCAAACATGCCTGAACTCTGAGCAGATCTAGGCGGCACTTGAAGGGGCACATCGAGCATCAAGGTGGCTCAGTGTAAACAACTGGTGCTTTGCAGCATGGGGTCCTGGGATCAAAATCCTACCATGGATAACATCGGACCTGCAGCGCCCACGGGCAACAGTCCTGGGTAAGTGCTCTGACCCTGCGGCAGACACCTCAGCCCCATTGGCCTTCCCTGTAGAGGATATGGGATTCACAAGTCGGGGCATTCTGTGGTACATAAGGTCAACCTCATCTTGCAGGGATTGGGATCCAGACTGCACCCAGTAGCCCCAAGTGTACATAGCCCCCGAGTGGGCTTGTTCGCTGTCGCAGTCCATGGCGTCATTGGCCAAGCGAAAGTCCCTTCATGATCCCTCCTCTACCGGTCGGGGTCTTCACCAGCCTGCCTTGGAGGACTCCTCCATCTTTAATGCAGCACGGTGGTTCAGTGGTTAGCACTGCAGCCTTGCAGCGCTGGAGTCCTGGGTTCAGATCCCACCAAGGACAACATCTACAAGGAGTTTGTATGTTCTCCCCGTGTTTGCGAATTCGGTCAGCAGGAGTTGGTCTCAGGCGAGAAATCCACAGATTAGAGGTGCGACTGATCCCTTCAGGGCTCCGTTCCCCCCCAAACCTACAAAAGGCGGGAACACAGAGTGTCGTCTCCACGTACCCCTTCCTGCACTGTTCTTTTGTCCCATAGCACGTCTCCTGGGCCTTCTCGCGCCTCTGCATACTGTGACCTCTGTCTCTCGCTTCCCCTCCCAGGGATCTCCAGCGAACATGGCTCTGTGTTCGAGTATGACGGACCCTCTTGACTTGGGCGACTGTGGATAATCTCACTGAGGCCGTCAACCAGACATAAGGATTGACGAAGACTTTATCTCTGCCCCGGACCATGCGGGTCCTTCAAGAGAACTATACGTCCTCATAGGGTGTTCACAACCACCCAGAGTTTCAGGACATAGTTCGGTGACATAGAGAGCAACCAGATAAACGCTTTACAGGTCAGAAACCTCTTGAAGCGAGAACCCTTTCCTCGGATCGGTGTAAGGAGTGGGCGGAATCCCCTCCAGTTGACTCACCGGTATCTCGTCCAGCGTCAAGATATAGAATCCTACCGTTCTGGGTTCGAAGCCACGGGTTCGGCACTCTCGCCCTCTTTTGCAATGGTGTGGGTAGCCAAAGCCATGCTCTCTTGAATAGATGCCCTTGACAGAGCTATACTGAACAGTGAGCTTCCCCAGAGACAGTGGAGCTGGCAAATCAGATTACCTTGGTTGGGAATTATTTGGTGCACGCTTCTATTGATGCTGCCTCTAACGCTATCTCTATCAGGCGATCTCTGTGGCTGTGGCAATGGCGAGCGGACTCTGCATCCAAAAGTTCTAACTTCTTTGCTTTATCAGAGCGGTCGTCTGTTCGAAGCGAAGCCAGATCACTCTGACGTCACAGGAGGAAAAATTCTTCCCCAGCACAAAGTCGGGTGACTCTCAGGTTTCCTACAGGACCAACCAGCCGTGGAGAAGCTGGCCAAAACAGTCCAGACCTAAGGGATCCAGGTCCCATTGATTTTCGGCTCAATGACTCGTGGCATTATCCGGTCGACACCAGCAGGTGGGCGGTCACCTGCTTTTGTTTCATCAGGTCTGGCTCTCTGTTGTGTACGACAAATAGGTCGGGAACCTGGTGTCTTCTGGATATAAAATACTTCCCTTCTCGTTCCAGAAAAAAGATTCCAAGGGTGATACTCGACCCTGTCCGTGGTCCCAAGAAAGGGACGGGTCAGTGCGGCCCATCCTGGACATCAAACTTCTAAACAAGTTTTGGCATAGTTCGGCTCTTCAGGACGGAGTCCTTCTGTACTGTCATAACCTCTATGGAGAAGGAGGAGTTGCTAGCATCCATCGACATCCGGGATGCTTGTCTTCATGTCCCCTTCTTTCCCCCTCACCTGAAGTTCCAGTTCACAGCATTGCCCTTCGGTCTCTCCACCACTCAGAATACTCACAAAGGACATGGTCGTGTTGCCTTACTTAAACGACTTTCTAATCAAGGGGATGTCCTTCCAAACTTGCACGAAGCACGTGCGTATCCCTTTGGATACTCTTTCACGCTGGGGCTGGTTGATAATTTTAAAAAGAAAGTCTTCCCCAGATCCAGCTCAGCAGATATCCTTTTTAGAAATGATACTGGACTTCTCCCAAGGGTCAGTAATTCTTCCTTGAGATAAGATCTTTGCCCTTCAACAGTGAGCCCGGACACTTTGTTGTCCATCCCTCATTGCATCTGATTCTTCATGGGGGCACTGGGGAAAATGGTGGCAGTGATGGAAGCTGTTCCCTTCACCCAGCTACACCTCAGGCCTCTGCAGCATGCGCTTCTGGTAGTCTCGGACAGGAGTCTGTTCCCTCTCGACCGGCTGTGCCTTTTGCCCCCACGGGTCAAGCAGGCGCTCAGGTGGTGGACGGAGTTTTCACTCATCCAGGGGAG
The DNA here is from genome assembly GCA_033576555.1 of Oophaga sylvatica. Lineage (NCBI taxonomy): Eukaryota > Metazoa > Chordata > Amphibia > Anura > Dendrobatidae > Oophaga > Oophaga sylvatica. The sequence continues at coordinate 343,506,236 of JARQOD010000002.1, forward strand.
ATCCTTTCTCCCGGTCCATTGGCTAGTGGTCACTACCGATGCCAGCCTTCTCGGTTGGAAGGTAACTTCCGTCACCACACTGTCCAGGGGCGTTGGGAGTCTCTCCTTCCGATCAATGGCCTGGAGATTCGGGCGTTCTGGTTAGCCCTACGGCGATTACATCATCTGGCAGGTCGCCCCATCCGAATTCAATTGGACAACGCCACGGCTGTGGCATATATCAATCAAGGGAGCACTCGCAGCAGGACAGCAATGCGCGAGGTGGTTCACATCTTCTGCTGAAGGAACCGCTCGGTCATTTCAGCAGACCACATTCTGAACGTGAAAAACTGCCGTCAGGGTCTGCCTCGGGAGAGTGTGCTTTTATCCCGGAGGTCTTCCAGCAGATCGGTCATCGCTGGGGGAACCTGGACGTGGATCTGATTACTTCAAGATGAAACGCCAAAGCTCCCGAGTACATTGTTCGGTCTCGGGATCCAAAAGTTTTTGGAGCGGATGCACTGGGTTTTGTCTTCCATACTGGTTTCCCCCACTTCCGTTACTTCCGAGGGTCATTAGGAAGGTCAAAGTGGAAGGGGTTCCAGTGATCCCAGTCGCTCCAGATTGGCATAGCTTGTCGCCGACGTCCCCGGTTGACTACTGGATCAACCAGATCTGCTCTCTCAGGTTCCGATTTGCCACCAGAATTCAGGGGCCGTGTGTTCAAAGGTGTGGCCGTCTAATTGTGGGTCCTAACCCAGGCTGGGTTCTCCCATCACGTGGTTTTGACCATGATGAGCGCCCAGACGCCTGCGTCAGTGTGCACCTATCACCACACCAGGAAAAACTTTTTTGCAGGGTTCAGAAACCGGACGTCCTTCCCTCGTCTTCTCCATTCCTACCATTTTGGAGTTCCTCCAAGCCAGCATGGAATCAGGCCTGGAGCTTAGATCCCTCGAAGCTCAGCTCTCGGCTTTATCAGTTTTATTCCAGCGCAAGATTGTTTCCAATTTGCCAGTGACTACTTTCATTCAGGGGGTCTCTCATGTGGTCCCTCCTATAGGATGCCGTTGGATGCGCGAGACCTTAGCCTGGTCCTGGGTGTTCTTCAGGAGACTCCTTTCCTAGTCTTCCATCAGGACAAGGAAGTTTTCAGGCCGTCCCCGGCTTTCTGTACCAAGGTGGTCTCTTTTTTCCACCTCAAGAAGATCTTGTTCTGCCCTTGATTTGTCCGGCATCAGTACATCGTATTGAGAGAGCTCTTCATGCTCTACATAGGGTGAGGGCTCTCAGAAGGTACGTCTCGCGGACGGCGTCCTTCCGTAGGTCGGACGCCTTGTTCGTGCTTCCTGAGGGTCACAGGAAGTGCTTAGCCGCCTCGAAGTCCATTATAGCCAGGTGGATTCCCTCAGCTATTCATGAATCCTACCGTGTCTGAGGCAAGCCTATCAAAGCGGGGATTAGGGCAATCTCTACTTGGTTGGTGGACATCACTTGGGCCGTTTGGCACCAGGCGTCAGCGGAACACTTCTGCAAGGCTGCGACTGGGTCCAAGTCTGCACATATTCTTGAAGCACTATCATATCCACACTCAGGTTTCCATGGATGCGGGTCTGGTCAGTTGATACGTGGGGTTTGATCTGTCATATTGTTCCCCACCCAGGGACTACTTTAGGACGTCCCATGGTCCTGTGTCCCCCAATAAGGCGAAGGAGAAATGGGGATTTTTGTGTACTCTCCATAAAATCCTTTTTCTCCGAGCCACTCATTGGGGGACACAGCACCCACCCTATTGGCATGATGGCTATGTTTGTTCTTTGGTTTGATATGTTGTACCTGTATTTGATGGTTATGATCTCCTACTGCTTTGTCACTGAACTGGTTTGGGCTGGAGCCAGTGGTAGGTGTATACTGCAGAGGAGGAGCTAACTTTTTGTATTCACTTAGTGTCAGCCCCCTAGTGGCAGCAGCATACACCCATGGTCCTGTGTTTCTCAATGAGTGGCTCGGAGAAAAGGATTTTACGGCGAGTACACAAATCCCTGTTTTATTTGGTTCTCATTATCTACTTTTAGGAGTAGTGTTAAAATCTGATGTAGTTTTAGATCCAAATCATTCAGAAATATTAAATTCAGGGGGGTTCACAAACTTTCAAGCACCTCTATATGACATTCATAGACATTTTTTTTTTTTTTTTTTACTTATTTAATATGAACACATCTCTGATAATGTTTTGATTTTGTCTTTTTGTTTTAAAACTCCTAGGTTTGTTTTGGAACAGTATAATGCCCTTTCTTGGCTAACCTGTGATCCTGCAACTCAAGACAGGCGGTCGTGTCTGCCGGTTCATTTTGTGGTGCTGAACCAGTTGTATAACTTTATCATGAATTTGCTGTGATTTTCACCAGAAAAGCTGTAAGGAACAAGATTTTAATTGCCGTGCAGGATTGGGAAATCCTTTATCTTTCTCTGAAGCCACTCTGTACTCGACAAGCAACATGTTCACCAAGCTTGCGATGTTTTACAAGAACGGACACTCACTGAACACTGCTCATCATCTCCAGTCTCAGTATTTGCTGTAGGATCTGCTCCACCTTCTGGCACTTAGTGATTGGAGAAAGCTGGGGGGTTGCCCTGCACTAAAAACGAGGCATTTCAGCTTTGACTTTTTAACATCATAAAGATGTTGTGTGGATTCTAAAACCTAATATCAATATACAGAAAATGCCTGCATCTCTTATTTATTGTAAGTTTTTAATGTGTAAATTGTCTTATATTTCTTAACCTCTTTTATAAACACATTTTTCCTAGAAGGTTTATACTGCCTTCTTGCTTTAAAGCAATTGGTTTCGAATCTATGTACTCGTCTTAATTAAAAGTTGCAGTAGGTCGCTTTTAGAGTATTATTTTTTGTAAGTGGGAGGGAGACATTAAAAACTTTGTATTGTTGGATGTACAGGAGGGTTGGGGGGGTAGGAAGGGTAATGTCCATACCATTGTGTGTGGGGGATTTACAGCTAAGCTGTAGCAGCAGAGTACGTGTACAGTAATGATCTACACTGTGTTTATACATTTGAAAAAAAAAAAAAAGGTACCGGGTCTTAAAGAGAATTTTTATAATTGCACCTCAGAAAACCTAATGGCAATATATCATCGATTATTGTAGGTGATTACCTGTAGTAACTAATAAAAGTGCACATTTTTTTTTTTTTTTTTTGTAATTTGGTTCAGGGCTTTGACTGCTTTTATTAGAATTGTTGCTACAAACAGCATTACTTTATATTTATAAGAGCTTCTATTCCCCTTCCCCCAAATTTTTATTTTTTTTCCCCTCCCGCCCCTCCTTACCCCCATTTGTGATGGCTGGTTAACATTGAATGCAAATGGGTAAAACTGATGACTGTGTCATTTATGATATACCTAGCTTGGCGTACGTCATGTGGAAATGGGAGCAGTCATCATGGGGTTCTACATGTGGTGTTATGGTGCAGTGTATATAGACTCTCACACTGGTTGGGTGATAGGATTCCTAATTTTACTTTTATGAAATCTTGAGCTTTTAAAATCTGTATTATCTTGAAAACTTCCTCTATTCACACAGTACCTGGAAATAATTGAATTGTATTCAGAGAAACCTCACTTTTTTAAGTTTGTAAATACAGAGTATTTACCTTTAACGCTCATATAGTTACATGGAGGAATCCAGTATGCATTTTGCGGATGTGTATATATATACATAGATATATATATATATAAATAAATATAAATAAATATTTAAGAAGAGATGAATTTTGTTTAACACTTGGTGACAAAAGCTTTCAGACATTCTTTGAAAACCGTGCAATCAAAAAGTATTTTACTTCAGAAATCTCTATATTTTTATTTTTGTTTGTTTCCTAAAGGTAATTTGAATGCCTCAGGAAATAAGTTGGCATTTCTCTTACTTGGTTAAGATTTCTGTGGGATAAAGATGTTTTCTGATGTGTTGGAAATTTTCAATCTGTAATTAAATCAGTCATATTTTTATTCACTTTGTATGTCTTGCTTGCTATTATTTACCTTCCACCTGGCAAACTATACAACCGGAGACGTTAGAAAGTAAAATGCTCTGGGGGTATATTTACAGTAATATTCCAGTCCAATCTGGCATTATGGAGCTGCATGTTCTCCTAGAGGATCTGTACACTTTGTTTTTAATTTTCTCTGGCTGTATCGAATTATGATTGTGGTCCGATCCTCTGAGTGCCATATTAATGAATATTACTGTATTAACATCTCCTTCAGTGGGTGACGTGTGGGCTTAACCTTATGGGAGCGATACTAGGGCTCTGTTCATATTGGCTTTGTGGTTTTCATTTCTAATGGAAGCCTAAATGCTACTCCAGATCTGTCCCTCAATATATACTAATAATAGTGATGCTGAGACTACATCAAGTTTCAAAACCGTGTGGATGCACGAACGCCAAGCGTGGTATGATCACTATTCCCAAGTGAGATATTATGGAGCTATACAAGTAAAATAAACTTTCACAGTGCTTTACAGACATTACCATCACACTCTCAATTCCTTAACTGTATGTACAGTACAGACCAAAAGTTTGGACACACCTTCTCATTCAAAGATTTTTCTGTATTTTCATGACTATGAAAATTGTACATTCACACTGAAGGCATCAAAACTATGAATTAACACATGTGGAATTATATACTTAACAAAAAAGTGTGAAACAACTGAAATTATGTCTTATATTCTAGGTTCTTCATAGTACCTACCTTTTGCTTTGATTACTGCTTTGCACACTCTTGGCATTCTCTTGACGAGCCTCATGAAACTAGGGAACCTGAAGGCAATCTACACAAACACATGGAGAACACACAAACTCCTTGAAGAGTTTCTCCTTGGTGGCATTTGAACCTAGGAACCCCAGGACTGCAAAGCAACTGTGAACGTTGCTGCTCATGATCCCAATAAATTGTCATCACAAATACGGATACAGAATTCAGGGATGTCACTTGTCAAAGTGTGTGCTGTAGTTTAGGAACTGTGGAGGATTTATCACTCAGAGATTAACATTGGTGGCTAGTCCGGCAACTAAGCACCTCACGGTCTATGGACTTTGTACACGGAGAACCTGGTGTGGGCGGGGTTAGCTTTCTCCGCTCTGCTTCATTCTAACTCTAAAAGCTCTGATTATATCAGAACTGCTGCACCCAGTCATCTAAGCGATACATTATTGGATTCAGCTTCCCTTTACCTACATTACGCTGCTCTCAGATGAGGTAGCAAAAACCTGCTGACTGATTCCCGGTAACACCTGATGCTGATACCCCATTTCCTAGACAATTTTGAAATTTGTCAGGTGAGACGCACACAGCTATGCTTTTTCTCCTAAATTGGCCTAAATTGATTTGCACAAAAAATGCAACTTATACCACTATTCTGGCAGCAACAATGGTTAATGTGGATCATTATTTGTAGGGCCTTTCCGCTCTGGATACGATACGATACACTTTATTGATCCCAGGGAGAAATTACAGTATTACAGCAGCAATACAAACAGCAGTACATAAAATATTAGGACACAAATCTTGCACAGGTATACCAACATTACATAATAAATAAAAGTGTGTAGTTCAGGTGTATATAAGACAATGTTAACTGACATTAGTACACCAGCCATCAGTAATTATTTTCTACCACCCTTAGGAAATTATTATACATCCCCATAGCAGTAGGTACAAACGATTTCCTGAATTTCTCCTTCTTGCTCCTTAGTAGGATTAGACGGCTGCTGAATGTGCTCTTCTGCTTCAAGAACAGCTCGTATAGGGGGTGTGTATTATTGTTCATTATAGCCCTACACTTCTGAATTCTATCCTCCAATACCTCCTCAAAAGAGTCAAGATGGAGGCCAACAGCTGCGCTTGCCTTCTTGATAAGTTTGTTGAGCTTATTAGCGTCAGCTACTCGCACACTACTGCCCCAGCAAATGATAGCAAAAAAGATGGCGCTTGCTACAACAGACTGGTAGAACATCTCCGGCATTTTACTGCACACATTGAACGACCTGAGCTTCCGCAGAAAGTACAGTCTGCTCATTCCCTTCTTGTAAACCTTTTCTGTATGACAAGGTCCTGAAAAACCCTTTTCTATAAAGAATAAATTGCCTATTATGGTGAATGTATTTTTCTGAGCCAGACAACTTGTATGAAACCATCTAGTCTCAAAAGGTTTGGTCTAAACATTGTCTAGTACAGGGGTCCCCAACACGGTCCGCGGACCAGGACTGGGCCGTTGGGAGTTTTTTTTTACCGGTCCGCGGAGCCACGGCTCAGAATGCTGGATACACGGGGAGCCGGCGGCTGTAGCACTGTAGTGACAGCTGCAGCCGCCGGCTTCCAGAAGACAGCAATACTCACCTTCCGTCCCTGCATCCCTGTCCCGGAGCGGCAGCTTTCATCCTGTGCTGAGCGGTCACATAGTACTGCTCATTAAGGTCATGAATATGGACGTGACTCCACTCCCATAGGCGTGGAGGCATATTCATGACCTTAATGAGCGGTACCACGTGACCGCTCCGCTCAGGAAGAAGCTGACTCGCCGGGATAGAGATGCAGGGAAGTTCAGCGACGGTGTGAGGGTAAGTATGATGGGGGAGGACAGGGGGAGCCCAGCCATGCATACAAGGTTGGGAGGGAGGGTGGGAGCGGAGCCATGTATACAGGATGGGACAGGGAAGCCATGTATACAAGGATGGGAAGGTGGGAGCGGAGCCATGTATACAGTATGGGACAGGGGAGCCATGTATACAAGGGTGGGAGCGGAGCCAAGCATACAAGGATGGGAGGGTGGGAGCGGAGCCATGCATACAGGATGGGACACGGGAGCCATGCATACAACAGGAGGAGCCACACAGGGCTGGACAGGACGGGGGGAACCACACATTCCGGGATAGGAATGAGGGGACAATGCATACCCAGCTTGTACTCGAGTCAATAAGCTTACCCAGTTTTCCGTGGCAAAATTTGGTGTGCCTCGATTTATACTCAAGTCGGCTTATACTCGAGTGTATATGTGTATATACACTGTATACACTCGAGTATAAGCCGACCTGAGTATAAGTCGAGACACCTAATTTTGCCACGGAAAACAGGATAAGCTTATTGACTCGAGTACAAGCTGGGTATGCATAATATATATATTATCAATCAGTACTTTGTGGGACCATCATACTATACATGGGTGATTATATGCTTGGGACCATCTAGCTATACGTAATACAACTCCGTCCATAGCCCCACCTCCATCCCTGCCAGGCCATGGAAGAATGATCTTGCTTGAAGCTGGTCCCTGGTGCAAAAGGTTGGGGACCTCTGGTCTAGTAGACTCCCCCCTCTGCACCCCTTTGCTGTTACCTATACATCGGTAAGGTTTGTACAAAGGTGAGACATTTGTGATTAATGCAAATTTGAGACAACCCCTATTCTTGGCAGAAGTTTGTGTTCTACTTATAAAAAAAAAAAAAAAAAAAGGTAGCATGTGTCTCGGGGGGGGGATCACACTTCTATGGATCTGTAAGATATATAAATATAATAGAGTAGCTTTTGCGCCAGAGTATTGATCTGAAAATGTTCCCAGTATGACTACTAGTCCAATGAGCTGCACAAACTGCATAAATGGAATTACAAGTCTATTACACGGGATCTACTACTAAGTATTTTGATCTTAAAATGACCATTGAAGTCAGGCTTCACAGGTCCACATTTCTTGGTTTGTGTACAGACCAATTTCTGGACCACTCACAGGAGTCCTGAACTGAACCAACAGCTACATCTATGCCTTATGAGACTGTTAGCCGAGATCAGGAGACCTGCAGCATGTACAGAAGGCTCAGACAGTAAAGATAATCTCACCTGGTGTAGTTTGGGTGTCAAAGGATCCCTTTATATGGACCTACCGGAAGCACTAAATGATCGCCGATCGGTAAATGTTTAATAACTAGTGTTGATGTCACGCTGTATAGCATATATATATATATATATATATGTGATGACAGTAATCTATATCAAAAGGGCAACATACTATATAACATGCGCATAGATATATGATAACATAGAATTACCTGACAGAATGTCCAGTGGGTCAATACGGAATCCGTTATACGCTGTCTCCGGCTAGAGGGTGACCGGGGTCTATGCTGACCCTAAACTGGGGTCCTAACTAATCCCTCTACCTGGAGGTACTGTTAAAGGTACAGAGGTCCAGGCCACCAGCGTAAACCCTGTCTCCTATCAATCCCTGCCAACTGTAATCTAGTCCTAAGAAGGACCCTGATTACCACCAAAGGGAATGAACAGGTAACGGTTAATGAACAGAAAGACATACAAGAAAGACAAGAAATAAAGTCTTACATACAACACTCACACACAGTAGGAACACCTAAGGTCTCAGAGATAAACTATAAGAGTAAAAACAACTAAGGAGCTCTTAGCTTAAGTATTCCCCAGAACCGATCCAGTCTGCTAGACTACATGAAGGCTTTCACCGGCATCTAACACCCAGACTGGCAGGGATATAAAGGAAGCTAATTAGAACATAATCAAAAGCAGCCGGGGCGAGGCTGGACCTAGTCTTAGCAAAGAGCTAGGTAAAATTAACTCTCTCATTACCAAACACAAAGTAACAGCAACTCAGCTGCGAGAAGTCAGAATGTGCAATCGCGACGATCCTCGTGGCGATGCACCCATGACAGTACCCCCCCTTCTACGAGGGGCCTCCGGACCCTCAGGGCCAGGTCTGCCCGGGTAAGTTGTGTGGAAGGTCCGAACCAATCGATCTGCGTTAACCTCCGACGCAGGGACCCACGTCCTCTCCTCAGGACCATACCCCTTCCAATGAACCAGGTACTGAAGGGACCGACGACTGAGACGTGAGTCAATGATTTTCGACCCATGAAATTCCACGTTATCATTGACCACCACTGAAGGAGGAGGTAGAGGTGACGGTATGACTGGTGCCACATACTTTTTAAGTAATGACTTGTGAAACACATTATGAATTTTAAACGTAGGAGGGAGGTCCAGACGAAATGCCACAGGATTAATTATGGAACTGATCCTGTACGGCCCGATGAATTTGGGACCCAACCTCCAGGAGGAAACTTTAAGTTTTAAATTCCTGGTAGACAACCAAACCAGATCGTTCACCTTCAGATCTAGACCAGAAACTCTCCCCCTATCAGCTATCCGTTTGTAACGGTTCCCCGTAACCTTCAGTCTTAACCGATCTGGAACTATCAGTCTCCCTGAAAGTCCCACAGGGGCGTCCCCCTGAGCCCCCAAAACCTCCCCCTCAAGCTCAGAGCATACAGCTGACACTACAACTCCCTCCTGAGGAATAGGAACCGGATCATCCGTACTCCCGGCCCCTGGGAAAGTACGAGATAAGGCATCAGGAAGCAACTTTATTGAGCAGTCATATGCGCGATGAGGAGGTAACTCTTTACACCCCTCCTCTGAGAACATCTCCCCAAAGTCCTCCAGAAAAGGAGACAAAGTCCTAGGCACAACCGCACCGATGACCGTGCTCATGCAGTTATTCCTGCAAAATTCACCCCACTGGCTTATCTTTCCGGATTGCCAATCAATCACTGGGTTATGTTTAGCCAACCAAGGAAGTCCCAACACAATAGGAGTAGGTAGACCCTCCAACACATAACAAGACAATTGCTCTTTATGTATTGCCCCTACTCGAAGATCTATGTTATGAACAGCTTGTACCAAGCTACCTTGACCAAGAGGTCTAGAATCAATAGAGACTATAGGGACCGGTTTGGCCAATACACTCAGTTGCATACCATGCACCTGGGCAAACCGAGCGTCCACCAGATTAGCCCCGGACCCACTATCAAGAAAAACAGAAATCCTCTCAGTTCTAGTACCAATCACCACCTCCGCAGGCACGAGAAACTGAGAGGGATTTGGGGACGAAATACACACTCCCAGGTTAACTCCTTTGCTCAAAGAGGCCTGGGATGGACACCCCCCAACAAAATGTCCCTCTCTCCCGCAAAAGAAACACCTTCTAGTCTTGCGGTGCACCGCCGGTTCCCTCCTACAAAAAGATGTCCCTCCCAACTGCATGGGTTCCTCAGAACAGACCAGGGGAACCTCAGTATAAGGGACTTTAGTAGTAGGTGGAGTCATCCCGGGAGGCGGAGTTACCTCGCGTCTTCCCCGAATTCGTCTATCAATGCGAATAGCGAGGGCCATAGCAGCCTCCAGTGATGGAGGAGAATCATACTGAGCCAACACATCTTTTAATTTGTCAGACAACCCTTGACAAAACTGGCTCCTAAGAGCTGGGTCATTCCACTGAGTATCTGTTGCCCATCTACGGAACTCAGAAGAATATTCCTCCGCTGGACGATTTCCTTGCCGTATTTTACGTAACTTTGTTTCAGCAAGGGAAACTCGATCCGGATCATCATATACCAGACCCAGGGCAGTAAAAAATCGATCCACTGACTGGAGATCTGGGGAGCCTGGAGGAATAGAGAACGCCCAAGATTGAGGGTCCCCTTGTAAGAGCGAGATAACAATTCCCACCCTCTGCTCTTCACTCCCAGATGACCGAGGCCGCAGCCGAAAGTACAATTTACATGCCTCCCGGAAAGTAAAAAATTTGTCCCGCCCACCAGTGAACCTGTCCGGAAGAGCAACCTTAGGTTCAGATCTGGTTTGCTCCGGGGGGACAAAACCTTGGACTTAATGTCTGCCAACTCCATGGACAACCCCTGCAACTGCCGGGCCAGCTGGGCTACTGGATCCATGACAGCTGGGGAGAATCTTTAGTATTGGCCGGTGAAAATGTCACGCTGTATAGCAGATATATATATGTGATGACAGTAATCTATATCAAAAGGGCAACATACTATATAACATGCGCATAGATATATGATAACATAGAATTACCTGACAGAATGTCCAGTGGGTCAATACGGAATCCGTTATACGCTGTCTCCGGCTAGAGGGTGACCGGGGTCTATGCTGACCCTAAACTGGGGTCCTAACTAATCCCTCTACCTGGAGGTACTGTTAAAGGTACAGAGGTCCAGGCCACCAGCGTAAACCCTGTCTCCTATCAATCCCTGCCAACTGTAATCTAGTCCTAAGAAGGACCCTGATTACCACCAAAGGGAATGAACAGGTAACGGTTAATGAACAGAAAGACATACAAGAAAGACAAGAAATAAAGTAAATAAAGTCTTACATACAACACTCACACACAGTAGGAACACCTAAGGTCTCAGAGATAAACTATAAGCTATAAGAGTAAAAACAACTAAGGAGCTCTTAGCTTAAGTATTCTCAGAACCGATCCAGTCTGCTAGACTACATGAAGGCTTTCACCGGCATCTAACACCCAGACTGGCAGGGATATAAAGGAAGCTAATTAGAACATAATCAAAAGCAGCCGGGCGAGGCTGGACCTAGTCTTAGCAAAGAGCTAGGTAAAATTAACTCTCTCATTACCAAACACAAAGTAACAGCAACTCAGCTGCGAGAAGTCAGAATGTGCAATCGCGACGATCCTCGTGGCGATGCACCCATGACAGTTGAGCATTCCGATACTGCAAATATTGGGTATCGGCCGATATTGGCTGTATCGGAATTCCGATTCCGAGTACCGATATTTCAGCTGCAGATGGAAGCAAGGGGGACACTTCATTACTTCTGGGTAGGGCGGAGCCAGATAGTAGGACTAACCTCAGGTTCTAAAAATGGGTGTTGTCCGGCCCCTCCGGCTCTGGCTCCTCCTGCCGTACACTCCAGTTTCGACTTGAGGTCCAAGTAGTAAGGACGGCTGCTAATGCAGCTCCTCAGAAAACACCTCAGAAGAGTTTATTATTTTACTCGGACAGGGTCCTGGACTTTATGTCTAGAGGATCAGGGGTACCGGCGCTGCTGGTCCCCATCCTCTCCCCTGGCAATATGTATTCCCTAAATGGTGGTCATTACATTTTCTTGCCGGCCCGGGGGAAGAGGTGGCTATCCCTGACAGGACGCACACCACGTTCTGGGTCACTGCGTTCCTTGTCCTCATGGGGAAGCAATGGGCACAGCGTCACATATCCGTGGAGGGTCCCTGTGGCGTTTTGGCTGGTGAGTACTCCATATCTTTATTATATATATGTGAGTGCTTTAGCGTTCTGCTACGGCAGCGCTGTACATTTTTACTATATATCAGTGTGATTTAGCGTTGCTGCAGGCAACGCTATTACCTTGGTGCCTTCAGTGGCTGCTGCGGGCAGCCACTGGTACTTTTTTGTCCGCAGGCAGATGCCCTGCGGGACTTAGGAGATGGAGGGGAGAGTTGCTCCCGCCTTTTTTATTTGAATTTCGCGCCCAGAGCGCGCGCTTTAAGGCAGCCGGCCCGGCACTTTCACTTTCGGTCTCTGCACGGGCTGGATAAGACAGGGGAGCTTCGGCGGCCATTGCTGGCAGAGAGCCGATTATTTCGTTTGTCTCTCCCTCTCTCCTCTCCTCAAAGGCACCGCTCCAGCCGGGTGAGTTCGGCGTTAACCTCTTCGCCGCCGACGCTGCAAAAAAAAAAAAAAATACCTCCAGCACGATTTTTAACAGCTGGGGGTGCGATTTAAATGCAGCTGTGCTGCAGGAATATTTTCTTGTAGCCTTTCACAGGCGTGGGGATTCTGAGACATTAACCCCTTAGCGGTCGATACTGCTCCCTCCAGCACGATTTTAACAGCTGGGGGTGCGATTCTGCAATATTAACGGCCGATACTGCACCCTCCAGCACGATTTTAGCTGAGGGTGCGATCCTGCAAGCTGTGCTGCAGGAATATATATATATATCTTGTACCTCGCCTTAACGGGCGGTAGGGAGGCTGCGGCATTAACCCTTTAGCGGTTAGCCCTGATGGCTGGGGTAACTCCTGCTGTGGGAGTTTTTAACCCTTCAGCGCCTCTTTTTCTTACATGTTGTTATTACATATTTTATTGTAATATATACTGTGTGAGGGCATGTTCAATGATCTGGAACGCATGTATGGCGTCTGCGGATAGAATCCGCACATGACCCTATTTATATTCCTTTCATGTTGAGTTAATATGCTGTGTTTTTTTGACACTTGTGTTATATGAATACGCTGTATTTTACTGCGGCTGCCCTACGTATACACTGTATTTTTCACCTGAAATACGGATGCATTGTGTCCTGTGCGTGGGTTGCGTTCTGTATCTTACGCTTGCGCGGTGTATGCACTGTGTCTTGCGCCTATGCATGGAATGCGTTTTGTGTTCTACGCTTGCGCGGTGGATACTTTGTGTCCGGCGTTTGGGTTTGCTTCGGACTGTGTCCGGCACCAATCTGACGCCAGTTGTGGCGGTTGTTTTTTATTTGTCTGGCTAACCTATGGGTTCAGACAATCTAGTATGCGGATCGTATGTTCCGACATAGTCGCTGTAGGTTTTGCCGTCCATGGATAAACTCATGGGGCAGTGGTGAGGTCCTTGTATCCGCGTTTGACGGATTTAATTGGATTCCTTCTCCTGAAGGCGTATCTGCAAGATCCACAAAAAAACAAAAAAAAACAAAACGGAGTTGGCGGTGAAAGCCATCTATGAAGCTACTAGTAGTCCTAGGGTCCTTGTGTGCTTCTAAAGCTCTCTTGGGCTGGATTGGTCGTCTGCAGACAGCACTGCAGGCTGGACCTTCTTTATCCGATATAAAGAGGAATACAGCCCGACATATATATATATATGTGAGGACATCCCTGCGGTACAGATCTCGATCTTCTGCAATCACTGTTTGGAGAGCCGTGTGGCTTAAACAGTGGACTGGGGATGCGGTTGTCCAATCAAAGTTTGCTATCATTTGATTGCTGAACCTAAGACAAGGAGTCAGCTTTACCTCAGAGTAGAGCTGTAACGTCTGCATCTGACAGACCCGGTACCAGTGGTAACCGACGGTTTTTTTTTTTCGTGGCAGGAGACGAGTCGGTCAATCCTCTTGGAGATCGAGTCGTCCCGCTTTTTCAGGGAAAAAGTCTTCCCAAAAGTCTAACGCTTCTTGGAAACAATACCCGTTCAATGACAAGCGGGAATCTGACAAAAAGCCCGCCAAAACGGACTGACGCCAGAAGTTCATTCGAGGATTCTCGAGTGGGGGGGGGCGCCTGCTCCTGTTTCAAGCGGTTTGGGTCTCCCGCGTCTCAGACTCCTGGGTGACACGAATAATGTCGGCAGGCTATTTCATAGAGTTTCTCTCTCGCCCTCCAGAAAGATTCTGTCAGTCTCGCGTTTCGTCAGATCCCGACTTTTTGACCGCTCTGCGGCAGGAAGTCGATTCCTTACTACAGAAGGGTGTAGTGGTGTCAGTTCCTCTGGAAGACCGGGGAAGGGGATTTTATTCCAACCTCTTTGTGGTCCCCAAAAAGGAGGGAAAGTTTCGTCCCATTCTGGATCTCAAGAGGTTAAATCGGCATGTTTACACCCAAAAGTTCCGCATGGAGTCGCTTCGCTCAGTGGTGACTGCCCTGTCACAGAACAATTTTCTGGTGTCCATAGATATTCGCGACGCCTATTTACACGTTCCCATCGGAAGATCTCATCAGCGCTTTCTGCGCTTTGCCATAGGTCAGGACCATTACCAGTTTGTGGCCCTCCCTTTCGGGTTGGCTTCGGCACCCCGAGTTTTTACAAAGGTGCTGGCACCTCTTATGGCAATGCTTCGGAGACAAGGGATCATGATACTTCCTTATCTGGACGATCTTCTGATTGTGGCATCCTCAAAGGAGGAGGCAGTGACGGCTCGCGATTTATCCCTTCAGCTCCTGGAGGATTTCGGGTGGCTGATCAACTGGGAGAAGTCATCCCTGGAGCCTTCTCAGTCAATCCTGTTTTTGGGCATGATTTTCGACACAGCGAAAGTGGTAGTTTTTCTGCCAAAGGACAAGCAAACCAGTATCCATTGTCTGACACAGACTGTGCAGTCCTCAACGACAGTATCCTTCGAAGATGTATGCGCCTTCTGGGGTTAATGGTCGCTTCGATGGAAGCTCTTCCGTTTGCTCAGTTCCATTGCAGAACGCTTCAAAGCTTCATTTTGAAGAGATGGAATCGTGCACAGGAAACACTGGATTGCAGGGTTTTAATCTCCCGCAAAGTGCGAGAGTCTCTGGACTGGTGGTTACGTCCGGAACGGTTTTTCCTGGGAAAATCTTTTCTTCCCCTGTCATGGTCGTTCTTGACCACCGATGCCAGCCTGACGGGCTGGGGGGAGTTTGGAACAATCTCTGGATTCAGGGAGTTTGGTCACCGGAAGAATCGGTGTTACCGATCAACATCCTGGAATTGAGGGCAGTTTTTCTTTGCCTCCAACATTGGACGGTCCCTTTGAGCGGATTACCAGTTCGTGTTCAGACGGACAACGCTACGGCGGTTGCGTATATCAACCATCAAGGCGGGACGAGGAGCTCCAGACTCATGTCGGAGGTATCTCGGATTCTGATATGGGCCGAGGCTCATGTGCCGGCCATTTCTGCGATTCACATACCAGGAGTTCAGTATATCCAGGCAGATTTTCTCAGCCGAGAGAGGATGGATTCAGGAGAATGGAGTCTTCATCCGGAAATCTTTGCACTTCTGTGCTCCCGATGGGGGACTCCTCAAGTAGACTTGATGGCCTCCAGAATCAATGCCAAGTTACCAACTTTCATGTCCAGATACAGGGATCCGACCGCGGTGGAAGTGGATGCGCTGGTGGTTCCGTGGAGCCAATACCAGCTGGTTTATGTGTTCCCACCGATATCCTTGCTGCCGCTTGTGTTACGTCGGGTCAGGCTGGAGAGGGTTCCGGCTATTCTGATAGCCCCAGATTGGCCGAGAAGGACGTGGTTTTCCACGCTGATGTCGCTTCTGGTGGCGCCTCCTTTTCCTCTGCCTCTTCGACCGGACTTGCTCACTCAGGGTACCGTGTGTCATCCGGGCCTGAGGTCTCTGCGTTTGACGGCTTGGCTCTTGAGACCGAGATTTTAACCCGTCAAGGATTTTCAGAAAAGGTCATTGCCACTATGAGAGCGTCAAGAAGTCCGGCTACGACTAGGATTTACTACAGGATTTGGGAATCCTTCTTTTCATGGTGTTTGGGTTCTTCCAAGAATCCAAAGAAATTTTCATTACCCAACTTGTTGGTTTTTTTTGCAGCACGGGCTGGATAAGGGTTTGGCAATCAGTACCCTGAAGGGTCAGGTGTCTGCCCTGTCGGTGCTTTTTCGTAAAGCTATTGCCTCGCGTAGGGACGTATGTGCCTTTTTTCGCGGAGCAGCCCGTCAGTTTCCTCCAAGGAAAACTCCTGTGTCGCCTTGGCGGCTTAATCTGGTTTTGAAAGCTCTTCAAAGTGCTCCTTTCGAGCCTATGGATGCTATTAATCTTTCTTTGCTTTCTTGGAAGGTTGCCTTCCTAGTGGCGGTCACTTCCTTGAGACGGGTTTCCGAGTTGGCGGCTCTTTCATGTTCGCCACCTTTCTTGGAATTTTTCCCGGATCGCGTTGTTCTTCGCACGCGACATGATTTTCTCCCTAAAGTGGTATCTCAATTCCATGTCAATCAAGATATTGTGTTGCCTTCGCTTTGTTCAGAACCAAAGAATGTGAAGGAGCGGGCCTTGCACTCATTGGATTTAGTGCGGGCATTGAAGTTCTACTTGTCAGTTACGCAGAGTTTCCGGAAGTCGGATTCTCTTTTTGTGATTCCAGCAGGTCGTCGTCGTGGGTTACGGGCTTCTAAAGATACTATAGCTCGTTGGATCCGGTCAGCTTTTTTGGAAGCTTACCGTGTTATGGACGAACCTTGCCCGATTAATATTCGGGCTCATTCCATGAGAGCTGTGGGCTCTTCGTGGGCCCTTCATCAAAGGGCTTCGGCAGCCCAGCTCTGTCGAGCAGCGACTTGGCGTTCTGTTCACACCTTTACAAAGTTTTATAAGGTGGACGTCAGTGCCTCCGCTGATGCGGCCTTAGGACGCAGAGTCCTTCAGGCGGCTGTATTTTGAAAACTTCTAGTTAAGTTTATGTTGCGCCTGTTGCGCATGTATCAAGGTGTTGGCTTCTGCCTGTTTAAGGTTTTTTCCCACCCTTGTTTTTTGTACTGCTTTGGGACATCCCAGAAGTAATGAAGTGTCCCCCTTGCTTCCATCTGCAGCTGAAATACGAATTTTGGTAAGAACTTACCTGTAAAATTCTTTTCAGCAAAGGAAGCAAGGGGGACACTTCTCCCTCCCATAAGGCAGAAGGTGTTGTTTCAGATGCAGCGCGGCTCTCTCTGATAAGCGAGTTTCTGAGCTGAGGTCAGCGCTCTACGGCTCTTTCCGGCATCGCCAGCTCATCGCAGTGGTCAGGTTTTGTGAGTGGTACCTGAGCTGTGTGGTATTCATGTTATGTGCATAACCTTGTTCTTTTGAATCCTTTCAGTTTGGTTATGGCGCTCCGCTGGTGATTTCTTTCTCCTTAGCTTGTGTACAAAACTGGAGTGTACGGCAGGAGGAGCCAGAGCCGGAGGGGCCGGACAACACCCATTTTTAGAACCTGAGGGGCTGCTGTAGCCTGGTATTATCAGGCTGTTGAGGGCCAAAATCCATGGGCCTTGACAGTCTTTTAATACCAGGCCGCAGCAGTCTGCATTTTACTTGGCTGGTTAACAAAAATAGGGGGACCCCTACGCCGTTTTTTTTTCGAGGGGATCCCCTATTTTTGTTAACCAGCCAAGCTAAGCAGACTGCTGTGGCCTGGTATTATCAGGCTGGCAAGGTCCATGGATATTGGATCCTTACCAGCCTGAAAAACCAGGCCTCAGCGGTCTGCTTCATCTGGCTGGTTAACAAAAATAGGGGGGACCCCACGCCAATTTTTTTCAAGGGGATCCCCTATTTTTGTTAATCAGCCAAGATATGCAGACTGCTGTGGCCTGGTATTATCAGGCTGGCAAGGTCCATGGATCTTGGCTCCTTAACAGCCTGAAAATCCAGGCCTCAGCGGTCTGCTTCATCTGGCTGGTTAACAAAAATAGGGGGGACCCCACGCCAATTTTTTTCGAGGGGATCCCCTATTTTTGTTAATCAGCCAAGATATGCAGACTGCTGTGGCCTGGTATTATCAGGCTGGCAAGGTCCATGGATCTTGGCTCCTTAACAGCCTGAAAATCCAGGCCTCAGCGGTCTGCTTCATCTGGCTGGTTAACAAAAATAGGGGGGACCCCACGCCATTTTTTTTTCGAAGGGAACCCCTATTTTTGTTAATCAGTTCCCTCTGACGTCACTGATTTGTCCCTGGCTGACCTGAAGTGAAAGTGGAAAGCAATCAATTAAGCTTTCCACTTAAGGGCCCGTCTCACATAGCGATATCGCTACCGAGATCGCTGCTGAGTCACTAGTTTTGTGACGCAGCAGCTAGCTCACCAGCGATATCACTGTGTGTGACATTCAGCGACGATCAGCCCCCCTGCCGGGTATCGCTGATCGTCGCTGAAACACGCTTGGAAACCCGCTGTGTACCTTGGTTACCAGCTCCCTGCATCAGGGCGCTGGTATCCAACGTACACTGCGGGTAACTAAAGGCTGGGTCTCACATAACGATACACCAGCGATCCCGACAACTATATGCACTTGTCAGGATCGCTGGTGTATCGCTACATGATCGCTGCTGAGCTGCCAAACAGGCAGCTCAGGCAGCGATCTGGGCCAGCGACACTGCGGGTAACATCGCTTAGTTACCCGCAGTGTACCTTGGATACCAGCGCCCTGATGCAGGGAGCTGGTATCCAAGGTACACAGCGGGTTTCCAAGCGCTGTGCGGTGCCTGGAAACCCCCTGTGTACCTTGGATACCAGCTCCCCTGCATCAGGGCGCTGGTATCCAAGGTACACAGCGGGTTTCTAGGCACAGCCCCGCGCCTGGAAACCCGCTGTGTACCTTGGTTACCAGCGGATCGCTGGTCTCCCGCCTGTCACACGCAGTGATGCGTGCCTGTCAGCGGGAAACCAGCGATCAAAAAAAGGTCCTGACATTTCAGCGACGATCAGCGATACCCGGCAGGGGGGCTGATCGTCGCTGAATGTCACACATAGCGATATCGCTGGTGAGCTCGCTGCTGCGTCACAAAACTAGTGACTCAGCAGCGATCTCAGTAGCGATATCGCTATGTGAGACGGGCCCTTAAGCGATGTTACCCGCAGTGTCGCTGTCCCAGATCGCTGCCTGAGCTGCCTGTTTGGCAGCTCAGCAGCGATCATGTAGCGATACACCAGCGATCCTGACAAGTGCATATCGTTGTCGGGATCGCTGGTGTATCGTTATGTGAGACCCAGGCTTTACTCTCCTGTCAGCCAGGAGAGGAACTCATTCATTTGGGGGTTTACTGTGAGGCTGCAGCATTAGCTGCAGTCCCTGCAGTAAACATTAACCCTTTCTGAAGGATTACACCGTGGGACCTGACTGTGCATGGGATAGGTAAGAATAATTTTGCTTTTTTATTTTATTTTTATTACAGGAAATGGTTTTTGCAGTAAAATAAAAGATGGTCAAAAACATGTGTCTTTAATTAATTAAAATGATTTTTAATTAAAGTGTGTGTGTTTTATTTTTATTTCATGCAATAGGATTAATAATTGACAGCTCTCAATTATTAACCTGGCTTAAGGTCACCTTTCAATAGCAAGGTGGCTTTAACCCTATATTAACCCATTCGCCACCGCTACAGGGCAATGGGAATAGACGGGCAAAGTGCCAGAAAGGGCGAATCTAATTATAGATTTGTCTTTTCTGGGGTGTCTGGGGGAAGATGTTAGTAGCCAGGGGGGGGGCAAAAATAATGGTCCCTCTCTGGGCTATTATTATCTGCCCCCACTCACTGGCTTTGTCTGTCTGGTTGCGAAAATAGGGCGGGAGCCCACGCATTTTTTTTCAGCAATTTTACACCTCATATATATATATACATGTCATTGAATTTGTGACACATATATATATATATATATATATATTTATAGTTCATACATTTCTACATAGTATAATAGCCGCTAATTCAATTGCCGGCTTTTGTGAAAATGCAGAACCCGACATGAAATGACACTTGGTTTACATAGAGTTAACCATGTCTTTTCATGTAGTTTGATATCTGATTTGCACAAACAATTACATGAGTGTAAGTGTGCAAAATTTCACACCTGTAGGGGTTAATTAAAGGTGTAAATTCGTAGCAAAAAAGTCCGTTTTTTTTACAACGAATTTACACCTTTAATTAACCCCTACAGGTGTGAAATTTTGCACACAGCCACTCATGTAATTGTTTGTGCAAATCAGATATCAAACTACATGAAAAGACATGGTTAACTCTATGTAAACCAAGTGTCATTTCATGTCGGGTGCTTCTGTCTTTTCACAAAAGCCGGCTTTACCCGGCAATTGAATCAGAGGCTATTTTACTATGTAGAAGTGTATAAACTATAAATATACGTATATATATATGTCACAACAATGACATGTATATATATATATATATATATATGTATTCTATGTGTGTATATTTAGTGTTTACAAGGAAAGAATGGGGTTTTTTTAGTTACGATATTTTGTTCCCATAGACTTACATTGGATTTCCGGTATCGGTATCGGGTATCGCCGATATTTTAATGGTATCGGCGATACCATTCCGATTCCGATACTTTTGGATATCGGAAAGTATCGCTCAACTCTATTAATAACCTGTTAACACAGGCAGACCAAAGTAATTGACGAGCTCTCAGCGATTTGTAATGGATCACTCATTGTGCGTAGGCTGCCAGTTTTCACTGCATTGGGTGATTGCCAGACTGTTTACACTGC
This sequence comes from Oophaga sylvatica, assembly GCA_033576555.1. Classification (NCBI taxonomy): domain Eukaryota; kingdom Metazoa; phylum Chordata; class Amphibia; order Anura; family Dendrobatidae; genus Oophaga; species Oophaga sylvatica. The sequence goes on from JARQOD010000002.1 coordinate 343,527,113, forward strand.
AAGATTATCGTGAAACAAGCGTTTCCAAGAGCGCTCATTCACAATTATCTCTGTGTACATGTACCGTAAGGCTTGGTGAGCACGACTGTATTTTCAGTCTGAATGTGATCTGATGAAACATCAGGGCGCACTAGGACCAATGTTCTATGGGGCCGAGCACATGTTTGATGACAAAGTTTGATCCGATATTCTGATCGCACTTGGCCATGCAAGTTAATGAGTATGGAAATCATCGGACTGCACTCGGATGACATCTGTGCACTGACATGGCACAATGGAGAAATTTTGTTTACACTGTGCTCTGATTCTATCTGAGCAAACTGGATCACACTGCTCAAACTCTAATCAAATCTGATAGCGTAGAGTGTAATTTGCATAATTGGCCTGATTCTCTCAGATGAAAGAATCTGACAGTCTGCATGAGCCCTAGGGTACATTTCCACGGTCTGGAACCACAGCGCTTTGGACGGAGTGGAAAGTCCGCTCCGCCCAAAGCCCCGCCCCCTTCTGAACGCGCAGTGAATCCGGATGTGCTCATTGAACACATGCGGAATGATCGCAGGGCTGCAAAGCCCTGTGTTATTTCCTTTGCAGAGACGCAGCGTCGCCACAAGGGACTAGGACATGCTGCGGTCTAAAAAGACGCGCCGCATGTCCGTTAACGCAGGTCTGCCGCCTGCGTGTTTTTACGTATAGTGGAGACGGGATTTCATGAAATCCCCTCCACTATGCTGTAACATCTGGACGCTGCGTGTTTGACGCTGCGCCAACGCACAGCGTCAAACACGCAGCAATTACTGACCGTGGAAACACAGCCTTATGGTCACAAAGCGCAATTGGAGCCGGGTGGAAAAAACAAAGGAAAAATAACTGCTTGCATCAATCCAGACCCTTGGGATAGTTTCCCAATTCACCTGAGACCACACCAATAAAGCGAAATCGAGAACCCACTTGAATACTTGTTCAATATGTAATATGCACATACACTCCTCAACATTGTAATTGTAACACCAAGAAAAAAATTGTATGTGCAATGAGAATTTGCTGCAGATTTTTCTGTACTAAAAAAAACCAGCATGTTGGCAGAAAAACGCTGCGTAAAATTTATTTACTTGCATTCAAATGGGTGAAAAATGCTAAAAAAAACAAAGAACTGACATGCTGCAAATGTGATAAAAACATTCTCAGATGCTTCGTAAGAACACAGGAACTATGGGTTATTGTGCTGCCACCTGGAGGCGAACTCAAAGAATACGCCTTAGAAAAAGTCTGCTTTTTCCCACAGCCTACACCTGGCCAGCTGACACCCAGCTATTTAGCTTAGTGTCTTCCTGTCTCACAGGTCCGCTGGAAGCCTTAGGGTGAGTTTCCACGGTCAGGAAACGCTGCGTGTTTGGCGCTGTGCGCTGGCGCAGCGCCAAACACGCAGCGTCCAGATGTTACAGCATAGTGGAGGGGATTTCAAGGAATCCCGTCTCCACCATGCGTAACAATACGCAGGTGGCAAACCTGCGTAAACGGACATGCGGCGCGTCTTTTTAGACCGCAGCATGTCCTCGCGTATTGCGGCGACGGTGCGTCGCCGCAACAGAATTAACACAGGGCTATGCAGCCCTGCGCTCTTTCCGGAGGTGTTCCGGAGGTGTCCTGAACACCTCCGGAAAGATCGCGCGTCATAAAGGGGGCGGGGCTTAGACGGAGCGGAATTTCCGCTCCGTCCAAAGCGCTATGGTTCCGGACCGTGGAACCATAGCCTTAGGGTATGTTTCCACGTGCCGGATTTGTTCAGTATTTGCTGCGGATTGGACGCTGCGCACAGCCGCAGCGTCCAGATGTTACAGCATAGTGGATGGGATTTTATGAAATCCAGTCTCCACTATGCATGCACGGCCGCCTCCGGCTTCCCTGCAGAGACGGACATGCAGTGCGTCTTTCTAGACCGCAGCACGTCTATCTTGCGGAGAAGCTCAGTCTCTGCAGGATAAATAACCCAGTCTATGTTTAGGATTTGGTGATTCCGCATGTGTTCAATGAACACATGCGGAATCATCGCGCGTACAAAAGGGGGCAGCGTTTTGGGTGGAGCCAGGTATCCGCTGCGTTCAAAGCGCTGCCATTACGCCCCGTGGACAAATACTCTGATCTGGTTGTTCCGGTATGCTCTTGCAGAGGTTGGACTGCCTCTGGGCTACCATAGTTCACTAGTTTTGATCAGGCTATACTAGGGTGCTCTGCAAGGGCACGCTCAATTCCCTTGTCTGATAAAAGACTCATGGGTCATACGACTGTTCTTAATCTTCAGCCCACTTCTTTGCAGAGCTCTTACCTTTGCATCTATGGATGCACATCTTTGCAGAAGGGTACTACAAGTTCCGGTTGCTCAGGTGGTAATCTGAAGGATTGCTATTCTTCCTTCTGCAATGCTGGTTATTAGTTTTCCAAAACTCAGGGACAGCTTTAGGACATCCCATGGTTCACGTGTCCCAGAGTAAAAAATGTGGAGAAGAGACCCACTAGGTTTAATGTCTAAGGAGAAAAAAAAAAACGCAAATTCTCCATCTCTCAAGTAGCACCTAGGATAAGTAGCAATGTCCGAACCTTTAATGAACCTTGTAATATGATCAGGAATAAATCCCCTGCCAGAAACCCATTTACAGACAGCCTGTTTAAAACTCTTTGCCCAATAAAGGGAATCTGTCATCTGTTTTTTTTCTATCCTTTTGGAGAGCAACATTATATAGAAGCAGAGACCCTGATTCCAGTGATATATCACTTACTAGGCTGTGTTGTATCTTTTAATACAATCACTGTTTGCTGCAGATCTTGCCAGTTCTCTGAACCCTGTATAACCCTGCCCACACCACTGATTGACAGCTTTCTGTGTACACTGTACATAGGCAGAAAGTTGTCAATCAGTTGCAGGGTTATACAACGCTCATGAATATGGAGGACTGCATGGCAGCAGGCTTACTAGTCCTCTAGTGATAATGTCCTGCTGAAAAAACCTAATTTTATCACAACTACAGCCAGCAGCCCAGTAGGTGACACATCACAGGAATCAGGGTCTCTGTCTCTATATCATGCTGCTCTCAGGTGGGAAAAAAAACTTACTTCCTGATCAGGATTGACCACATATATACATGTGGTCAATCCTGAGGAAGAAGTAATTTTGTACTTGGTAGTGGTTTATTTAACACATTTCAATTTTTAACTGATCTACCGGGATATATGTCTCAGTTCATCCAGCAGTGGGGAAACCATCCACAAAAATCCCTTTCCTTGATGTCTGGGGAATATAAGAAGAGATGGGACTAGTCTGATGTGGCCCCCATTCAGGTTTTCTCCCCTCTGCTCCAGGTGATCACAGGTTTCCTCCTGCGTACACACATATAAGAGACCTGTCAACCAACTGAAACGAGAAGGAACCGGCCAATGACTTCAATGGACTAGTTTCTTCTCTGTCTATGGTCCCCAGCTGGCTTTTCAAACTGCTTTCTCTGACATTTTGCAGCGTTTCACAGTAAAACATACCTATGTGCAATCATGCAGCCAGTGTCTGATACATGCTGCCTGTGGTTTGGGCAGCATAAATTTAGTGCCAAATTCCCTTTACATTTTTTTTTCATTAATAGCAAATTCATATAGAACATAGAGAACAGGAGCAGATCTGCAGAATGGAGCACGCAGCCACGGCCACTAAATGGTGTAAACGCTGTGTACATCAGGCTGCCATGGAGGTGGTAACGTTGATAGTTGGGGGATGTCGGGTGTTGGACTCCCACCAATCTTATAATGATGGACTATGCTAACGATCAGTCATCAATATAAATCTACCGTACAACCCGTTTAACAACAACGATAAAAAAATGGCTGCATCGTGAAGGGTTAAAGTTGCATTAAAAGGAGGCTGAGGGTAGGTGCAGAAGATGCTTTTATTTCAAAGGCAGCAGCCAAGGTTCTCCTATCTGAAGCCGCTTCAGGAACACGCAGGCGGTCTTTTTCCTGAAGTGACTTTGCTGCTACCTTGGTGGCTCAGTATTTGGTCAGTAATTTACCTCAGTATTTGGTCAGTGTTTTACCTCAGTATTTGGTCAGTGTTTTACCTCAGTATTTGGTCAGTGTTTTACCTCAGTATTTGGTCAGTGTTTTACCTCAGTATTTGGTCAGTGTTTTACCTCAGTATTTGGTCAGTGTTTTACCTCAGTATTTGGTCAGTGTTTTACCTCAGTATTTGGTCAGTTTTTTACCTCAGTATTTGGTCAGTGTTTTACCTCAGTATTTGGTCAGTTTTTTACCTCAGTGTTTGTAAGCCAAACCCAGGAGTGGGTGATAAATCCAGAAGTGGTGACGTATTTCTATTATACTTTTACTCTGATTGTTCCACTCCTGGTTTTGGTTTCCAAATACTGAGGTAAAATACTGACCAAACACTGACCGTGTGAATGTGGCCTTACACTAAGAGTATTGCAAAGTATCATCCATCTCCCATAACTGTAGAGTCCATCTAGTCCCAGGTGAGCAAGGATGACAGCTGCCCGCTGCGCCCTCACGTCTGTGAACGAGGCTTAAGTTTGTTTCTTATTCGGCAAATTTTTCTTCTCTGGTTTTTATAGGTTTAACAACAAAAAATAAGCATCACAATAATAAAAAACAATGCAGCGAGGTGCCCTGATGTGAATACACTTAAAATCAGTGCCAAAATTATAAAACTGGCACAAAAATGGGCATCAAAGTGGGCACCAGAGGGTGTTAATGAAAAGGTTAAATGACTTTGGGCCACTGATATCACACTGCAGACGTATAGAACAGGGAGCCCCACATTAAAAACAAGTCTCTCCAGCCTGGCCCAAATGGGTTCTGGACATCAGAATTGGCATCAAAGTGGGCACACTGTCGATTTTCACAGGTTTGAATAAGTAACAGATGTTTTCACTGGGTTAAACGACTTTGGGCCACTGATCTCTCACTGTGAATACACAGGTAGTGATGCCCCGCATCAAACCCAGGTCCATATAGCCGCGCCCAAATGGGTTCTGGGCATCAGAATTGGAATCAAAGTGGGCAAGCAGCCCATTTTCACAGATTTGAATAAGTAACTGATGTTTTTAAGGGTTAAATGACTTTGGGCCACTGATATCACACTAATAATGCATAGATTGTGATGCCCTGTCTCAAACCCAGGTCACTCCTGCCTGGCCCAAATGGGTTCTGGGCATCAGAATTGGCATCAAAGTGGGCAAACAGCCGATTTTCACAGATTTGAATAAGTAACAGATGTTTTTCAGGGGTTAAATGACTTTGTGCCACTGATCTCACACTAAGAATACACAGATAGTGATGCCCTGCATCAAATGCAGGTCCCTCCTCCAGGCCCAAATGGGTTCTGGGCATCAGAATTGGCATCAAAATGGGCACACAGTCGATTTTCTCAGATTTGAATAAGTAACTAATGCTTTTAAGGGGTTAAATAACTTTGGGCCACTGATCTCACACTATGAGTACACAGATAGTGATGCCCTGCATCAATCCAAGGTCCCTCCTGCCTGGCCCAAATGGGTTCAGGGCATCACTATCTGTGTATTATAGTGTGAGATCAGTGGCCCAAAGTCATTTAACCCCTTAAAAACATTAGTTACTTATTCAAATCTGAGAAAGTCGACTGTGTGCCCATTTTGATGCCAATTCTGATGCCCAGAACCCATTTGGGCCAGGCTATATGGACCTGTGTTTGATGCAGGGCATCACTATCTGTGTATTCGTAGTGTGACATCAGTGGCCCAAAGTCATTTAACCCTTTCATTAACACCCAATGTTGCCCACTTTGATGCCCATTTTTGTGACAGTTTTATAATTATTGGCGCTGATTTTAAGTGTATTCACATCAGGGCACCTCGCTGCATTGTTTTTTATTATTATGATGCTTATTTTTTGTTGTTAAAAATATAAAAAACAGAAAAGAAAAATTTGCCGAATAAGGATCTGACGAACAAGAAACCAACTTCAGCCTCGTGCGTGCACATATCCTTAGAGTATGAGCACCCGTTGTCCTTCCAATGGTGGCGTACCGGCATTATTTATAAGGCAGAAGATGCTTCAGGAAAATGCCGCTGTTATTTTGCCAGAACCATCTTTTTTGTGCCTTTATTGACATTTTTGCCGCCAGCGTTTTTTGTTGTTGCATATTAGTGACAGCTAAAAGAAGTTGCAGATGACAGAACATGTGCACAGCAAATTGGTTTACTCATTTCTTTTTTAAATGTTTGAGTGCTTGCATTTTCAGGCAGGTTCCGGGTAGAATCTGCCTGAAAAAGACGTGTGCACATACCTTGAGTTGCATTCGGTTTAGCTACAGGCCTTTGGTGAAAACTGTGGAGTAGAAGTGGGCGTGCACACAACTAACAAGTAGGGTAGGTGCAGGTGCAATGGACCAGAAGATCCCCAATAGTATAAAGGAGAACACCGCACTCTAAAATGATATTTTTGAAATGCTGAGTAATATATTTATTAACAAATTAGGCAACGTTTAAGGACAAAGAGAAAGCGATAAATAACGTTTCGGCCCAACCAGGACCTTTGTCAAATAACGCTGTAAAGACAAAAATGAGTGTAAATAAAAATATTCCATACATTGTGGCATAGAAAAGGGTAAATAAATAGATAAACAAACTTCCCAAGGAAAATATATACAAATATATACAAATATATACAGATAGATAGTCAATATATAGCAAACTGGCGTTTTCAGGTAGAAAATGTAGTAGCATCGCACAAATCAACAGGGCTAAAGAGCTCATAGAGGGCATGAGGGTATAGACATTTTGTATATAATGATTACCTTAGTAATAGTCCAGTGCCAATCATAGAGTGTAATAGAACAGAAAGAGCCAGGTTAGAAATCCTACTATAGAGTGAAAAGAGGATAAATAATGAGAGGGCACAGAAAATGGAATCCAATATGATAATAGTCCCATATATTACATTGATATGGATTCAGTTACCTTAATGAAACACTGGAAGGGATAAATATCCACTAAAATATAGCTCAGTGTGTGAATAGAGTCTGTCAGGAATCAACAGTGCTGTGAGAAGTAATGGTCCACATGAGTCATGTAATGTGATAGACATAAGGGTGTATGGAGGACGGTATACAGCTGCGCTGTGAGAAATAATGGTCCTTTAGAGTGAATCAGTTTTAAATAAAAAAGTCGGCTAGGAATTGTGGAGAGAGTCCTAGTGAATACCTGCTGATGAACCGCTGGGATTAGGCAGCGCTCCCGCGCCTTGCCTTGTCTGGAGGTGCTGTGAGGTAGTGCGGTCTCGGTTTCTAATAGCGCTCAAACCGGAAGTGAGCGCCCGAAACCGGAAGTGACGTTGCGTCACTAGATTAGTGCATTGCGCAGGCGCCGCTAACACAGGGGCATGTTGAATGAAAGGACCAATCATAGGTAAAGAGTGCACAGGTGCTGGATAAAAGGGGGAGAGCTATAGCGCTAGAATATGGCTGATGAGTAAACAATGTTGTGTGGTGGACCCCTGGGAAACTGATAAGTGGATCAAAGATCGATAATATAAGGGAAAATTGAAAAAAATAAATGAGAAAAATGATGTAGTCTAATGGGATATCGTAATGGAGAGGCACTGGACAAAGGGGAGGGTACCAGAGATCACAACATGTGGGAGGAGACTTCAATTAATCAAATATATGAATGTAATACATAGACAGATAAGTATAGAAATCATGTCATATGAGAGGCAACAGCCAATAAAACAAACAAAACAAATATACATGATGCGGTACAAAGACAGATAAGACCAGGGGTACAGAAATGCAACTCACCTTTGGTCAATACATATTAACGGGTCTGAAAAGAATAAATCAGCGATAAGTTAACAAGTCCAATCAATCTCCCTATTCAGGCCTTTGGGGGCCAGTGTGTCTAATTCGAAAATCCAATATGTTTCACGTCTTTTCAACAAACCAATATGATTACCTGTCATGGGTGTATCGCCACAAGGATCGTCGCGATTACACACTCTGACTTCTCACAGCTGAGTTGCTGTTTCTTTGTGTTTGGTAATGAGGGAGTTAATTTTACCTAGCTCTTTGCTAAGACTAGGTCCAGCCTCGCCCGGCTGCTTTTGATTATGTTCTAATTAGATTCCTTCATATACCTGCCAGTCTGCTTGTTAGATGCCGGTGAAAGCCTTTATGTAGTCTAGCAGACTGGATCGGTTCTGAGAATACTTAAGCTAAGAGCTCCTTAGTTGTTTTTACTCTTATAGCTTATAGTTTATCTCTGAGACCTTAGGTGTTCCTACTGTGTGTGAGTGTTGTATGTAAGACTTTATTTACTTTATTTCTTGTCTTTCTTGTATGTCTTTCTGTTCATTAACCGTTACCTGTTCATTCCCTTTGGTGGTAATCAGGGTCCTTCTTAGGACTAGATTACAGTTGGCAGGGATTGATAGGAGACAGGGTTTACGCTGGTGGCCTGGACCTCTGTACCTTTAACAGTACCTCCAGGTAGAGGGATTAGTTAGGACCCCAGTTTAGGGTCAGCATAGACCCCGGTCACCCTCTAGCCGGAGACAGCGTATAACGGATTCCGTATTGACCCACTGGACTTTCTGTCAGGTAATTCTGTTATCATATATCTATGCGCATGTTATATTGTATGTTGCCCTTTTGATATAGATTACTGTCATCACATATATATATATCTGCTATACAGCGTGACATTACCACCCCTTCTAGGCCGGGGAACCTGTTCAATAATCTGATACCTAAGCTGTGCCACCGTCCTCCATACTGGGGTCTCCTCTATTGTTAACCGCTTCAGCACTTCTATTGGAGGTAATTCCCTTATATCTCACCCTTATGTCTATCACATTACATGACTCATGTGGACCATTACTTCTTACAGCACTGTTGATTCCTGACAGACTCCATTCACACACTGAGCTATATTTTAGTGGATATTTATCCCTTCCAGTGTTTCATTAAGGTAACTGAATCCATATCAATGTAATATATGGGACTATTATCATATTGGATTCCATTTTCTGTGCCCTCTCATTATTTATCCTCTTTTCACTCTATACTAGGATTTCTAACCTGGCTCTTTCTGTTCTATTACATTCTATGATTGACACTGGACTATTACTAAGGTAATCATTATATACAAAATGTCTATACCCTCATGCCCTCTATGAGCTCTTTAGCCCTGTTGATTTGTGCGATGCTACTACATTTTCTACCTGAAAACGCCAGTTTGCTATATATTGACTATCTATCTGTATATATTTGTATATATTTGTATATATTTTCCTTGGGAAGTTTGTTTATCTATTTATTTACCCTTTTCTATGCCACAATGTATGGAATATTTTTATTTACACTCATTTTTGTCTTTACAGCACTATTTGACAAAGGTCCTGGTTGGGCCGAAACGTTATTTATCGCTTTCTCTTTGTCCTTAAACGTTGCCTAATTTGTTAATAAATATATTACTCAGCATTTCAAAAATATCATTTTAGAGTGCGGTGTTCTCCTTTATACTATTGGGGATCTTCTGGTCCATTGCACCTGCACCTACCCTACTTGTTAGTTGTGTGCACGCCCACTTCTACTCCATAGTACTCTACTTTTTGGACGTTTGCACCAACCCTTCCCTACTTAATTTGACCAATGTCTACTGACACTTTTGCCTACGATGCAACCACTACTTCCAATATTCTAGCACAAGTCACTGGATCTAGTGAGTTTCTTAAAACCCCAGCACAGGATTTAAGAACCAGAGACTTTGAGAAAGAGAAACGTAAACTCATCTCATATGATCTCCACTGTACTACCCTAGCGGAGTATCACAGACAGAATAAGATTCCCAGGGGCTTAGATGCAACCTGCGCCCTACAATTTTTTCTGATAATTCTGAATACTGCAATAAATACCAAAAAATACTCAATAAGTGCTCCCTAGATATCATTGTATTAACAATAGAATATTTGCAAAAGGCCATTGTTGAAGTTAAACAGAATATCCAGGCTATAGAAGTTCAACTTTCTACCACTCTCACTCCAACTGATTGGGCAGCTCTTAAGACAAAAACTGAAAGATCATTAGCTGAACATCAGAAAGTACTCCAAGAGCGCAAAAGAAGTAAATTCCAGAGAGACTCCGAGGACTACTCCAATAACCGAGTGTACAGATGGGCGGATTACTCAGGATCCACGGGCTCTTGGCGACGACAACGACCCGCACGCAGGGAGGGCTCCTTCAGCTCAGGGAGCGATTCCTCAACCACATCTGGACGAAATCGTTTTTTATCTCGGGACAACAGGAGAGGACCCCCAAACACAGACCGGTCAGAAGAGGTGGAAGGAAGAATGGCCACCCGGTCACAGGTGAGACACAAAATCTAGTGATCAACATCTCGGATCACCTCTTGTCCCCACCGGAACTTGCGGTTCTACAGAAGGGCCTCTCTTTTTGTCCCACACCTCCCTGGGACTCTTTTGAACTCAAAAAGGACCTTGAACGTTTTTTTCGGTCAATCCGACTGAAAACACACTTTGGACTATCTCCGGTTTCGAGTCATGATCTGACCTTGGCATCAACTCCTGAATTGTCTATTTCTAAGTATAATCTGTTCAATAAGAGCAATTTCAGCCCACCACTTACTTATCATGCTGCTGAGACATTTATCTCACTAGTTGAGAATGACATCAAGGCAATTACACATCAGCAACACCTAGGCCTGTTTCCTGTTTACCCTAATATCTCACACAATGAGAAACAAGCAATCCTATCCTTGCAGAACAATGCCAATATCATTATTAAACCGGCAGACAAAGGGGGCTCTATAGTAGTTATGAATCGTTGTCAGTACAAAGCGGAAATCATACGTCAATTAACAGACTCCAATACCTATGATGTCCTTACCCGTGATCCGATTTTTGAAATTAGGAGAAAAATTAACACTGTTATTGACCATGGTTTGGCTGACAATATCATTGACAACAAAACAGCCATTTTTCTCGTCAATCTGCACCCCATCACTCCAGTGTTTTACGTTCTACCTAAGATACACAAGTCCTGAATAACCCCCCTGGAAGACCCATCGTGGCTTCCACAGATTCAATTCTATCCCCATTATCCATTTTTCTTGAAAAAATCCTGACTCCACTTATCAAAACAACTAGAGCCTTCTTACTAGATACGGGACACTTTCTGAGTATCATACAACAACTCAATACCATTCCTTCAGATAGTATCCTAGTTACCATGGACGTAAACAGTCTTTATACCTCCATAGAACATGAACAGGGTATTGAGGCTACCAGACATCTCCTTAACGCATCCAATATGTCTACCAACTCCATCCATTTCTGCCTGGATCTCCTACATTTGGTTCTATATGAAAATTATTTCCTATATGAAGACACCTACTATGGCCAGAAGTGCGGGACCGCTATGGGTTCGAACGTAGCACCGGCCTACGCCAATGCGTTCATGGATTTTTTTGAGATCTCCCATGTCTATAATAACCCGCTATTTATTCAACATGTGATTGAATACCACCGCTACATCGACGATATTTTTTTCATTTGGACCGGCAGCTCCTCCTCTCTTCAAACCTTCCATAATCACCTCAATTCCATTCTACTAGGGCTTCAGTTTACTATGCACTATAGTACGTCATCTGTCTCCTTTCTCGACACAATGGTCATCAAAAATGATACTGGGAACCTTACTACGGATCTCTATAGCAAACCCACTGATACCAATAGCTTATTACACTATACTAGCTGTCACCCTAAGTATACCCGTAATAGCTTACCACGCTCCCAATTTAAAAGAATCACCAGGATCGTCTCAGATCCAACTACACTGGATGACAGATTTAATACATTAACCAAAAAATTTCAGGATAGGGGTTACCCACGTACACTCTTGGAAAATGAAAAGACCAGGTCCCTAGTACCGGCTTCCTCTCCGATACAACGACTTAATAGAGAGAGAATCCCATTTGTACACACATTCCATCCTCTAATGCCGAAGGTTTATTCTGTCATTAGGAAACATTGGCCGACTTTGACACGTTCTTATCCACACATCGAATCCTTCAAAGACCCCACTCTAATGTGTACAAAGAGATCAGCTAACCTCAAGGACAGACTGGTACGAGCCGACATAGGGCCTGTACGTACTCCCACTACACAAACCTTGTTGGCGCCTAAGAGAAATGGCACTTACCCCTGTCTGAGCTGTGCCTCCTGCTCAAATATCATTAAATCTGACAATATCACTCATCCCAGGACGGGTAAATCATATCCTATTCGTGGGTTCTATACTTGTAACTCCAATTTTGTCATATACCTAATCAAATGCCCTTGTGGTCTACTATATGTAGGGGAAACCACGCAACATATAAAGGACAGAATAGCGTCACACAAATCCACCATTAGATGTGGTAAGAACTGGTTACCGTTACCTGAACATTTTTCAAAAATGAAACACACGGTGGCACAGCTTAGGTATCAGATTATTGAACAGGTTCCCCGGCCTAGAAGGGGTGGTAATCATATTGGTTTGTTGAAAAGACGTGAAACATATTGGATTTTCTAATTAGACACACTGGCCCCCAAAGGCCTGAATAGGGAGATTGATTGGACTTGTTAACTTATCGCTGATTTATTCTTTTCAGACCCGTTAATATGTATTGACCAAAGGTGAGTTGCATTTCTGTACCCCTGGTCTTATCTGTCTTTGTACCGCATCATGTATATTTGTTTTGTTTGTTTTATTGGCTGTTGCCTCTCATATGACATGATTTCTATACTTATCTGTCTATGTATTACATTCATATATTTGATTAATTGAAGTCTCCTCCCACATGTTGTGATCTCTGGTACCCTCCCCTTTGTCCAGTGCCTCTCCATTACGATATCCCATTAGACTACATCATTTTTCTCATTTATTTTTTTCAATTTTCCCTTATATTATCGATCTTTGATCCACTTATCAGTTTCCCAGGGGTCCACCACACAACATTGTTTACTCATCAGCCATATTCTAGCGCTATAGCTCTCCCCCTTTTATCCAGCACCTGTGCACTCTTTACCTATGATTGGTCCTTTCATTCAACATGCCCCTGTGTTAGCGGCGCCTGCGCAATGCACTAATCTAGTGACGCAACGTCACTTCCGGTTTCGGGCGCTCACTTCCGGTTTGAGCGCTATTAGAAACCGAGACCGCACTACCTCACAGCACCTCCAGACAAGGCAAGGCGCGGGAGCGCTGCCTAATCCCAGCGGTTCATCAGCAGGTATTCACTAGGACTCTCTCCACAATTCCTAGCCGACTTTTTTATTTAAAACTGATTCACTCTAAAGGACCATTATTTCTCACAGCGCAGCTGTATACCGTCCTCCATACACCCTTATGTCTATCACATTACATGACTCATGTGGACCATTACTTCTCACAGCACTGTTGATTCCTGACAGACTCTATTCACACACTGAGCTATATTTTAGTGGATATTTATCCCTTCCAGTGTTTCATTAAGGTAACTGAATCCATATCAATGTAATATATGGGACTATTATCATATTGGATTCCATTTTCTGTGCCCTCTCATTATTTATCCTCTTTTCACTCTATAGTAGGATTTCTAACCTGGCTCTTTCTGTTCTATTACACTCTATGATTGGCACTGGACTATTACTAAGGTAATCATTATATACAAAATGTCTATACCCTCATGCCCTCTATGAGCTCTTTAGCCCTGTTGATTTGTGCGATGCTACTACATTTTCTACCTGAAAACGCCAGTTTGCTATATATTGACTATCTATCTGTATATATTTGTATATATTTGTATATATTTTCCTTGGGAAGTTTGTTTATCTATTTATTTACCCTTTTCTATGCCACAATGTATGGAATATTTTTATTTACACTCATTTTTGTCTTTACAGCGTTATTTGACAAAGGTCCTGGTTGGGCCGAAACGTTATTTATCGCTTTCTCTTTGTCCTTAAACGTTGCCTAATTTGTTAATAAATATTTGGTGAAAACTGAACTGAACAAATTGTGATATAATTTACATGACAAACATAAAGGGGTTGTCCACTACTAGGCTAAATGTTCGGCCCTTATAAAATAATAAAGCCTATACTCAGCTCCATGCTGGCTCCTTTCCCACGGTGTCGGCAGTCGCAGTCCCGGGGCTGTGATGCGGCACCCAATCAGCGGTGGCGTCACTGTCGTACGCACTGAACATGAAGAGGAAGACAGGCATCAGCCGATCCCTGACTTCCTCTACATGTTCCGTTTGTCTGAAGGTGCTGACAGCGAAGCCAGAGCTGATTGGGCGCCGGACATCACGTGTCATTCCAACGCATCACAGCCCCGGGGAAAGCGAGTGCCGACACCACAGAAACGGCTTTGGATCGCATGCCAGGGCAGTGGGGTACTTGGTACCGGGCCACTTCTTAAAGGGGAAATGTCACAGCGGCAGTGACCCGGTCCGTGGCCCTGGGCGTCCAATAAAAGGGGAATATTTACAGGGGATAATAGAGTTTGTAATAAAGTGTTCGTGACGCCATCTGAGGTTTCTGGTCAGAGGTGACCAGCGCTGCAGTGCAGATCCTCTGGGACTGGTGGTGTGATGCAGCAGAGTTGGAATAGCTCTCCACAGGCAGAGCTTGCTGTCCCAGGCAGATGTAATGTAAGGTAGATGGTAAATATGTAGTATTTAGCAAGGGATGTAGCAGTGTTGAGTGGGTGTTGCAGGAAGAACTTGAGAGGACACAGTCAGATGCAGTTTCCAAATCTTTACTCACAGTTCTGCAGAAAAGTGTCCAGGGATCAGGTTACAAATGGTGCTGGAGTCGGTCAGCCAGAAAGCAATTTGGGAATCTCCTTATTGCAGGTAAGTTGTGAGGTCTCCTTTCTAGCGCTATTCCCTGAGGTACTTGCTACTGTAAGTGCTCTCTGTCTCTTGTCTAAGTAGAACTTCACTCTCATGACAGGCAGCTGTAGCCTGCTTCAGGGATAGCTTCATTTTTGGCGTCTCAGGCTCACACGTGCTGCTGTGTAGTCGTGTATCAGTTGGGGAAGAGAACCTGCTGTCTTCTGTCCTCCGGATTCTGCTTCTGGGGCTTTAGTTTACCCACTCAGACTCGGACTCCGGGGTCTGGTTTCTGGCACTCATACCTGGGGGTGAGCTCTGCTATAACTCTTGTCCCCCAGCTTGTCTCCAACATGTCCTTCCTCAACTCTGCTCAGCCACTAATTAACTCCTCCCCAGCCAGAATATTCCAGAGACGCTCCCCTGAAATCAGGTGTTAGAACTCCCCCTTCTAGTCTGGAGTAGGAAAGCTGTTGTATGCTGTGTGTTACCTGTAAAGGAGATCCTTCCCTCCCTGGAGGGAGGCAAGGTCACTGTGGCAACCAAATTCCTGGGGTGCCACAGCTTCGGCATCAGAGATGAGCATAGGCTTTGTTATTTTATCAGGCCTGAACGTTTAGTTTAACCCTTCACCATCGGGCCCTTTTTCGTTTTTGCGTTTCTGTTTTTCACTCCCCTTCTTCCCAGAGTGATAACTTTTTTTTTTTAGTATGGCCATGTGAGGGCTTCTTGTGGAGCGAGTTGTACTTTTGAACGACATCATTGGTGTACCTGAAAACGGGAAAAAAAATCCAAGTGCTGCAAAATTGCAAAAAAAAGTGCAATTCCAAAACTGTTTTTTGTATTTTTTTTTACCATGTTCGCCAAATTCTAAAAATGACCTGCCATTATGATTTCCCAGGTCATTACGAGTTCATAGACACCAAACATGTCTGGGTTGTTTTTCATTTAAATAGTGAAAAAAAAGTCCAAAGTTTGTTAAAAAAAAAGCGTCATTTTCCGAGACCTGTAGTGTCTCCATTTTTCTTGATCTGGGACTGGGTGAGGGCTTATTTTTTGGGGCCAAGCTGACGTTTTTAATGATACCATTTTGGTGTGGATACAATCTCTTGATCACCCATATTGCATTTTAATTCAATACTTTTTGCATGCTTTTTTTGCAGTCTCCATAGCCGACTGGAAGCTGCAGTTGTCCAATCACGTCTGCTACACGCAGGGGATGATCAGATTGCCTGTGTGTAGCAGAAATGCTCACTGTGCAAGATGATGCTATTAGTTGGGGTGCAGAATAATGATGCTGACACTTGGGGTATGCTATAATGACGCTAACGCATCAACAATACTGTGTGCTGTTAAATCACCTGCGGCTGCATCCCGATCTAAGATTGAACTGCGGCTTCCAGTGATCTAACTGTACAGTGTTGTTGATGCACCCGGTGGCTCTAAAACTGTTGTTAGGTGACCGGCCCTGGGGGTCACCTAACAAGTAAAATCAAACTGGTCACATGCCAGCACCTAAGCAAGTCTTGGAAGCGCCGCTTACGAAGCGCACTGACGAGGACCAATAGTCCGAAACACCGTGTCTGCAAATGGAGATACTGATTTGGATTTTATCCTAAGTCATATTACAAGACTCGTTAAAGGGTTGATTGTGACTTGTAGGATCGCTACTTCCAATAGGTGGCACTATAGAGTACAAGTCCTCTTTTTTTTTAAGAGGCAATTTGCACTTAGGAAGCAACACTGATTGACAATCAATTTCACATGCTGTTGTGCAAATGGAATAGACAACAGATGGAAATTATTGGCAATTAGCCAGACACACTCAATAAAGGAGTGGTTCTGCAGGTGGGGACCACAGACCACATCTCACTACCAATGCTTTCTGGCTGATGTTTTGGTCTTTTTTGAATGTTGGTTGTGCTTTCACTCTCCTGGTAGCATGAGATGGACTCTACAACCCACACGAGTGGCTCAAGTAGTGCAGCTCATCCAGCATGGCACATCAATGCGAGCTGTGGCAAGAAGGTTTGCTGTGTCTGTCAGCGTAGTGTCCAGAGGCTGGAGGCGCTACCAGGAGACAGGCCAGTACACCAGGAGACCTGGAGGGGGCCGAAAGAGGGCAACAACCCAGCAGCAAGATCGCTACCTCCGCCTTTGTGCAAGGAGGAACAGGAGGAGCACTGCCAGAGCCCTGCAAAATGACCTCCAGCAGGCCACAAATGTGCATGTGTCTGCACAAACGGTTAGAAACTGACTCCATGAGGATTGTCTGAGTGCCCGACGTCCACAGATGGGGGTTGTGCTCACAGCCCAACACCGTGCAGGACGCTTGGCATTTTCCACAAACACCAGGATTGCAAATTCGCCACTGGCGCCCTGTGCTTTTCACAGATGAAAGCAGGTTCACACTGAGCACATGTGACAGACGTGACAGAGTCTGGAGACGCCGTGGATATCGATCTATTGCCTGCAACATCCCTCAGCACGGTTTGGCAGTGGATCAGTAATGGTGTGGGGTGGCATTTTTTTGGAGGGCCGTACAGCCCTCCATGTGCTCTCCAGAGGTAGCATGACTGCCATTAGGTACCGAGATGAGATCCTCAGACCCCTTGTGAGACCATATGCTGGTGAGGTTGGCCCTGGGTTCCTCCTAATGCAGGACAATGCCAGACCTCATGTGGCTGGAGTGTGTCAGCAGTTCCTGCAAGATGAAAGCATTGAAGCTATAGACTGGCCCGCCTGTTCCCCAGACCTGAATCCGATTGAGCACATCTGGGACACCATGTCTCGCTCCATCCATCAATGTCACGTTGCACCACAGACTGTCCAGGAGTTGGCGGATGCTTTAGTTTAGGTCTGGGAGGAGATCCCTCAGGAGACCATCCGTCGTCTCATCAGGAGCATGCCCAGGCGTTGTAGGGAGGTCATATAGGCACAGGGCGGTCATACAGGCACATAGAGGCCACACACACTACTGAGCATCATGTTGACTTGTTTTAAGGACATTACACTCCACTTTAATTTTGTGTGTGACTCCAAATCCAGGCCTCCATTGGTTAATAAATTTGATTTCCACTGATGATTTTTGTGTGATTTTGTTGTCAGCACATTCACCTTTGTACAGAACAAAGTATTCAATGAGAATATTTCATTCATTCAGATCTAGGATGTGTTACTTGAGTGTTCCCTTTATTTTTTTTGAGCAATGTACTGTAGTTCTATTTGGTTTAGGGCTTTTGAGCCCATTCCACCATCATCTCACTCCTTTGACAGTGTGCACACTAATCATTCTGAAAATTATTTCAATGCATTTTTTCTTGCTTTGTTTTTTTTTTCTGGACCCATTATCCTGGGTACATGCCACTCATTTGTTTTCAGGCTAGTGGTCACGTTGCCAGTTCAGCTTACTACAATTATAACTTTACATTGTGGCATCCCATTCCCACCATCTTTATCCTGCCGCTATACCTCCTTGTTCTGTAAGGCCAAAAAACACTTTTCTTCATTTATATCCACCCAATACATCTCTTGCTGCATTAATATATTCTATTCCCATTACATCCCCTTGCACCAGGTCCACCTTTCCATGTGTGATGGGCTGAAGGTTCCTGAGATGGTGCGTGGTGTGGAGCTCCTGTGGGGTAAGTACAGTGACTATGGAATATGGCGTCCTCTACATGATCTGTGATCTGCAGGGACTTTATGGAGGAGACTACATTTGGGGTAAAGAGAAGTCGCTGATGATGTTCGTCCTATCCCATGTACTACATGTGATTGATGCTCTGGCGCACATTGGGGCAGTGACGTCAGCCTGGGAAAGCCATATGACAGACGGCCATAACATCACTGTCATGGTGGGAAAGAATCGGCAGCGAGATCACGTGACCCAACTCCCCGCAAAAAAAATGGTATTCACTCTTAATTCCTTCCCATTTGTAACATTCACTACAGCAGACCAAAATTATAATACTAATCTCATAATCTCAGCAGAATTAACAGAATACAAAGAAGATACAGACACAATGAATAGAGTTTATTAATTTTTATTCTTATCTATTATCAAATTTATAGGATTTACTGCATAAAAAAGATGTGACCGAGAGGAAGGCGAAACAACCTCATGTGTGGGGAAAAATTCCTTCCTGACCCCAAGTGCTGGCGATCGGCTAATCCCTGGGTCACTGCAGTGTCGGCTCCGGATGGACCTGTCGCACTATATAGGGGATATTTTATACATATCTAATGCTTATTTCTATCTTATCTTTATATCTAGACGATTTAAGATTTTTTTACGGAATTTTAAGATATACTTATCCTTACTTATCTATGCTTTTTTTCTTTTTTTTTACTGATTTTTAAATATATTTATCTTTTCTTACCTATACTTATCCTTACTTACCTATATTTACCTATACTTAAAGGGAATCTGTCACCCCCTGGACGTTTTTGATCTATTACTATGGGCATACAGGTAATAGAATGGTAATAGTCTTACCTGTATGCCTCATAACTGCATTGAAGATACATTAGAAATTAATTTATAATCTTTTATATGAATGATTTCTTCCAGGATACGCAGCGTGTGGTACCTGGAAGAAATCCCTGCCTCCTGATTTCATTATAATGGTACCCCCTCCCATCAGCGTCACACTGACCTGTTCGGCGCTGTAATCCCACACATACGCCATGCAGGCACGCGGTTACGTGAACCCTGTCCGCCCTTGTATGAGAAGTGTCTGCATTGATCTTCCTAGCCAGCGCCTGCGCAGAAGATTGATGTAGACACTGCCTATGCAAGGGCGGACAGGGTTTGCGTAACTGCGCGCGTGCATGGCGTATGTGTGGGATTACAGCGCCGAACAGGTCAGTGTGACGCTGATGGGAGGGGGTACTATTATAATGAAATCAGGAGGCAGGGATTTCTTCCAGGCAACACACGCCACGGAGTCTGGAATAAATTGTTAACATAAAAGATTATAAATTAATTTCTCAAGATCTACACCGCAGCTGAGGCATACATGTAAGACTAATGTTACCATTCTATTACCTGTATGCCCATAGCAATAGATCAAAATTGTCCAAGGGGGTGACAGATTCCCATTAAACTTTTCTACCTATACTTATCTTTTCTTACCTACACTTACCTTTACTTACCTATGCTTAGTCTTTTTACTTATACTTTTCCTTTCCTACCTATACTTATGCCTTTTTTTATTTTTATTGAATTTTAAACATACGCATATTTTACCTATTCTTATACTTACTTATCTAAACTAATCTTTTTTTACCTATATTTAGCTGCACTTATCTTTTCTGAAATATGTTTATCCTTACTTACCTATACTTCAACTTATTTTTTTTATTGAATTTTAAACATACTTATACTTTAGCTATACTTATACTTACTTAGCCACTTATCTTTTCTTGCCTATATGTACCTACGCTTATCTTTTCGTAAATATATTTATCCTTACTTACCTATACTTATACTTTTTTTTATTTTTAATATACTTATACTTACTTAGCCACTTATCTTTTCTTGCCTATATTTACTTATGCTTATCTTTTCGTAAATATATTTATCCTTACTTACCTATACTTATTTAACTTTTTTTTGTTTTTATTTTAAATATACTTATACTCTATACTATATCCTTACTTAACTATACTTATCTAAACAGAGTTTTTATGAAGGAGGCAATCCTGGCCCTTGCTCGTCATCATCCTTCTTGCATGAATGCGGGGCCGGGGCGCAGCAGGTGGTTTCTCCTCTCCTCTGTACTTGCGTTGCCTTCTTCAGAGACAGATTCTTCTCCACTGTAGAAGTGATGTCTTCTTTAGCAATCTGCTCTGTCTCTGGTTCCTATAGACATAATGAAGTAAAACTAATATTGTGTCCCGATTCATCATGTGCTTTTTGTTATGCCACTTTCTTTTTTGTCTTATGATATTATTTGCCTTTTTAGTACCAAATTCTCAAAATGGCGCACGAGATTCATGAATTTGGCATTAAGTCAAATGCAGGCTTTCTCTTTTTCTTGAACTGTTTTTTTTTTGTAACTTTTGATGCCAAAAGTCGCAAAAATTGCCCCCATTACTGGCTTACTCAAAAATACAGCAGGGTTGGACTGGAGTAAGGTTGTGGCAAATTTAGAAATTGATGAATCAGGATAAAATATCTGGACATACTAGACTCCATCCACAAAGCGGAAAACAAAATAAAAAAAACCCAGGCAATAACATACAGAACAGACTTCAAAAAGGCGCAAATAAAATAATGAATTATGTGCAAACAAAAAAGGCGCTGAACACACAAAACTAGGAAAAAAACAGACTTTTCCAGTTTTTTGCTCTACATGATGCTTGTTGTGAATGTGCTAGAAATGAATTCTGAGCAGAAGCTCCCTCTGGTGGTTACAAACAGTACTGAACTATCCAATGAAGATTGTGAAGATTGGCGATCAGGTGTTACTGACTGGTCTTATATAAGGGAGGTTCCCTCCCATCGGGGTTGCCGGTGAGCAATTGTTCTGGTCTCATCTTTGATTCCTGTTCACTTTGTAGCTTGCTGTTTAGTGCCTGCATCTTCTGCTAACAGATAAGTCATTTTCTTCTTTTAGTTTTTTGTGCTTGCTTTTTGCATTTTGTCCTGCACTTCTGTGGGGGTCTGCCGGGTCCCCTCCGGGGGCTTGTGCTCCTCTCAGTTTAGTTCAGCCACTGTTGTTTGTTCATTTGCCTTTTCCAGTTTTTTCAGTGGCTGCTGTTTAGTTTTTGTTACACCAGAGAACTAATTTAGGTGGTAGAGGTCGTGTGATCTCAGGTGTTTTTGTAATTAGTAGAGATGGTACTTTTCAGGGTTTTTTGGGATTGCAGTAAGTGTCCTTCCTATCCTTTTCTATTTAGGAAGTTTGGGCCTCAACGTTTGCTCATACTATTTTCTGTCTGTGTCTGTATTTCCCCTTGTCTAACCGCCATTACATGTTTGGGGGCTTTCTATGTTCTTTGGGGATCTGCTCCGGGCAGATAGTTTTCCTCTTTCTGTCTTTAGGTGTAGTTAGCTTCTCAGGCTGTGACGAGGCGTCTAGGACCAACGTAGGTACGCTCCACGGCTGCCTTTAGTTGTGGTGGTTAGTCAGGGTACTGCAATCCCATAGATTCCAACCTCTCTGGTGTATTTCCTTTTTTGCTTGCTCTCCTCAGCTACCAAATCATAACAGTATCACCGGCCCAAAAACTGATATTTGTATGGTACTCACAGAAGGGAAAAATAGTGTTAAAGAAAGAAGATTGTCAGAGTTGTCAGAGATTTTTTTTTTTTTTCCCTCTGTATCTCTGGGTGCTGAGGAGGATTTTTTTTTCTCTCAATGGAGTTTGCACAGTTGTTTGGCCGTGTGGATCAGCTTGCCACTGAAGTTCGGAGTATTGCTACCTATCTTGCGAGGTTGCCTGTTGTGGAACCTAGGATTCCCATGCCAGATTTGTTTTTATGGGATCGAGCTAAATTTCTGAATTTCAAAAATAACTGTAAGTTGTTTTTTGCCTTGAAATCTAAGTCCTCAGGGAACGCAGCACAGCAGGTTCAAATTGTCATCTCTCTCCTGCGCGGCGATCCTCAGGATTGGGCTTTTTCCCTGACACCTGGGGATCCTGTTTTGAGTAATGTTGATGCATTTTTTCAGGCTCTGGGGTTATTGTACGATGAGCCTAATGTCACTGTTCAAGCTGAAAAAGCCTTGTTGGCATTAAATCAGGGGCTTGAGGACGCTGAGTTATACTGTCAGAGATTCCGAAGGTGGGCAGTCCTGACCAAATGGAATGACGATGCTTTGGCAGCCCTTTTTTGGAAGGGTCTGTCAGAGAATGTAAAAGATGTTATGGTGGGATTCCCTGTCCCCTCTGGTCTCAATGATTCTATGTCATTAGCGATTCAAATTGACAGACGTTTGCGTGAGCGTAGAGGTATGCGTGGAATAGTGTTGCCTTGTGAACCAGCTTCTGAACCCATGCAGTGTGATAGAGTGGCTTCTGGGGCACAGCGTCATGAGTTTCGAAAACGCAATGGGTTATGTTTCTACTGTGGTGATGCCTCTCATGCTATTTCAGTCTGTCCTAAGCGGGGAAGACGTTTTGCACGCTCAGTTGTCTTGGGTAGTGTTCAGACTAAATTTTTGTTGACTGTTACCCTGATTTGCTCCCTGTCCACATTTTCTGCTCAGGCTTTCGTTGATTCGGGAGCAGCTATTAACCTGATGGATTTTGATTTTGCTAAACGTTGTGGGTTTCCCTTGATACCCCTACGGAAGTCTATTCCACTACTGGGGATCGATTCTACCCCTTTGGCTGAGAATAAACCTCAGTTCTCTACTCAGGTGATAATGAGGGTTGAACCTGATCATCAGGAGAGTTGCAAATTTTTGGTGCTGTATAATCTGCATGACATTATCGTACTGGGTTTCCCTTGGTTACAGTCTCATAATCCTGTTTTGGATTGGAAATCTGTGTCTGTAACCAGTTGGGGCTGCCAATGTGTTAATACCAACACTCCTGTTTTTTCTGCCTCCCCCCAGGCTCAGGATGTTCCTGACTTTTTGACTGATTTTTCTGATGTGTTTAGCGATAATAAATCTGCATCCTTGCCCCCCCATAGGAGCTATGACTGCGCTATTGAATTAGTGCCTGGTAGTAAATTCCCTAAAGGTCGCCTTTTTAACTTGTCTGTACCTGAACATGACGCTATGCGGTCTTATATCAAGGAGTCATTGGAGAAGGGTCATATCAGACCATCCTCTTCACCCTTGGGTGCCGGTTTTTTCTTTGTGGCCAAAAAGGATGGTTCATTAAGGCCGTGTATTGATTATCGTCTCTTGAACAATATCACTGTGAAATATCAATATCCGTTACCCTTGATTTCTGACCTGTTTTCCAGGGTGAAAAGTGCTACTTGGTTTACCAAGCTTGACCTCAGGGGGGCATATAACCTTATTCGCATTAAGCACGGGGATGAATGGAAGATGGCATTTAATACCCCAGAGGGGCATTTTGAGTACCTAGTGATGCCCTTTGGGCTCACTAATACTCCTTCTGTCTTCCAGTCCTTCTGTCATGTATAGTGTACAGTTCCTATAGCGTCTTGTGCTTGGGTGCGAGGAAAACACAGGAGACACAGGTTGATATGAAATGACTTGTATTACTTCATACAAGCATGCTGAAAAGTTCACACAGTTTGCAGGAACAGCGACAGGAGACACAGCAGGCTAGAGTAACTTCAAGCACTACAATAAATCTCCAAAGCAGGTTCAGGATCTCTTCTCTGTACCGTAATTCCTCTGCAAACATGGATTCACCAAACAGCAGGTTTCCAGAGTCCAAAAGTGTTCCAAGGCTCCTCAGTAGGGAATAGCTGGAGTACAAGTCCAAGGTTTCCAGAAGTCAGGTCACAGACTGACTGAGGCTTGATTCAGGAGCACTGATTGTTCAGCTGAGGCTGCTTAAGAAGCAAGAGGGAAGAATCAGGGCGGGAACATGAAAACTGGAAACTCCATATTAACTGAGGGCAAGAGCTGCAGAAAGACAGAAAGCAAAATGGCCGACGGAAAACTGAGTTTCAAGGAACATGTCAACAGAGACAAAGAACCTTACATTACTCCCCCCTTAGGGACAACCTCCGGATGACCTCAGACCAGGCTTGTCAGGGTACCTCTGATGAAACTGGCGGAGCAGGCGGAGGAGCATTTACATTATTGACTGGTTCCCATGAGTTGTCCTCCACTGGGTAGCCCTGCCATTTAATCAAATATTGCAACTGATTTCTGTACAACCTGGAATCTAGAATCCTTTCCACCATAAATTCTTCCTGACCATCGACCAGCACTGGGTCAGGGCAAGGAGAAGAACGTCCAGGAAACGTATTGGGTGTTGCAGCCTTTAGTAGGGATACATGAAAGACAGGGTGGATTCTCATAGTTCTGGGCAGTTGAAGACGACAAGCAACAGCACTTATAATCTTATTGATCTTATAAGGTCCAATGTACTTATGTCCCAATTTAGACGATGGAATCTTTAATTTAAGATTTCTGGTTGACAGCCAGACCAAATCTCCTACCTTGAAAGCTGGTGCAGGTTTACGAAATTTATCTGCTGCTTTCTTGTACCTTTCCTGAGCCAATTCTAGATTTTCCTTTAGAAGATCCATATTCTTTTGTAAAGAAGTGATTCTTTCAGCCACTGCCGGCAAGGGCGTATCTATGGGAAATCGAGGAAGAATGTTAGGATGATAACCTAGATTGGAGTAAAAAGGAGACTGCTTAGTGGAGGCGCTCTGAGAGTTGTTATAAGAGAACTCAGCCAGTGGAAGTAGATCCACCCAATCATCCTGTAGGTGGCAGATAAAACAGCGGAGATACTGCTCCAGGGTCTGATTGGTTCGTTCTGTCTGTCCATTAGTCTGGGGATGAAAAGCAGAAGAAAGGTTTACTTTAATGTCCAATGCTGCACAGAAATTTTGCCAAAACCTAGAAGTGAATTGCACCCCTCGATCCGAAATGACCTCATCCGGTACTCCATGTAAGCGAAACACATTCTTAATCATCAAGTCTGATGTCTGTTTTGCAGTGGGTAAGCCGACACAAGGTATAAAATGAGCTGCCTTTGTTAGACGGTCAACCACCACTAGAATGGTGTTCTTCCCTTGAGAGGTTGGTAACTCCACAATGAAGTCCATAGAAATGGATCCCACCGGGCGGGACGGGGTGGGAAGAGGTTGCAACAGACCAGTTGGTGAGGAGCGAGGTGTTTTGCATCTTGCACAGACTTCACATGAAGTGACATAGTTTAAGACATCTTTCCTGTAAGTGGGCCACCAAAAGAAACGAGAAAGAAATTCTTGTGTCTTTAGAATTCCCCTATGCCCGGCTATCTTGGAATCGTGGATGAGTTGCAATACTCTCAATCTGACTGTTTCAGGTATATACAGACGTTGTCCCTGAATCCACACACCATTCTTAAAGACAAGACTTACGTCCCTTGGGGGTTGAGCCAACAAAGAATCCGCATGGTATGCTTCCTTGATGTCCTTAAGTAGGTCTTGATTATGAATCACTCCCAGGAATCTAGAGTCAGGAAGAATAGTCTTAGGAGGAGTAAGTGGACGTGTCTCTGCTGAATGAATCCTAGAGAGTGCATCAGCCTTTCCATTGCGCGATCCTGGTCTATAAGAAATGACAAAATTAAATTGGTTTAGGAAAAGATTCCAGCGAGCCTGGCGAGGAGTCAGGCACTTAGCCGACCTGATAAACTCAAGGTTACGATGATCTGTCAGGACGACTATTTGCTGTGCAGCTCCCTGAAGAAGGTGTCTCCATTCCTTGAAGGCGGCAATAATGGCCAACAATTCTCTATTGCCCACATCGTAGTTCCTCTCAGCCGAAGACAACTGCTGGGAAAAGAAGGCACAGGGATGCAAGACATTCTTCTCACCTGTTCTCTGAGAGAGTATAGCTCCAACGGCACAGTCTGAAGCATCCACCTCTATTATGAAGGCAAGCTCGGGGTTGGGATGTACTAAGATAGGTGCGGTGGTAAATTTATCCTTTAAACAGGAAAATGCTTCCTGAGCTTGCGGGGTCCAGGAGAACCTAGACTGTTTCTGGGTAAGTTGGGTGATAGGTGACACTACCTCAGAAAAATTCTTAATGAAACGTCTATAGAAGTTGGCAAACCCGATGAAACGCTGCACCTCCTTCACATTTCTAGGAATTGGCCAATCCTTGATGGCTTAGGTCTTGCTTCCATCCATACTAATCCCTTGCGTAGATAGTACATACCCCAGAAATTGAATTTCGGTCCTATGGAATTCACATTTTTCAAGTTTGATGTAGAGATGGTTTTGTCTTAGGCGTTCTAAGACCATTCTCACATGTCCATGATGTTCCTCTGTGGAGTTAGAAAAAATTAGAATATCATCCAGATAAATCACCACAAATGTATCTAGGAGATCCCTGAAGATATCATTCACGAAGTGTTGGAAAGTGGCTGGGGCGGTACTCAGACCAAAAGGCATAACTAGATATTCAAAGTGTCCATAGCGTGACCTGAAAGCAGTCTTCCATTCATCCCCAGGTCTAATACGGACCAAGTTATAGGCCCCACGGAGATCCAGTTTAGAGAAAATTTTGGCATGCCGCACTCTCTCCAACAACTCAGGGATTAAAGGCAATGGATAACGGTTTCTAATAGTAACCTTATTGAGTTCCCTATAGTCTATGCAGGGTCTCAGAGATCCATCTTTCTTCTTCACAAAGAAGATGGGTGCACCTGCGGGAGATGAAGAGGGGCGTATGAAGCCCTTGGCTAAATTTTCGTCTATATAATCCTTCAAAGCTTTTAGCTCGGGCCCCGCTAGGGGGTAGATCTTACCAAAAGGTATCTCGGCTCCAGGCAATAATTCAATTGGACAATCATATGGACGGTGAGGAGGAAGCTGATCAGCGTTCTTCTTGTCACATAAATCCACATAGTCCTGGTATACAGCTGGTAGTTCAGGGACTGACATGGTTCCTTTAGGAACAGAGCAAGCTGAAACTCCTTGACTCATCTGTTTCTCCGGAAAGTGTAATTCCTTGGTCTCCCAGTTAATCGTAGGATTCTGCGCCTGCAGCCATGGTAGCCCTAGAATAATGGGAAAGTGGGAGAAGAGATAAGCAAAAAAGACATTTTCTCCTGATGATCTTTACCAATAAGGACCCTCAAAGGCTCTGTTTCTTGATCCACTGGTCCAGAAGTCAGTAGAGAGCCATCCACAGTCTCCATCTGTACTGGAGTAGCCTTCTTCACTGAACGTATCCCCTGTTTCAGAGCAAAGGAGATATCCATAAAATTTCCACTTGCTCCTGAGTCGATCATAGCAGAGCTAGACACCCAGACTGAGTCAACCCAGAGTTTGATGGAAAGGAAGCAATGAGAACTGTTTCTTTTACAACTCAGGTGGGACACCGCTGAGGAAACTTGAAAAATTGCAGCGTTTATACCGTCATCGTCCCCAGAACTAACAGAGTTTAAGTCCGAGAAATCAAGATCTCTTGCAGCAGATCTCTCTGGAGCCTGAGGCTCGGACATGACAGAGCTCCTCTCGCAACACTCACAGTGAATGACTGCTGCAGTAGTCTTACGAGAACGGCTGGGGCAGTTTATAATGAAGTGCCCTGACTTACCACAGTAGAAACATAGATTTTCCTTTATACGATGTTCTTTGCGTGCATCACTAACCCATCTTTGTAAAGAGTCCACCTGCATGGGTTCAGGTTCTGGTTCCCTTGTGATCCTACTCAAAGGTTCCTTAGCTGAGGAGGGAGGTAGTAAAAGGTTCGTGCGATTATTTTCGAACCATCTCTCTTGTCTGCGTTCAGTCAGACGAGCATCAATACGGATACAATAGTTAATAAAGTCACCTAACGCAGTGGGAGGGTCGACACGAGCAAGTTCATCCTTAATCAGTGGAGACAACCCTTTCCGAAAAATAGATTTTTTAGCGGAAGTGTCCCAAGTGGTATCAAGAGCCCATCTCCTGAAATTCAGGGCATATTCGGCTACTGAACGCTTACCTTGGCGCAAAGTTAACATGGCTGCTTCAGCTGTTGCACCTCGATTGGGGTCATCAAACATCTGCCCCATGGCTGAAATAAAAGCATCAAGGTGATTCAAACAATCATCCTCAGTCTCAATCAGAGGGTTTGCCCACATCAAAGCCTTATTGGTAAGCAACATGATTATAGTAAGCACTTTGGATCGTTCAGTGGGAAATTGTGAAGCATGTGCAGAGAAAAATAAATTGCATTGATTAATAAATCCCCTGAATTTCTCACGTTCACCGCCAAAACGAAAAGGAGGTAATTTGGGGATCTCAGAACTCGGGGTTATGGCAGGAGCCTGGGCTCGTTCCTCTAGAGCCTCAATCCTGGCTCGCAATTCCCGTGGTAGTCTGTCCAAACACTTGCAAATTATGATTAGTGAGGTCCTGTAGGCTTGCAAAACGGGTTTTTAAAGTCTGTACATCTGAAAGGATTGTATCAGTCACTCCGCAAAGTTCCTTTATGCGGGCCTCCATCTTCCAGATCTTTTAAGGCAGAAGTGCTGGAAGGAGAAGAGGAAAGGAAAAAAAAAAACAATAGTGTTTACCTGTGGTAACACTCCAGAGTAAAATTTTAAGGGAATGCGCTCACCTGGAATGGTTGTGAGAAGTCACAACCACTGTCATCACATAAGGTATTAAACAGACATCTGATATCCACAGTCACAGCAGACACGGTTTTCCCAGACCCAGCAGACACTAAACATTGGCTCCTGAATCTTGTCATGTATAGTGTACAGTTCCTATAGCGTCTTGTGCTTGGGTGCGAGGAAAACACAGGAGACACAGGTTGATATGAAATGACTTGTATTACTTCATACAAGCATGCTGAAAAGTTCACACAGTTTGCAGGAACAGCGACAGGAGACACAGCAGGCCAGAGTAACTTCAAGCACTACAATAAATCTCCAAAGCAGGTTCAGGATCTCTTCTCTGTACCGTAATTCCTCTGCAAACATGGATTCACCAAACAGCAGGTTTCCAGAGTCCAAAAGTGTTCCAAGGCTCCTCAGTAGGGAATAGCTGGAGTACAAGTCCAAGGTTTCCAGAAGTCAGGTCACAGACTGACTGAGGCTTGATTCAGGAGCACTGATTGTTCAGCTGAGGCTGCTTAAGAAGCAAGAGGGAAGAATCAGGGCGGGAACATGAAAACTGGAAACTCCATATTAACTGAGGGCAAGAGCTGCAGAAAGACAGAAAGCAAAATGGCCGACGGAAAACTGAGTTTCAAGGAACATGTCAACAGAGACAAAGAACCTTACACCTTCATGAATGACATTTTCAGGGATTTTGTGGATACATTTCTGATTGTTTATTTGGATGATATCTTGATTTTTTCCAATGACTGGGACTCTCATGTGAAACATGTTCGGACTGTGTTCCAGATTTTGAGAGAGAATGCTCTGTATGTGAAGGGATCAAAGTGTCTTTTTGGCATACAGAGGATCTCATTTCTGGGATTCATTTTGTCCCCATCTGTTATTGAAATGGACCCGGTCAAGGTTCAGGCCATCTGTGATTTGGTCCAACCTACTTCATTAAAGGCTCTTCAAAGATTCTTGGGTTTTGCCAATTTTTATCGTAAATTTATTGGTAATTTCTCTGTTATTGTTAAACCATTGACTGATTTGACCAAAAAGGTTTCTGATGTGGTGAATTGGCCTCCTGAGGCAGTCTCTGCGTTTCAGGAACTTAAGCAGAGATTCACTTCTGCTCCTGTTCTACGGCAGCCTGATGTTTCTCTGCCATTTCAGGTGGAGGTTGATGCCTCTGAAATTCGGGCAGGTGCCGTTTTGTCCCAAAGAGATCCAGAGACCTCTAAAAGTAACCCTTGTGCCTTTTTCTCTCGAAAATTTTCTCCAACTGAACGTAATTATGACGTGGGTAATCGGGAGTTATTGGCCATGAAGTGGGCTTTTGAAGAGTGGAGACATTGGCTGGAGGGAGCCAAACATCAGGTGGTGGTCCTCACGTACCATAAGAATCTGGTTTATCTGGAATCAGCCAAGCGACTTAATCCTAGACAGGCCAGGTAGGCCTTGTTTTTCACACGTTTTAATTTTGTGGTTTCCTTTCTTCCTGGCACTAAGAATGTTAAGGCGGATGCCCTCTCGAGGAGTTTCCTTGCGGACTCTCCTGAGTTATCTGATCCTGCTGTTATTTTGAAAGAGGGTGTAGTTCTTTCCGCCATCTCGCCCAATTTGAGACTGGCTCTGGAAGGGTGTCAGGAGGATAAACCCGAGCGCTGCCCTATTAGGAAATTGTTTGTCCCAGACCGATGGAAAAAGAGTGTGATGTCTGAGATTCATTGTTCCGCGTTGGCCGGTCATCCCGGAATTTTTGGTACCAGAGACTTGATTAGTCAGTCCTTTTGGTGGCCTACTTTGTCTCGTGACGTCAGGGAATTTGTGCAGACCTGCGGGACTTGCTCTCGCTCCAAGCCTTGCTCTCGCTCTAGTGGTTTGTTGATGCCATTGCCTGTGCCCAAGAGACCATGGACCCATATCTCTATGGATTTAATTTCCGACCTCCCTGCTTCTCAGAGAATGACCGTTATCTGGGTGATTTGTGATAGGTTTTCCAAAATGATACATCTTGTGCCATTACCTAAGTTGCCTTCCTCCTCTGAATTGGTGCTTTTGTTCCTTCAGCACGTGGTTCGGTTACACGGCATTCCTGAGAACATTGTGTCTGACAGAGGAGTCCAGTTTGTTTCCAGATTTTGGAGGACTTTTTGTTCTAAACTTGGTGTTCAATTGTCTTTCTCCTCGGCTTTTCATCCTCAGACCAATGGACAAACTGAGAGAAAAAACCAGACATTGGAGACTTATCTGAGATGCTTTGTGTCTGCTGATCAGGATGACTGGGTCTCTTTTTTGCCTTTGGCTGAGTTTGCTCTTAATAATAGGGCTAGCTCTGCCACTTTGATGTCTCCATTTTTCTGCAATTTTGGGTTTCACCCTCGATTTTCTACAGGACAGACGGAGGCTTCTGTCTGTCCAGGTGTTGACTCTGTTGTGGAGCGTATGCAGCAGATTTGGGACCAGGTAGTGGAGAGGTTGTCCCTCTCTCAGGAGAGGGCCCAGCGGTTTGCCAACCGGCATAGGACTGATGGTCCTCGGTTTGAAGTGGGGGACTTGGTCTGGTTGTCCTCAAGAAATATCCCTATGAGAGTTGCATCTCCTAAGTTTAAGTCATTGGACCTTATAAGATCATGGAGATTCTTAATCCTGTTTCCTTTCGTTTACTTCTTCCAGGGACATTTAAGATCCATAACGTGTTCCACAAGTCCTTATTGAAGAGGTTTGTCGAGCCAGTGGTTTCTATGGCTGTGCCTCCTGACCCTGTTTTGGTTGAGGGCAATCTGGAGTATGTGGTTGAGAAAATATTAGATTCTCGTTTTTCTAGACGGAAACTCCAGTATTTGGTTAAGTGGAGAGGTTATGGTCAGGAGGACAATTCTTGGGTGTTTGCTTCGGACATCCATGCTAGGAGACTCATCCGTGCGTATCACAGAGCTCATCCTGACAGACCTGGTTGCTCAAATGAGGGTTCGGTGACCCCTCCTCAAGGGGGGGTACTGTTGTGAATGTGCTAGAAATGAATTCTGAGCAGAAGCTCTCTCTGGTGGTTACAAACAGTACTGAACTATCCAATGAAGATTGTGAAGATTGGCGATCAGGTGTTACTGACTGGTCTTATATAAGAGAGGTTCCCTCCCATCGGGGTTTCCGGTGAGCAATTGTTCTGGTCTCATCTTTGATTCCTGTTTACTTTGTAGCTTGCTGTTCCGTGCCTGCATCTTCTGCTAACAGATAAGTCATTTTCTTCTTTTAGTTTTTTGTGCTTGCTTTTTGCATTTTGTCCTGCACTTCTGTGGGGGTCTGCCGTGTCCCCTCCGGGGGCTTGTGCTCCTCTCAGTTTAGTTCAGCCACTGTTGTTTGTTCATTTGCCTTTTCCAGTTTTTTCAGTGGCTGCTGTTTAGTTTTTGTTACACCAGAGAACTAATTTAGGTGGTAGAGGTCGTGTGATCTCAGGTGTTTTTGTAATTAGTAGAGTTGGTACTTTTCAGGGTTTTTTGGGATTGCAGTAAGTGTCCTTCCTATCCTTTTCTATTTAGGAAGTTTGGGCCCCAACGTTTGCTCATACTATTTTCTGTCTGTGTCTGTATTTCCCCTTGTCTATCCGCCATTACATGTTTGGGGGCTTTCTATGTTCTTTGGGGATCTGCTCCGGGGCAGATAGTTTTCCTCTTTTTGTCTTTAGGTGTAGTTAGCTTCTCAGGCTGTGACGAGGCGTCTAGGACCAACGTAGGTACGCTCCACGGCTGCCTTTAGTTGTGGTGGTTAGTCAGGGTACTGCAATCCCATAGATTCCAACCTCTCTGGTGTATTTCCTTTTTTGCTTGCTTTCCTCAGCTACCAAATCATAACAGATGCTAATGTAAATCATGTCCTGTCAGTTCAGTATGAAGGTACACGCCGGATCATCACTCCCATCACTTACTTCGTCCTCTGGGATCCTGATGCCATCGTCCAGCTTCATGTAGATCGGCTGCAATACACTAGGTAAGGCCGGCGTCACACTTGCGAGTGTGATGCGAGTAAGTCGCACGACTTTCTCGCATCAACACCTGGCACGGCCGCCCGCTCTCGGACCCGAGTGTGCGGCTGCATGTATTTCTATGCAGCCGCACACTCGGGTCCGAGAGCGGGCGGCCGTGCCAGGTGTTGATGCGAGAAAGTCGTGCGACTTACTCGCATCACACTCGCAAGTGTGACGCCGGCCTAAGAGTTAGTTTGCTTGTATTTATTTCTTTAATCCTATAAAGGGGTTGTGAATTTCGGCTATGTGTGCCGGGACCAGCATTTGTCATGTGACCAAAACTCAGTGATTTACATGCAAGTGATCAAGTCAGTAGAGCATCAGATACTGTTCATATATTGCCGAAAATTACACCAGGGCTGAACAACCCCATTCATTTCAGTTATTTTATGAATTCCCGATATTATTGCATACTAGGAATAATAGATTAGAGATGCCTGCAGGTAGAGAGCACTTATATATACTATGATGTCAATGTGGCTCTTACTGTCATGGGTGTATCGCCACAAGGATCGTCGCGATTACACACTCTGACTTCTCACAGCTGAGTTGCTGTTTCTTTGTGTTTGGTAATGAGGGAGTTAATTTTACCTAGCTCTTTGCTAAGACTAGGTCCAGCCTCGCCCGGCTGCTTTTGATTATGTTCTAATTAGATTCCTTCATATACCTGCCAGTCTGCTTGTTAGATGCCGGTGAAAGCCTTTATGTAGTCTAGCAGACTGGATCGGTTCTGAGAATACTTAAGCTAAGAGCTCCTTAGTTGTTTTTACTCTTATAGCTTATAGTTTATCTCTGAGACCTTAGGTGTTCCTACTGTGTGTGAGTGTTGTATGTAAGACTTTATTTACTTTATTTCTTGTCTTTCTTGTATGTCTTTCTGTTCATTAACCGTTACCTGTTCATTCCCTTTGGTGGTAATCAGGGTCCTTCTTAGGACTAGATTACAGTTGGCAGGGATTGATAGGAGACAGGGTTTACGCTGGTGGCCTGGACCTCTGTACCTTTAACAGTACCTCCAGGTAGAGGGATTAGTTAGGACCCCAGTTTAGGGTCAGCATAGACCCCGGTCACCCTCTAGCCGGAGACAGCGTATAACGGATTCCGTATTGACCCACTGGACTTTCTGTCAGGTAATTCTATGTTATCATATATCTATGCGCATGTTATATTGTATGTTGCCCTTTTGATATAGATTACTGTCATCACATATATATATATCTGCTATACAGCGTGACATTTTCACCGGCCATACAAAAGATTCTCTCCAGCTGTCATGGATCCAGTAGCCCAGCTGGCCCGGCAGTTGCAGGGGTTGTCCATGGAGTTTGCAGACATTAAGTCCAAGGTTTTGTTCCCCCCGGAGCAAACCAGATCTGAACCTAAGGTTGCTCTCCCGGACAGGTTCACTGGTGGGCGGGACAAATTTTTTACTTTCCGGGAGGCATGTAAATTTCGGCTGCGGCCTCGGTCATCTGGGAGTGAAGAGCAGAGGGTGGGAATTGTTATCTCGCTCTTACAAGGGGACCCTCAAGCTTGGGCGTTCTCTATTCCTCCAGGCTCCCCAGATCTCCAGTCAGTGGATCGATTTTTTACTGCCCTGGGTCTGGTATATGATGATCCGGATCGAGTTTCCCTTGCTGAAACAAAGTTGCGTAAAATACGGCAAGGAAATCGTCCAGCGGAGGAATATTCTTCTGAGTTCCGTAGATGGGCAACAGATACTCAGTGGAATGACCCAGCTCTTAGGAGCCAGTTTTGTCAAGGGTTGTCTGACAAATTAAAAGATGTGTTGGCTCAGTATGATTCTCCTCCATCACTGGAGGCTGCTATGGCCCTCGCTATTCGCATGGATAGACGAATTCGGGGAAGACGCGAGGTAACTCCGCCTCCCGTGATGACTCCACCTACTACTAAAGTCCCTTATACTGAGGTTCCCCTGGTCTGTTCTGAGGAACCCATGCAGTTGGGAGGGACATCTTTTTGTAGGAAGGAATTGGCGGTGCACCGCAAGACTAGAAGGTGTTTCTTTTGCGGGAGAGAGGGACATTTTGTTGGGGGGTGTCCATCCCGGGCCTCTTCGAGCAAAGGAGTTAACCTGGGAGTGTGTATTTCGTCCCCAAATCCCTCTCAGTTTCTCGTGCCTGCGGAGGTGGTGATTGGTACTAGAACTGAGAGGATTTCTGTTTTTCTTGATAGTGGGTCCGGGGCTAATCTGGTGGACGCTCGGTTTGCCCAGGTGCATGGTATGCAACTGAGTGTATTGGCCAAACCGGTCCCTATAGTCTCTATTGATTCTAGACCTCTCGGTCAAGGTAGCTTGGTACAAGCTGTTCATAACATAGATCTTCGAGTAGGGGCAAGACATAAAGAGCAATTGTCTTGTTATGTGTTGGAGGGTCTACCTACTCCTATTGTGTTGGGACTTCCTTGGTTGGCTAAACATAACCCAGTGATTGATTGGCAATCCGGAAAGATAAGCCAGTGGGGTGAATTTTGCAGGAATAACTGCATGAGCACGGTCATCGGTGCGGTTGTGCCTAGGACTTTGTCTCCTTTTCTGGAGGACTTTGGGGAGATGTTCTCAGAGGAGGGGTGTAAAGAGTTACCTCCTCATCGCGCATATGACTGCTCAATAAAGTTGCTTCCTGATGCCTTATCTCGTACTTTCCCAGGGGCCGGGAAGACAGATGATCCGGTTCCTATTCCTCAGAAGGGAGTTGTAGTGTCAGCTGTATGCTCTGAGCTTGAGGGGGAGGTATTGGGGGCTCAGGGGGACGCCCCGGTGGGACTTCCAGGGAGACTGATAGTTCCAGATCGGTTAAGACTGAAGGTTACGGGGAACCGTTACAAACGGATGGCTGATAGGGGGAGAGTTTCTGGTCTAGATCTGAAGGTGAACGATCTAGTTTGGTTGTCTACCAGGAATATAAAACTTAAAGTTTCCTCCTGGAGGTTGGGTCCCAGATTCATCGGGCCGTACAGGATCAGTTCCATAATTAATCCTGTGGCATTTCGTCTGGACCTCCCTCCTACGTTTAAAATTCATAATGTGTTTCACAAGTCATTACTTAAAAAGTATGTGGCACCAGTCATACCGTCACCTCTACCTCCGCCTTCAGTGGTGGTCAATGATAACGTGGAATTTCATGGGTCGAAAATCATTGACTCACGTCTCAGTCGCCGATCCCTTCAGTACTTGGTTCATTGGAGGGGGTATGGTCCTGTGGAGAGGACGTGGGTCCCTGCGTCTGATGTTAACGCAGATCGATTGGTTCGGACCTTTCACACAACTCACCCGGGCAGACCTGGCCCTGAGGGTCCGGAGTCCCCTCGTAGAGGGGGGGGTACTGTCATGGGTGTATCGCCACAAGGATCGTCGCGATTACACACTCTGACTTCTCACAGCTGAGTTGCTGTTTCTTTGTGTTTGGTAATGAGGGAGTTAATTTTACCTAGCTCTTTGCTAAGACTAGGTCCAGCCTCGCCCGGCTGCTTTTGATTATGTTCTAATTAGATTCCTTCATATACCTGCCAGTCTGCTTGTTAGATGCCGGTGAAAGCCTTTATGTAGTCTAGCAGACTGGATCGGTTCTGAGAATACTTAAGCTAAGAGCTCCTTAGTTGTTTTTACTCTTATAGCTTATAGTTTATCTCTGAGACCTTAGGTGTTCCTACTGTGTGTGAGTGTTGTATGTAAGACTTTATTTACTTTATTTCTTGTCTTTCTTGTATGTCTTTCTGTTCATTAACCGTTACCTGTTCATTCCCTTTGGTGGTAATCAGGGTCCTTCTTAGGACTAGATTACAGTTGGCAGGGATTGATAGGAGACAGGGTTTACGCTGGTGGCCTGGACCTCTGTACCTTTAACAGTACCTCCAGGTAGAGGGATTAGTTAGGACCCCAGTTTAGGGTCAGCATAGACCCCGGTCACCCTCTAGCCGGAGACAGCGTATAACGGATTCCGTATTGACCCACTGGACTTTCTGTCAGGTAATTCTATGTTATCATATATCTATGCGCATGTTATATTGTATGTTGCCCTTTTGATATAGATTACTGTCATCACATATATATATATCTGCTATACAGCGTGACACTTACCCCGTGATCATCGTCATATCCGTCCACATCCTGATCCTTATAGAAGAAGAGAGGATAATTAGAAATTGTATTGGGAAATGTTTGGGCTCTCAGATCTGCACGATGATATTATTGGTGTTTTTCTCTGTGTATTTGTGTTTTTTTATATTCTAGTTTTGATGCAGTTGTTTTATGCTCCATGTACCAACAATTGTAGACACAAACATGATCTGCTGATATCACTTTTGTAATACTCAGTGAGCCGCAATCCATCTTCTCTCACCTATTACAATGATAAAAAAATCGTTATTAGTAATTTATGTGTTTTTAGTAACAGATCGACAAGAACTCGACTCGTGCGGTTTCTGTTACAAAAAATTTTATTACTATACAATCTGGTCATCCTCTATATGTATCTGCCCCTGCTGCACATTACAAGGGATCATATATCTGGGCCTAA
This sequence comes from Oophaga sylvatica, assembly GCA_033576555.1. Classification (NCBI taxonomy): domain Eukaryota; kingdom Metazoa; phylum Chordata; class Amphibia; order Anura; family Dendrobatidae; genus Oophaga; species Oophaga sylvatica. Next base: position 343,564,804 of record JARQOD010000002.1, read on the forward strand.
TTCCTCATCAGTCGTGGGGGGATCTGGAAAATTACAGCCATTTTGACAGCAAAATTAGCAGAGCCCTCTGACTAACAGTCACTGCCTCTGAGCGTAAGGCCGAGTTCACACAATTTTATTTTCCAGTCTAAGTAATGTCCATGAAGAAACTGACATCACTCGGACGGCACGAGAACCAATGTGATTGGATTAGTTGATAGGAGCGGTCTTTCTTTTCATTGATCGAATCTGCGTGCAAAAAGCATCTTAGCGACCATTGGTTTCTTCTTTAGGTCAGATGACGCTTCTCTATTTAAGTCTATGAGTGGACAAAACATTGGATCCGATACGGATGAAATCACACATACAGTACACAGCAATGTAACAGAGGAAAGAGCCTGGCACTGGCAGAGTCCTGGAAGATGTCCAGCAGGTGCTTGATCATGTCCGTGTAGGCCTCAGCATTGTACTCCGTGTCGCTGTCCATCACTTTACGGGAGGCCATAGATCTGTAGATCGCTGCTCCTGGGCACAGATTAGAAAGAGATTTAATCATGTAAGAATATGTCATATTCCAGAGCCACCAGCATAAAGGTAAAAAGGGACATCATAACATAAGACTAGAAATGTGTGGAGTAATAAATGTACCAGAGATAATCCAATATCTGAGCGCCGACCGCACACGTACAATATACAGGACGGCCGGACATCTATATCCCCTGCGCCATAAAGTCAGAGGTACGGACTTAGGTCACTTTCTGACCAAGACGTATTTATTACTCATCTGATCCCAGCATTTTACACCAGTTATGGCCGTTATTCAGCCCAGTGGGTTTCCTGTTTAACCCCTTAAAACTGAGCAAATTTTCATTTTTGTAATTGTTTTTTTCCTCATTTTCTACCAAGAGCCATAACTTTTTTAAAAAATTTCCTGCCATCATAGCCATATGAGGTCGTTTTTTTGCAGGACAAGTTGTACTTTTGATCGTCACCGTTTATTTTAGTTTGCAATGTACAAGTGGTTATAATTGAGAAAAAAACACGCAATTCAGTTCTGGGTTTTGTTTTTCTGGCATTCATTGTGCAGTAAAATGACAGAGCCGTCTGATTCTCCTGGATAGTACAGTCATGGCCAAAAGTTTTGAGAATGACACAAATATTATATTTTCACATGATCTGCTGCCCTCTGGTTTTTATGTGTGTTTGACAGATGTTTTTATCACAGACAGAAATATAATAATTGCAAACATATGAGTAACAAAAGCTTATATTGACAGTTAGAATGAGTTAATGCAGCAAGTCAATATTTGCAGTGTTGACCCTTCTTCCTCAGGACCTCTGCAATTCTCCCTGGCATGCTCTCAATCAACTTCTGGACCAAATCCTGACTGATAGCAGTCCATTCTTGCACAATCAATGCTTTCATTTTGTCAGAATTTTTAGGTTTTTGTTTGTCCACCCGTCTCTTGATGATTGACCACAAGTTCTCAATGGGATTAAGATCTGGGGAGTTTCCAGGCCATGGACCCAAAATCTCTATGTTTTGTTCCCTGAGCCATTTAGTTATCACCTTTGCTTTATGGCAAGGTGCTCCATCATGCTGGAAAAGGCATTTTTGATCGCCAAACTGCTCTTGGAGGGTTGGGAGAAGTTGCTCTTGGAGGACATTCTGGTACCATTCTTTATTCATGGCTGTGTTTTTAGGCAAGACTGTGAGAGAGCCGATTCCCTTGGCTGAGAAGCAACCCCACACATGAATGGTTTCAGGATGCTTAACAGTTGGCATGAGACAAGACTGGTGGTAGCGCTCACCTTGTCTTCTCCGAATGAGGCGTTTTCCTGATGTCCCAAACAATCGAAAAGGGGATTCATCAGAGAAAATAACTTTACCCCAGTCCTCAGCAGTCCACTGCCTGTACCTTTTGCAGAATATCAGTCTGTCCATGATGTTTTTTCTGGAGAGAAGTGGCTTCTTTGCTGCCCTCCTTGAGACCAGGCCTTGCTCCAAGAGTCTCCGCCTCACAGTGCGTGCAGATGCACTCACACCTGCCTGCTGCCATTCCTGAGCAAGCTCAGCACTGCTGGTAGCACGATCCCGCAGCTGAAACACTTTTAAGAGACGGTCCTGGCGCTTGCTGGTCTTTCTTGGGCGCCCTGGAGCCTTTTTGGCAACAATGGAACCTCTCTCCTTGAAGTTCTTGATGATGCGATAGATTGTTGACTGAGGTGCAATCTTTCTAGCTGCGATACTCTTCCCTGTTAGGCCATTTTTGTGCATTGCAATGATGACTGCATGTGTTTCTTTAGAGATAACCATGGTTAACAGAAGAGAAACAATAATGCCAAGCACCAGCCTCCTTTTAAAGTGTCCAGTGGTGTCATTCTTACTTAATCATGACAGATTGATCTCCAGCCATGTCCTCATCAACACCCACACCTGTGTTAATGGAGCAATCACTGAAGAGAGGTTAGCTGGTCCTTTTAAGGCAGGGCTGCAATGATGTTGAAATGTGTTTTGGGGGATAAAGTTCATTTTCTAGCCAAATATTGACTTTGCAAGTAATTGCTGTTAAGCTGATCACTCTTTATAACATTCTGGAGTATATGCAAATTGCCATTAGAAAAAGTGAAGCAGTAGACTTTGTAAAAATTAATATTTGTGTCATTCTCAAAACTTTTGGCCATGACTGTACAATCACAGCAAAGCCAAACTTGCATGATTTTTTATTTAATGAAAACATTTTTTTGAAATTCGTAAAAAAGACAAAATGTCGATCGTGCCACCATTTTCCAAGACCTGTTACAGTTTCTGTGCTGACACGGGAGGTGAGTATAAGTGTTTTTATTTTCACGGTGGCAAACATTTATACTGAAAGAAATTGTCCAAGTAGTGGCACTAGGACATATACAGGTCCTTCTCAAAAAATTAGCATATAGTGCTAAATTTCATTATTTTCCATAATGTAATGATTAAAATTAAACTTTCATATATTTTAGATTCATTACACACCAACTGAAATTTGTCAGGTCTTTTATTGTTTTAATACTGATGATTTTGGCATACAGCTCATGAAAACTTAAAAATCCTGTCTCAAAAAATTAGCATATCAAGAAAAGGTTCTCTAAACGAGCTATTACCCTAATCTTCTGAATCAACTAATTAACTCTAAACACATGCAAAAGATTCCTGAGGCTTTTAAAAACTCCCTGCCTGGTTCATTATTCAAAACCGCCATCATGGGTAAGACTGCCGACCTGACTGATGTCCAGAAGGCCATCATTGACACCCTCAAGCAAGAGGGTAAGACCCAGAAAGAAATTTCTGAACAATTAGGCTGTTCCCAGAGTGCTGTATCAAGGCACCTCAATGGGAAGTCTGTTGGAAGGAAACAATGTGGCAGAAAACGCTGTACAACGAGAAAAGGTGACCGGACCCTGAGGAAGATTGTGGAGGACCGATTCCAGACCTTGGGGGACCTGCGGAAGCAGTGGACTGAGTCTGGAGTAGAAACATCCAGAGCCACCGTGCACAGGCGTGTGCAGGAAATGAGCTACAGGTGCCGCATTCCCCAGGTAAAGCCACTTTTGAACCAGAAACAGAGAAGCAGCACTGGGCTACAGAGAAGCAGCACTGGACTGTTGCTAAGTGGTCCCAAGTACTTTTTTCTGATGAAAGCAAATTGTGCATGTCATTCGGAAATCAAGGTGCCAGAGTCTGGAGGAAGACTGGGGAGAAGGAAATGCCAAAATGCCTGAAGTCCAGTGTCAAGTACCCACAGTCAGTGATGGTGTGGGGTGCCATGTCAGCTGCTGGTGTTGGTCCACTGTGTTTCATCAAGGGCAGGGTCAATGCAGCTAGCTATCAGGAGATTTTGGAGCACTTCATGCTTCCATCGGCTGAAATGCTTTATGGAGATGAAGATTTCATTTTTCAGCACGACCTGGCACCTGCTCACAGTGCCAAAACCACTGGTAAATGGTTTACTGACCATGGTATTACTGTGCTCAATTGGCCTGCCAACTCTCCTGACCTGAACCCCATAGAGAATCTGTGGGATATTGTGAAGAGAAAGTTGAGAGACGCAAGACCCAACACTCTGGATGAGCTTAAGGCCGCTATCGAAGCATCCTGGGACTCCATAACACCTCAGCAGTGCCATAGGCTGATTGCCTCCATGCCACGCCGCATTGAAGCAGTCATTTCTGCAAAAGGATTCCCGACCAAGTATTGAGTGCATAACTGAACTTTATTATTTGATGGTTTTTTTTTATTTTGTTTTAAACACTTTTATTTTATTGGACGGATGAAATATGCTAATTTTTTGAGACAGGATTTTTGGGTTTTCATGAGCTGTATGCCAAAATCATCAGTATTAAAACAATAAAAGACCTGAAAAATTTCAGTTGGTGTGTAATGAATCTAAAATATATGAAAGTTTAATTTTAATCATTACATTATGGAAAATAATGAAATTTAGCACTATATGCTAATTTTTTGAGAAGGACCTGTACATGGGATCGATGCAACAAATAATGAAGATGATCCCACTTGTCCCATAACCATTCCCAAACACTACAAGCTGCACCATGACTGTGATTCATCTGGATTCAAAGTGAGGGGCATTAATAGAATCATCTGTAAGATAAGAGGCGGAAACATCGGCCAAATATTGGCACAGAGGGGCTCAGATGGATTTGGACCCCGAATACTGTAACCCCTCTTGGACAAAATGAAAACATTAGTTTCGCCCCTTAGGCCGGAGTCACACAGAACTACAAAAAATTGGACCGTTTTAGTCGGTCGATTATCGGAGCAAAATTTAAACATCACACATCCGCCTGGCATCCGATTTTCCTTCAAAGATGCGATTTAGTCGCATGTGTGTGTACCTTGTAACATCCGATTTTCATCCGACCACCGTTTTTTTGTTGCAGCTTACCAAAAAGGACCAATAACGGTTTTGAGGCCTGATACTCATTTAACCCCTTAGTGACAGAGCCATTTTGCAGCTTAATGACAGGGCCAATTTTTACAATTCTGACCACTGTCACTTTATGAGGTTATAACTCTGGAACGCTTTAACGAATCCAGCTGATTCTGAGATTGTTTTTTCGTGACATATTGTACTTCACGTTAGTGGTAAAATTTATTTGATATGACTTGTGTTTATTTATGAAAAAAATGGAAATATGGCGAAAATTTTGAAAATTTAACAATTTTCAAACTTTTAATTTTTATGCCCTAAAATCAGAGAGATATGTCACACAAATTTCTTAATAAATAACATTTCCCACATGTCTACTTTACATCAGCACAATTTTGGGAACAAAATTTTTTTTTGTTATGAAGTTATAAGGGTTAAAAGTTGACCAGTGATTTCTCATTTTTACAACACCATTTTTTTTTTAGGGACCACATCACATTTGAAGTCACTTTGAGGGTCTATATGATAGAAAATACCCAAAAGTGACACCATTCTAAAAACTGCACCCCTCAAGGTGCTCAAAACCACATTCAAGAAGTTTATTAACCCTTTACGTGCCTCATAGGAACTGAAGCAATGTGGAAGGAAAAAATTAACATTTAACTTTTTTTGCAAAAACTTTACTTCGGAACCAATTTTTTTTATTTTCACAACTGTTAAAGAAAAAATGAACCACAAAATTTGTTGTGCAATTTCTCCAGAATAAGCCGATACCCCATATGTGGGGGTAAACCACTTTTTGGGCGCACGGCAGAGGTCGCAAGGGAAGGAGCGACATTTGACTTTTTCAACGCAGAATTGGCTGGACGCCATGTCGCGTTTGTAGAGGCCCTGATGTGTCTAAACAGTGGAAACCCATCACAAGTGACCCCATTTTGGAAACTAGACCCCCTAAGGAACTTATCTAGATGTGTGGTGAGCACTTTGAACCTCCAAGTGCTTCACAGAAGTTTACAACATAGAACAGTGAAAATAAAAAATCATATTTTTTCCACAAAAACAATCTTTTCACCCCAATTTTTATTTTCCCAAGGGTAACAAGACCCCAAAAGTTTTTGTGCAATTTGTCCTGAGCATGCTGATACCCCATATGTGGGGGTAAACCACTGTTTGGGTGCATGGCAGAGCTTGGAAGAGAAGGAGCGCCGTTTGACTTTTTCAACTCAGAAATGGCTGGATGTCATGTCGTGTTTGTAGAGGCCCTGATGTGTCTAAACAGTGGAAACCCCCACAAGTGACCCCATTTTGGAAACTAGACCCCCTAAGGAACTTATCTAGATGTGTGGTGAGCACTTTGAACCTCCAAGTGCTTCACAGAAGTTTATAACATAGAACCGTGAAAATAAAAAATCATATTTTTTCCACAATAACGATCTGTTCACCCCAATTTTTATTTTCCCAAGGGTAAAAAGACCCCAAAAGTTTTTGTGCAATTTTTCCTGAGCATGCTGATACCCCATATGTGGGGGTAAACCACTGTTTGGGTGCATGGCAGAGCTTGGATGGGAAGGAGCGCCGTTTGACTTTTTCAACGCAGAATTGGCTGGATGCCATGTCGCGTTTGTAGATGCCCTAATGTGTCTAAACAGTGGAAACCCCCCACAAGTGACACCATTTTGGAAACTAGACCCCCTAAGGAACTTATCTAGATGTGTGGTGAGCACTTTGAACCCCCAAGTGCTTCACAGAAGTTTATAACACCCGGGCGTGAAAATAAAAAATCATATTTTTTTCCACAAACCTGATCGTTTAGTCCCCAATTTTTTATTTTCCCAAGGGTAACAGGAGAAATTAGACCACAAAAGTTGTTGTCTAATTTGTCCTGAGTATGCTGATACCCCATATATGGGGGGGGACCACTGTTTGGGCGCACGGCAGGGCTTGGAATGGAAGCAGCACCGTTTGACTTTTTCAAACCAAAATTGGCTGGAATTGAGATTGGACACCATGTCGCGTTTGGAGAGCCCCTGATGCGCCTAAACAGTGGAAACCCCCCACAAGTAACACCATTTTGGAAACTAGACCCCCTATGGAACTTATCTAGATCTGTTGTGAGCACTTTGAACCCCCAAGTGTTTCACAAAAGTTTATAATGCCTGGGTGTGAAAAAAAAAAAAATTTCCACAAAAATGATTTTTTAGTCCCAAATTTTTTATTTTTCACAAGGAAATTGGACCCTAAAAGTTGTTGTCCAATTTGTCCTGAGTACGCTGATACCAAATATGTGGTGGGGGGAAACTGTTTGGGTGCACGGCAGGGCTTGGAAAGGAAGTAATAAAGCTTTGGAATACAGACGTTGATGGGGGTCATGTTCCGTTTGCAGTGCCGCAGATGTGCCTAAACAGTGGAAAACCCCCACAAGTGACCCCATTTTGGAAACTAGACCCCCTAAGTAACTTATCTAGATCTGTGGTGAGCACTTTGAACCCCCAAGTGTTTCACAAAAGTTTATAATGCCTGGGTGTGAAAAAAAAAATAAATACATTTTCCACAAAAATGATTTTTTAGTCCCAAATTTTTGATTTTTCACAAGGAAATTGGACCCTAAAAGTTGTTGTCCAATTTGTCCTGAGTACGCTGATACCAAATATGTGAGGGGGGGGGAAACTGTTTTGGCGCACAGCAGGGCTTGGAAAGGAAGTAATAACGTTTTGGAATGCAGACGTTGATGGGGGTCATGTTCCGTTTGCAGTGCCCCAGATGTGCCTAAACAGTAGAAAACCCCCACAAGTGACCCCATTTTGGAAACTAGACCCCTAAGTAACTTATCTAGATCTTTGGTGAGCACTTTGAACCCCCAAGTGCTTCACAAAAGTTTATAATGCCCGGGCATGAATATAAAAAATCCAATTTTTTTCCCACGAAAATTATCTTTTAGTCACTACTTTTTTATTTTCTCAAGGGTAACAGGAGAAATTGGACCACAAAAGTTGTTGTCCAATTTGTCCTAAGTACGCTGATACCCCATGTGTGGGGGGGAACCACTATTTGGGCGCTCGGCAGGGCTCGGAAGGGAGGGAGCGCCATCTGACTTTTTGAACGCCACGTCATGTTTGGAGACCCCCTGATGTGCCTAAATAGTGGAAACCCCTCAATTCTAGCTCCAACCCTAACCCCAACACACCCCTAATCCCAACCCTAACCCTAATCCTAACCCTAATCCCAACCCTAATTCCAACCCTAATTGTAACCCTAACCCTAATTGTAACCCTAACCCTAATTGTAACCCTAACCCTAATTATAACCCTAACCCTAAGGCTGGGTTAATTTTGCGTTTTACCAGCCCGTTCAACATATAGCGTTGACGGGCTGGTAAACGGTATAGCATAACGCGATCGCGTTATGCTATACCCGCTAGCGCTGAGGAATCTGCAGATGATTCATCTGCGCTAGCGGTGACGGAGCCCAGACGCTGCAGCCTGCGACCGAGGCTCCGTCACTGAATGATGGCACATCGCGAACGCATGCTGCTTTACGGCATTCGTCGTGATGCGCCCTCAAATGGGGGTGAATGGTAGCGTTAACCGCGGTGTAACGCAGTCTGTCTAATGGACTGCCATAACGCAGTATGAACCCAGCCTAACCCTAATTATAACCCTAACCCTAATTATAACCCTAACCCTAATTATAACCCTAAGCCTAACCCTAACAGAAAAATGAAAAAAAATATAATTTCTATATTTTATTATATGTCCCTAACTAAGGAGGTGATAAAGGGGGGGGTTATGTACTGTTTTTTTTTATTTTGATCACTGTGATAGTTTATCACAGTGATCAAAATGCACTTTCTGGAGAATGAATGAAACTTTTTTTGAATCTGCCGCCAAGCAGATCGGCGGGCGCACTGCGCATGCGCCCGCCATTTTATTTTTTTTGCAGGAAGAAGACGCCGGGATTCTGGGGCCTTGAGGAGGACGGAGGACACCGGTAAGTATAGGGGGGGCGATCGGGGGACCGGGGGACCCTCATTTTCTCCCCTCTGATGTGCGATCACATCAGAGGGGAGAGAAATCATTTTTTTTTTTTTTTTTGCGGTCGCCATTATACATAGTATAATGGCGATCGCGACACCGGGGTCGGTAACTACGACCCCGATCATGTTCTCTGGGGTCTCGGCTACCCTCGGCAGCCGAGACCCCAGAGAAAATTGCCCACCCCCCCGGCAGAACGCGGCGGGAACACTGAGCATGCGCCCGCCATTCAAGATGGCGGCGCCCACCGGAGGAGGAAGGTGGGCCCGCGGGCCACAACGGGAACATTGGGGGACACGAGGGGGGTCCGATGACATCAGAGGACAGAGAAATTAAATGGCACATCAGATTTATTTTTTTTTGTTGCGGTCGCCGTTATAGGGTTAATAACGGCGACCGCAACATCGGGTCGGTAAAAACCGACCCGATTCATGTTCTCTGAGGTACCCCGGTACCCCCGGTAGCCGAGACCCCGGAGAAAATGCGCCTCTGGGGGCGCTATTCACTTTTTCCACAGCGCCGTTAATTAACGGCGATGTGGTTTAAGTACCTTAATGACCGCCGTTAAAAGGCGTATCGGCGGTCGTTAAGGGGTTAAATCATCAGGCAGAGCTATATTTAAGTGCTCTGCTACAGGTGTGACCCTCCCACCTTTGCACTGGTGTCATTTTGTTCCTTGTGCTTAGTGCTATCTAGCTGCTTTATCCAAACATGAGCGACAGACTCAGATTTACTCCCACTGAGCGTGTGCTGTTCCATTGGGTTATATCCAGACGTTTTGGGGAGCCATATCCTGTAATAGCAGATCCCAGAAGACACAGAAGAATGTGGGTACATCCACTTTTGACAAGAAGGATAACTAAAGGCCATTTTCACCGCCTATATTTGTCACTGCGTAGGCATGGAGATAAGTTTTTCCAATATTGTCGAATGAGCATAGCTACCTTTGATACGTTGCTTGACATTGTGCGCCCTAGGATCACATTTCAGGACACCAGGATGAGAAAAGCAATTTCTACAGAGGAACGCCTTCTCCTAACAATAAGGTATGTGTGTCAACGATATGTTGATGATGTTTGCCTCGACATAGTCACTTTGCAAGTGTTGTAGCACACTTCTTGGAAACTTATAATGTGAGTAATGTATTTCTGAAGCTTACCTATCTAAATTATTGCCTTTGGTGTATTCCAAAGAAGGCATGGCTTGTAATCTAATTTCCAGCATGTGTGCTCTAAGAAACTAAAGCATTGTAAGTGTTGTGCATGCTGTGTTTGTTGTTTTTGGTGCTGATTTCTCCATGTTCTATGTTCTAGGTGTGTTACAGGTTCCTTTCTACTGGCATGTCCTACGCTGCTCTGCACTTAGAGTTCTTAATAGGACGATCAACAATTTCAGGCATTGTGCGGTCAACTTGTGTTGAAATTTGGAACAGACTACATGAAGACGTCATGCCTGAGCCAAAAATGAGTGACTGGTTGAGGATAGCACAGGGTTTTGCAGAAAATTGCCAGTTTCCACACTGTATAGGAGTCCTGGACGGCAAGCACATACGTATTCGTAAACCTCCTAACTCAGGCTCCCAATTCTTCAATTGCAAACAATATTTTTCCGTAGTTTTGTTGGCCTTGGTCGACACAAACTACAGGTTTATAATTGTAGACATTGGGGCCTATGGAAGGACTGGAGACTCAAGAGTCTTCAATACTTCCATAATGGGTAGGCGGATACGCAATAACCAACCGGACCTACCACCAGCAAGTCAACTTACAGACTCTATTCCAGAACATGTGCCTTATGTTATAGTTGCAGATGAGGCATTTCAATTAACCCGTAATGTAATGAGGCCATATCCCCGTCGCTATCTCACCCATCGGCGTAGAATATTTAATTGTCGCCTGTCACATGCTCGGCGGCTGGTGGAGTGCACATTTGGAATTCTTAGTGCTAAATGGCGGGTACTTCAATCTGCAATTCAACTCAGTGAAGACAATGTTAATGTGGTCCTCAAAGCATGTGTGGTCCTACATAATTTTTGTAGAATCCATGAATGCTCCTCACAACATGTGGGTGAGTTAGCCTCTGTGAATGTCTCTTTGCCTATGTCACTACCCATCCATCCCCGTCGTCCACCTTCAGGACTAAAAGTACGTGATGTGTTCACTCAATATTTTGTGTCCCCTGAGGGTGCTACTGCCTGGCAAGAGGAGGCATTATTACACATGTAGTGTGCCTATGTTGCTCTGTCATAAAGATATTTATGCTCAATTAATTGTATATGTTGTGTTTGTTTTGGTGTCATATTGTGTGTAAGTTATAGGCAGACCAACACATTTTTAAATAAACACCTACATATTGAAATAATCACATACAATCAATGCGACTCAAAACATTTTTTCCCCTTACGTCCCTCAGGACAGCACAATGGAGGATGTCCTCCCTTGACCTATAGCGGGACAGGATCACAGAGAGGTTAAAAGGCCCCACCCACCTCCACCCTCCAGTGTTTTTCCTGTCCCTACAGGGGACGGTTGTATGAGAGGTTGCTCCAGGAGTGGAGCGAAGATAGAAGGTGGACGTTTTACAAGACCCAGGGGGATTGTGCTGCTGGATCCAATCCTTCCCCCTGTCAAGTAGCACCGGGGCTGAAACTCTCCTAGGGGGAGTACCTCAGCCACAATGACCAGTGAGTGGATGAAGCTCCTGGGTAGAGCCGCTTCCTCCTTAGTGGAGGCTCTCGGCTCTGACACTGGCCGGCATTCCAGCGCAAGATACTGGAAGTTGTGCGGTGCCATGGCGCTTCTGGTGACGTCAGGGCGCCGGAGCTTGAGGCCAGCGTGCGTTCCAGGGTTGAACGCGGAGGTGCAGAACGAGACAGGCAACAGACAGGTTTCCTGGATCTCGGAGGGCACAAGAGAGGAAATCACTGGCAGTAATGCAGCATTCCTGGTGGGACGCCGCTTCCCTCCATACTGGGCTCTCGGCGTTTCCAGCTCCCCCTGTCTTTCTAGCAGGTATGGAGCCAGCACAGGTGAGTGCATCATGGAATGTGTTGATGGCCTAGGCCTCTGGACTGATGCTAGTCTCATGCCTTTGTGCCGAAGCTGAAGCATAGAGCCTCATATGCTGAGGTGTGTTTCACATGTATGCAGTCAGGCCTTGGACCTCTAAGCTATAATAAGGCCATATGTCCAGGCTACATCTCATGATTTGACTTCAGTTAAGTTACAACTTAACTACTCCATCCATAGGAGGGCTCATAGTGTTAATGCAGCACATCGTCTCCATGAACACTGCCCTCCAGCTGTGGGGCATTAATTAGCTCCTTCGGGTGGGGTCAATCTGACAAATGAGAACTACTATTCAGGCTGGAGATTTATCTGGAACTCTGAGAGTTTGCTCTCTTGGCTCTAACTGGGACCTGGTCTCTTGTTTGGACACCTTCAAGCATGGTATAGCAGCTGTACTGCAGCATAGTGCCTCTATGCATCATATTGAGTGCCTCTGTGCATCATATTGCATCAGAGTGCGACATCATAGCGCTTCATAGTGCCTTTGTGTCATGTTACATTATATATCATATTGCATCATTGTTCCTCAATGCATCTTATTGAGTGCCTCTGTGCATTGTACTGCATCATAGTGCCTCTATTCATCATATTGAGTGCCTCTGTGCATCATATTGAGTGCTTCTGTGCATCATATTGCATCAGAGTGCGACATCATAGCGCTTCATAGTGCCTTTGTGTCATGTTACATTATATATCATATTGCATCATTGTTCCTCAATGCATCTTATTGAGTGCCTCTGTGCATTGTACTGCATCATAGTGCCTCTATTCATCATATTGAGGGCCTCTGTGCATCATATTGAGTGCCGCTGTGCATCATATTGCATCAGAGCGCGACATCATAGTGCTTCATAGTGCTTTTGTGTCATGTTACATCATATATCATATTTCATCATTGTTCCTCAATGCATCTTATTGAATGCCTCTGTCCATTGTACTGCATCATAGGGCCTCTATTCATCATATTGAGTGCCTCTGTGCATTGTACTGCTTCATAGTGCCTCTATTCATCATATTGAGTGCCCCTGTGCATTGTATTGCATCATGGTGTCTCTATTCATCATATTGATTGCCCCTGTGCATTGTACTGCATCATAGTGCTTCATAGTGCCTTTGTGTCATATTACATCATATATCATGTTGTCTCTATGCATCATATTGAGTGCCTCTGTGCGTGGTACGGCATCATAGTGCTTCTATGCATCATATTGATTGCCTCTGTGCACCATATTGCATCAGAATGCTTCATAGTGCCTTTATGGGTTATATTACATCATTTATCAGATTCCATCATTGTTCCCCTATGCATCATATTGAGTGCTTCTGGGCATCGTATTGCATCATAGTGCCTCTAGACTTCATATTGATTCTATGCATTATATTGAGTGCCTCTGTACATCACTTTGTATCATAGTGTCTCTATGCGTCATATTACATCAGGGTGCCTTTGGGCATCATAGTACTTCATAGTACCTCTATGCATTATATTATATAGTTCTACATAGTACTTCTATGCATCATATTACATCATTTTGCATCAGGGTGCATCTTGGTGTTTCATAGTGCCTTTGTGCAGCAGATTGCATCATGTTGCTTTATAGTGCCTCTATGCATCAGGTTGCATCAAGGTCCATCATTCTTCATGGGTGTCTTTCTGCATTATATTGCATTATATTACATCATAGTGTCTTTGTGCATCAAGGTGCATCATAGTGTCTATGCCTCATAGTGTCTTTCTGCATTACATTGCTTTATATTTCATCATAATACATCATATTGCATCATAGTGTCTTTCTACATTATATTGCATCATATTACATCATAGTGTCTTTCTGCATCGTATTGCATCATAGTGTCTGTATGAATTATACTGCATCATAGTGGCTGGGTGCATTTTATTGCATCATAGTCTTTCTGCATTGTATGCATCAGGTTGTGGGTCCGCGGGGACTGGGTTCTCTCCCTTCGGTATCACCCTGTCATTGGGAATTTGTTTGCTGTGGACTGTGTCTGTGGCTTTGTGTGTGGCCCCTTCTCATGTACAGCACCATGGAATTGATGCCGCTGTAATAATATTGCATCATAGTGCTTCTGTGCATATTGCATCATAATGCTTCAGTGCCTCGAGACGTGTCATTCGTGTGTTATATTACCTCAGTGCTTCATAGTACATCGGACATTGTGGGTTTGTGCCTCTGGCTTAGACCTTCTGACTGGTGCCTTATTGCGTGGCCGCACAGTGTATGGTCGGCCCACCACTTCACATTTGTCTCGGGCCAACTCTGGTTATAGAGTCCTTATATTTTAGAACCCAGGTCCAGCTTCGGTTGCTTCATTCTTTGCAACTAGGCTTAGCCGGATGTTCAGCTATGCCTGAATTGGCCTAGTAACTTAGCATTTCTTCAGGATTGGAACAGAACTCTCAAGTGAGTTACTGCCTTGAGGATTAAAGGCAAGTCTCTTCCATAGTTGGTTTTAAAGGGAGACAGACGTTTTTGGGGCTCATCCTGTAAGTGGACATACTACTGTGCTGAAAGCAGGAAATCTCATGAAGTGTGGAGGAAACCTTCCCGTCTCCACATATGGCAGTCGGACTAGTGTCTTTGATCAACACCCGGTAAACAGATTCTTGACCCCTAAATCCGTTGTATTACGTTTACCAGGGTCGGCATTATTGCCTTTGTACTTTATGGCAAATCGGCGGCACTGTCATGTGGCAGAAGATCTCATACCCACTGCTTGTACAGCAGTCAGGGCTCCTAATGTAAGAGAATCTGTATCCAGGTCTCTTACAGTTAAGGCCTCATAGTCCTTCTGACTCACAGTAAAAAATCTCCATCTCGAGAGGAAGGAAACTACTTCCCTCTAGTTTTAAAATATGGTTCCTCCCACCAGGGCAGTCGGGGTGTATAAACATCTCTAAGAAAGTTGCCTTTTACGATATAATATATAAATAATTTGGCACATACTGTATATATAATGTCGTAGCTAATAACTCACATAGAGACAGTCAAATATCCTGTGTCAAAGGATTTTTACCAACATCCCCCCCCCCCCACCGCTTACTGTCATCGTTTCCAGAGTCCAGACTCCCCGTGTCTAACATCAGTAAAGCAAGAGTGGTGATCCATATCTTCCTTTTAACACTCCTACTGAGAAGCCCAATGTTGGTACTAGCAGGAGATATTACCTGCCAGATGGAGTATTTCCTTAGTTACAATAATATCCAACCCTTACTGGGGGTTGAGACTTCTAAGGTTTCGGAGTAGACATGATCTCCAGAATGAGTAGGGTACATACATCCCAATGCTCTGCCATTTTCCATGTACTAACTGTTATTTGGCTTGATCTTTCAGCAGTCCAGGGTCTCTGTCCTGCAGGTCTCCTCGTAGTATGGTAAGCCGGTCTCTAACCAAGGTTTAATCTGAGCCCAGGAGGACCAATGAAGGAACAGTCCCGTGTTGTTAAGCACATCCAGCCGATTACTGGTCTGTACAGTCCTCATCGTGTGGTGATTGTAACTATCACAATATTTTTGGCTGGGCAATAAGATTTTTAAGGCTATTCTGTGGCTGCGGTGTCTATATCTATCACAATAACTGTAATTTTCTGCGGTTCATTAGTGGTATTGGGGTACAACGGCTGTGTTTCACTCTCCGTCTCTGCGGCATATCTGGTTTACCACATTCATACTGGAATTGGCCATTATAAACATATATCGGACACTCACTACTGTGATTATCTTTACGAATTTCTTTAGATATCTATATTTCTTTTGATCTTTCAGATCATTTTTATATCTAACCTGGTTCTTACCTGGGACTTTGGTCCTTGAGCTTCTGTTCCCACCCTGGGATGTTTCTTTGGTATTCTCCATTGTGCTGTCCTGAGGGACGTAAGGGGAAAAGGGGATTAGACCTACCGGTAATTCTTTTTCCAGGTAGTCCCTCAGGACAGCACCCTTAATTCCCTCCCTTATGTTTCTCTTTAGGATTGCAAGGGATCAATCTTTGGTGGATGGTCCGTCGAGTTGCCAAGGCTAGAGATAAAGAAGAAGCTGTTCAATGGTTTCTTACATACGCGTTTGTAAGGGCGCGTTTAGACCATTTCCTGCCATCCTTCGGTGGTACTTTGAAAAAACACTGGAGGGTGGAGGTGGGTGGGGCCTTTTAACCTCTCTGTGATCCTGTCCCGCTATAGGTCAAGGGAGGACATCCTCCATTGTGCTGTCCTGAGGGACTACCTGGAAAAAGAATTACCGGTAGGTCTAATCCCCTTTTTATGTATTAGGTAATGTTTTCTCGCTGTAAACATAATGACAAAAGACTCATGTGTCATAAACTGTATTCAACATATTTCCTGAGAAACTTGCAGCAGTAAAACTATTTATAATGTTCATAACTTCAAACAAATAACAAAAAAATACATTACACCTATAACTGGTGGTAGGTGTGGGGTGGTGAAGGTGGAGGACCAGATTGTGAGGGCTGACTAGACTGCTCTCCAGCCACTGTGTCACCATGAGTGGTGGCTGAGTGTGTACTTTGCTGGCTGCTTGCTCTGTATGGGGATTTGGGTAAGGGAAGGTTGGAAACTGTTGTGGGTAGTCATAATATGACTGCCCACTTACACTGTAGCCCCCAAAATGCCCATGTCGACCATACCCATGTTGTGGCCAGCATTGAACATTGGGTATGGTCGAGTGGGCATATTGTGAATGGCCACTGTGTCCCATGTGTGGTACATGTTGTGTCACACTTTGGTAGGACTCAGTTAGAGGAGGAGGAGTTGGTCTCTGTGGTCCACAAGGAGGAGGTGGAGCATGATGATGAGGAGGAGACTGATCAGAGGCTGATGCAGACTCCCCTTGCTGGGTTCCCATCAAACGAAGGAGATTTTCACTGGAACGTTGCCACCTTTCCAGTAAATCTAGAAAGTTGTTGGGATCATTTGGTGGGGTTCCTGCATCCAGCACAATTTGTACCCCAGCTCTGATCCGCAGTCTGTGCTGTCGGGGAATGGCCCTGAGGTACCGAGCCAGACTGCGCCCAAATGCCTCCTCCCCATCATCATGGGCAACACTGGACAAGTAGTCAAGAACTCCTCTGTCCACCTGCCTCCTTGTGCCAGATCCAACTCCTTCTTTTCTATGCCTGGGTCGCCGTGACACTACTGCAGGAGGCGAAGCGACATCCTGGGGCCTACCAGGGCTGCTGCTGAGGGGAGGGTCTTGGGACTCTAGAGGCAAGCTCTCTGACTCCACTGCTGGTGGTGGTGGTGGTGATGCTGCTGCTGCTGCACATGCTGCTGATGACGGCCCAGCCTCCTCAACATCCCCCACGGGGTCGATCACTGCTTCTGAGTCAGAAGCTGCCTCTCTCTCTGTAAGGTTTGACTCGGTGCTAGAGAAGAAAAAAATTTTATTACAATTTATTTGAAAATATAGAAATACACTTTGTACAGACATTAACTTACGGTCGCAAATCCATAGCTGGAGCCAGAAAATTCAGTCTATCATAATAGACATATTTTCTTTTGCTGCTTGCTGCTGCCCCACTGCGCCCCCTCAGCTGTCTCTCTCGCCTGTAGCAGTCTCTACAGCTGCGCCAACGCCTTGTAACATCTGAGACTGAAAAAGTAACAGATACAATCCAAAATTATACTTATCTGCCCTTGTAACAGAAGTAACGTACACTAGCAATATGATCATTTTTTTGGCCTTTTAGGGGTACAGAACAGCACTACAAATTGTATGTAGGTAATATAACAAGTTAGTATTACAAGGGTTCATACATACAAAGCTCCATGACATATGTGTCACAATAATGAGCATTTATTTGGGACACAGCGATGGGATTACCAAAAGGGACACATATTAAGTACTTCACCTACGCATTTATTGCGCAGGCAAACATTTTTAAGGTTAAGTTGGCGACCATTGCAGTTGGAGCTAAATATTAGAATGTGCTTGGAGTACTGACATAGCACTGGGGGTTCAACAGTCATAACTGTTGTTTTGGCCACATTTCTGTTTCACATATAAGGGTAGAGGGACATTATAACACATTGTTGGTGGTAGATACTGAGTAGTCATACAGTATTGTAAGCGTTTTCAAGACGTTACTTACTGATGCGTTCTTGGTCCTCCCTAGACCTGTCGCCAAAATCAGGAAACATCTGTCCACATATTCTCCGCCAAGCCGCATCCTTCCGCGACCGGTTGGAATAATTGGGATCCCGCTGGTCCCAAAGTTCTGGCCTCTCCTGGACCAGAACGATCAACATCTCCACATTGATATGACTGGCCATGGTTCTGGACTCCGTGGAGGCGGTTTCCTGTTTGGGTTTGAATTTTCGTAGCCTAATTAGCATGTCAGCCCTTCCTGGCAATTATCCTGATGCAATTTCCTGGCACCTGGGATAGTGTTGCGATTTCATCGGAAGTCATACGTGCGGTCCGTTTGTAATCCGATTTTTCATCGCTCCCATAGACTTGCATTGGCGATAGTCGACCCACAATCGGTGACAATCGCAGCATGCTGCAATTGCACTCGGACGATTAAAACGGACCACAAAAAATCGGATACTGGGAGCTGCTCCATAGATTAACATAGGGCAGACTGCAATGCGATATTTCATCGTATTGCAGTCGTCCGATTCTGTCGCCAGTGTGACGCCGGCCTTACTCTGACCACCTTCGCATCTAGCTATGTATATATAAGGTTTTATCCTTCATGTCCTCTTTTCATGCAGCCTAGTATAATTTTCTTTCATTTTTTATACAATGTTTTTTATGTGTTTTTCTGCAATTCCCTCATCATTCAGTTTACTCTAGTGTCTTCACGTGTTTATGTGGTTTGGCCGCCTGTGACTTTGTGTCCTTAGTTTCTGGCAGATCACATCATTCTCATCGTAATTCACTGCCCCTCTGAACCATCTGATATTCACATTTTTACCACCTATGTAGATAAACAAGTTTTATAACATCATTAGTATTTTTATCTATATATCACTGTGTATCTACACAATGTCCTGTTTGGTTTTTGCACCTTGCACCATTTATTCTGGTTTTAATTAGTGTAAGACCCCTATACTCACTTATTTTCATATTTGTGTTCTATATATTCTTAGGTTTTCCTTCCCCACCCATCCATCCCTCCTTCCCTTTCCCCCTCTTCTCCCCTCCCCCACCTCCTATTCTCCCCCTCCCCCATCTTTTCCTCCTCCCTTACTCCCACTTATTCATGTACACACTTTACATTGTGGACTGATATTCCTATATTTACTCTAATGTAATGACATCATGTCACTTTGAGGGGTATAAACATTGATCACTGTGGTCACTTATTCACATTCACCCATCATAGCTTGTTTGGATATATAAAAATTATAGATATTCTTTTTGTCTCTTCACCTTTCATCACAAACATTTATAAATTACACACTTTTTATTATATTCAATGCATTATTTATATGATATTTTTATTATATTTAATTCATCAGTCATTTTCCATTTCATGTTGTTTTTCAGTATTTCTCACAATAGACATTACCATTGATATGTGTCTTATTTGTGGAAATATTAATATCCTTATGTCATAATATTACACAATGTGGTCTCTCCACTGCGCTGTATATAGTTGGTACGATGCTCCTTTGCACCATCTTGTGGCCTTTTTTGGGTATTACACTCCCACTGTGCACATTGTTGATTTCTCCCAACTATTAATGCTCGGCTACTTTTGCAGATGTGCCCGTCGCTCCTCATCCTGCATCATGTGTGACTTTCGCTGTCACAAC
>JARQOD010000002.1:343584706-343662565 GCA_033576555.1 Oophaga sylvatica
ATAGTGGTTGTGACTTCTCACAACCATTCCAGGTGAGCAGTTCCCTTAATTTTTTTTTTCTCTCTACAGTGTTACCACAGGTAAACACTATTGTTTTTTTTTTTCTCCTCTCCTCTTCTTCCAGTACTCCTGTCTTAAAAGATCTGGAAAATGGAGGCCCGCATAAAGGAACTTTGCGGAGTGACTGATAATATCCTTGCAGATTTGCAGAATATAAAGACCCGTTTTTCAAGCCTACAGGACCTCACTAATCACAATTTGCAAGTGTTTGGACAGACTGCCCAGGATTTGCGAGCCAGGATTGAGGTTCTAGAAGAGCGAGTCCAGGCTCCTGCCGTAGCCCCGAGTTCTGGGATTCCCAAGTTGCCCCCTTTTCGTTTTGGCGGTGAACGTGAGAAATTCAGGGGATTTATTAATCAATGCAATCTTTTTTTTTCTGCACATGCTTCACAATTTCCCACTGAACGATCTAAGGTGCTTACTATAATTATGTTGCTTACCAACAAGGCTTTGATGTGGGCAAACCCTCTGATTGAGACTGAGGATGATTGTTTGAATCACCTTGATGCTTTTATTTCAGCCATGGGGCAGGTGTTTGATGACCCCAATCGAGGTGCAACAGCTGAAGCAGCCATGTTAGCTTTGCGCCAAGGTAAGCACTCGGTAGCTGAATATGCCTTGGATTTCAGGAGATGGGCCCTTGATACCACCTGGGACAGTTCCGCCAAAAAATCTATTTTTCGAAAGGGGTTATCTCCACTGATTAAGGATGAACTTGCTCGTGCCGACCCTCCCACTGCGTTAGGTGACTTTATTAACTACTGCATCCGTATTGATACTCGTCTGACTGAACGCAGGCAAGAGAGATGGTTCGAAAGCAATCGCACTAACCTTTTCCTACCTTCCTCTCCAGCTAAGGAACCTTTGAGTTGGATTACACGGGAACCTGAACCCATGCAGGTAGACTCTTTACAACGACGGGTTAGTGATGCACGCAAGGAACATCGTTTTAAGGAGAATCTATGTTTCTATTGTGGTAAGTCAGGGCACTTCATTATAAACTGCCCCAGCCGTTCTCGTAAGACTACTGCAGCACTCATTCATTGTGAGTGTTGCGAGAGGGGATCTGTCAGGTCCGAGCCTCAGGCTCCAGAGAGATCTGCAGCAACAGATCTTGATTTCTCGGACTTAAACTCCGTTACCTCTGAGGACGTTGACTGTGTAAACGCTGCCATTTTTCAAGTTTCCTCAGCGGTGTCCCAGCTGAGTTGTAAGAAAAACAATTCTCATTGCTTTCTTTCCATCAAACTCTGGGTTGACTCAGCTTGGGTGTCTAGCTCTGCTATGATCGACTCAGGGGCAAGTGGAAATTTTATGGATGTCTCCTTTGCTCTGAAACAGGGGATACGTTCAGTGAAGAAGGCTACTCCAGTACAGATGGAAACTGTGGATGGCTCCCTGCTGACCTCTGGACCAGTGGATCAGGAAACAGAGCCTTTGAGGGTTCTTATGGGTAAAGATCATCAAGAGAAACTGTCCTTTATGCTTATCTCTTCTCCCCACTTTCCCATTATTCTAGGGCTACCATGGCTGCAGGCTCAGAATCCTACCATTAACTGGGAGACCAAGGAATTACACTTTCCAGAGAAACAGATGAGTCCAAAAGTTTCAGCTTGCTCTGTTCCTAAAGGAACCATGTCAGTCCCTGAACTACCAGCTGTATACCAGGACTATGTGGATTTATGTGACAAGAAGAACGCTGACCAGCTTCCTCCTCACCCTCCATATGATTGTCCAATTGAATTATTGCCTGGAGCAGAGATACCTTTTGGTAAGATCTACCCCCTGGCGGGGCCCGAGCTAAAGGCTTTAAAGGATTACATAGATGAAAATCTAGCCAAGGGCTTCATACGCCCCTCTTCATCTCCTGCAGGTGCACCCATCTTCTTTGTAAAGAAGAAAGATGGATCTCTGAGACCATGCGTAGACTATAGGGAACTCAATAAGGTTACTATTAGAAACCGTTATCCATTGCCTTTAATCCTGAGTTATTGGAGAGAGTGCGACATGCCAAAATTTTCTCTAAACTAGATCTTCGTGGGGCCTATAACTTAGTCCGTATTAGACCTGGGGATGAATGGAAGACTGCATTCAGGTCACGCTATGGACACTTTGAATATCTAGTTATGCCTTTTGGTCTGAGTACCGCCCCAGCCACTTTCCAACACTTGGTGAATGACATCTTCAGGGATCTCCTAGATACATTCGTGGTAATTTATTTGGATGATATTCTAATTTTTTCTAACTCCACAGAGGAACATCATGGACATGTGAGAATGGTCTTGGAACGTCTAAGACAAAATCATCTTTACATCAAACTTGAAAAGTGTGAATTCCATAGGACCGAAATTCAATTTCTGGGGTATGTACTGTCTACACAAGGAATTAGTATGGATGGAAGCAAAACCCAAGCCATCAAGGATTGGCCAAGTCCTAGAAATGTGAAGGAGGTACAGCGCTTCATCGGGTTTGCCAACTTCTATAGACGTTTCATTAGAAATTTCTCTGAGGTAGTGTCACCTATCACCCAACTTACCCGGAAAGAGTCTAGGTTCTCCTGGACTCCCCAAGCCCAGGAAGCATTTTCCCGTCTAAAAGATAAATTTACCACTGCACCTATCCTAGTACATCCCAACCCCGAGCTTGCCTTCATAATAGAGGTGGATGCTTCAGACTGTGCCGTTGGAGCTATACTCTCTCAGAGAACAGGTGAGAAGAATGTCTTGCATCCCTGTGCCTTCTTTTCCCAGCAGTTGTCTTCGGCTGAGAGGAACTACGATGTGGGCAATAGAGAGTTGTTGGCCATTATTGCCGCCTTCAAAGAATGGAGACACCTTCAGGGAGCTGCACAGCAAATAGTCGTCCTGACAGACCATCGTAACCTTGAGTTTATCAGGTCGGCTAAGTGCCTGACTCCTCGCCAGGCTCGCTGGAATCTTTTCTTAAACCAATTTAATTTTATCATTTCTTATAGACCAGGATCGCGCAATGGAAAGGCTGATGCACTCTCTAGGATTTACTCAGCAGAGACACGTCCAATTACTCCTCCTAAGACTATTCTTCCTGACTCTAGATTCCTAGGAGTAATTCATAATCAAGACCTACTTAAGGACATCAAGGAAGGATACCATGCGGATTCCTTTTTGGCACAACCCCCAAGGGACGTAAGTCTTGTCTTTAAGAATGGTGTGTGGATTCAGGGACAACGCCTGTATATTCCTGAAACAGTCAGATTGAGAGTATTGCAACTCATTCACGATTCCAAGATAGCTGGGCATAGAGGAATTCTAAAGACACAGGAATTTCTCTCTCGTTTCTTTTGGTGGCCCACTTGCAGGAAGGATGTTTTAAACTATGTCACTTCATGTGAAGTCTGTGCAAGATGCAAAACACCTCGCTCCTCACCAACTGGTCTGTTACAGCCTCTTCCCACCCCGTCCCGCCCGTGGGGATCCATTTCTATGGACTTCATTGTGGAGTTACCAACCTCTCAAGGGAAGAACACCATTCTAGTGGTGGTTGACCGTCTAACAAAGGCAGCTCATTTTATCCCTTGTGTCGGCTTACCCACTGCAAAACAGACATCAGATTTGATGATTAAAGATGTGTTTCGCTTACATAGAGTACCGGATGAGGTTATTTCGGATCGAGGGGTGCAATTCACTTCTAGGTTTTGGCAAAATTTCTGTGCAGCATTGGACATTAAAGTAAACCTTTCTTCTGCTTTTCATCCCCAGACTAATGGACAGACCGAACGAACCAATCAAACCCTGGAGCAGTATCTCCGCTGCTTTATCTGCCACCTACAGGATGATTGGGTGGATCTACTTCCATTAGCTGAGTTCTCGTGTAACAACTCTCAGAGTGCCTCCACTAAGCAGTCTCCTTTTTACTGTAATCTAGGTTATCATCCTAACATTCTACCACGATTTCCCATAGAAACACCTTTACCAGCAGTGGCTGAAAGAATCACGTCTTTACAGAAGAATATGGATCTTCTAAAGGAGAATCTGGAATCGGCTCAGGAAAGGTACAAGAAAGCAGCAGATAAATTTCGTAAACCTGCACCAGCTTTCAAGGTAGGAGACTTGGTCTGGCTGTCAACCAGAAATCTTAAGTTAAGGATTCCATCGTCTAAGTTGGGACATAAGTACATTGGACCCTATAAAATCAGTAAAATTATAAGTGCCGTTGCTTGTCGTCTTCAACTGCCCAGAACTATGAGAATTCACCCTGTCTTTCATGTATCCCTACTAAAGGCTGCGACACCCAATACGTTTCCTGGACGTTCTTCTCCTTGCCCTGACCCAGTGCTAGTCGATGGTCAGGAAGAATTTGTGGTGGAAAGGATTTTAGATTCCAGGTTGTATAGAAATCAGTTACAATATCTGATTAAATGGCAGGGCTACCCAGTGGAGGACAACTCATGGGAACCAGTCAATAACGTTAATGCTCCTCGCTTGCTCCGTCAGTTTCATCAGAGGTACCCACACAAGCCTGGCCTGAGGTCATCCGGAGGTTGTCCCTAAGGGGGAGTAATGTAAGGTTCTGTGTACATGTTCCTGAAACTCAGTTTGTTCGTCAGCCATTTTACTTTCTGTCTTGCTGCAGCTATGGAGTTTCCAGCTTGCATGTTCCCACCCTGATTCTCTCCTTTTGCTTCTTAAGCAGCCACAGCTGAGCAATCAGTGCTTCAGAATCTAGCCTGCAGTGAACCTGTGACCTGACTCCTAAAGCCTTGGACCTTGTACTCCAGCTATTCCTACTGAGGAACTCTGAAGCACTTGTGGACTCTGAACCCTGCTCTTTGAAAGACCCACGTTTGCATGGACTTACGGTAACAGAGAAGAAGATCCTGAACCTGTTGTGGAGAGTGATTGCTGAGCTTAGATTACTCTGGCCTGCTGTGTCTCCTGCTTCTGTGTCTGCAAACTGTGTGACTATTTTTGCCAACCTGTATGAAGTAATACAAGACTTTCTATATCAAACCTGTGTCTCATGTATTTTCATCGCACCCAAGCACAAGACGCTATATGAACTGTACTACATACATTACAGTGTGTGTGTAACCCATTCACTATCTCCATCCCTCACTCCCTCAAGATGGCTGGACCATCATTGTAAATACACCATTGTATATACACACATTTATTTTACTTTAATTATTGTATTGTTAACGTTGTTACTTATGACTTGTGTTTTGAAACTGTTAAAATGTAAAGCGTTGCGGAATATGTTGGCGCTATATAAATATTATTATTATTATTACTTCTAATGGTGAGGACGTCGGAGTCACGTATCTAGCTGAGCTCCTCAATCATCCCTTATTTGTCCCCTCCCCCACCCAAAGAAGTGGGAAGTTGGGATATGCACACAGACAAATCACAGAGCAACAGTCTCCTGAACAACAGTCCAAATGCCTCCTCCAACAACCAACACCTCCTACTCCAGAACCTGATTGCCATAGGCCAGTATATATAGCAGAGGGGAGTGGCGAACACTGAACAGCTGAAACCCATCAAAGCAGGAAAGCTCCAGAAGCTCTCAACTGAACAGATTAACTCCTGCACTTCTAGCAGAAACCTGCACTGTTTAATACGATGGTGAAGTGCTTCTAATCAGTAAAGGAGTACGTGAAATCAGACACCGCGGTCCCCTCTCTGTTGCTGTAAACCCATGACACCAGGTATGTTATTCTCTGAAACGCTTCAGTGCTTCAGATAAAATATAGTTAAAAGACCTGGCCATAGACTATAGAAAGAGATGAGATTAGTCCGGCGCCATGCACGGTGGACTTTTTCTCAGACAACTCTAGTTGATTGACAGGTCTTTACTGATGCACACACATGGATCTATAAACTATGTTTTCTTTGAGTCACTAGCATGTCAGAGAAAAATACACCTGGCTGCAATTACACAGCTGGGATGTACGGTGGTATAGTTTTCACCGGATTGCCGAGAGAGGGGCCAAATCATTCTCATTTAAAAATGCCTGCAGCTCTATAGCTGGAAATTACAATGCTCAGCACTTATACCGCCATTCAGCGCTGTACGTAACAGGTCTCATCTCTGTGCTCCATGGTAATGAATCAGAGAAGAGATATGATTTTCTGCCAGCTAGTAGAGGAAGGTTATGAGCTGGGGGCAGGGGTCCTGTTTGAGGCGCAGTACAAGGAAATAGGTAGTTATAATCAGAACATACAGTTCTTAATGGGAAAAAGGTATACAGGTTCATGGTACTGGAACATTACGTGACTGTGCTGACACTTGTCTGTAGCAATAAAAGAGAACAAGTCACAGATGTCCTCATAAAAAAATTGTGCCATCGTTGTGACCCCCTTTCATAAGTTTTATTTACATTAGCCATAATTGTGTGCCAGCTGCCGATTTCCTGATGGCACAGTGCCAACTTCCTGTGCCATGGTGGCAAATAAGCCCTTCTATGTGGAAACAAAACATATTCCTATCAGTTAGTTAGCTACTTTTTCCCCAACAATTGCCATCAGAAGTGCCGACTGCTGAATGATCAATAATTGTGGGCATGCAGGGGGTGTATATTGTATAGTATTGTGTATTATCAGAGTATATTGTTAGTTGGTGTAATTGATCACCTTATTGTATACTACTGGTGTATCATGTAATACTGTTTTCTGATATAGGCTAACCACACCTGTTTGTTCAAGTTACATCCCTCAAAGCGCGCTCCCTTTCATTTAGTTTGTGACATGTAGCAAGACTCTCACCGATTCATATCTCTGTATTAGGCTGGAGTCCCACTTAACGTATAAAAAAAAATCGGTCCGATTTTGACGGACGAAAATCGCACAAATGTTCCCCGAACAGTGATCCGTGTGTAATCCGTTTGCAATGCGAGGATGCGATTTCCTCGCATCTAAGTATCCGTGTGACATCCGTATGGCATCCTTATGGTATGCGTATGGTGTTATTTTCTCGCAGACTTGCAAAATGGACATTTAACTGATCCATGGCCTGAAATATTCGTCAAAACATATATATATATATATATATACTGTATATATATGTCAGTGAGACACATATATATATATATATATGTATCTTTGTATTTCATAGAGAGATAGATAGCAGAATAGCCGATATTTCATTTGTCGGCTCCTGTAGAATCTCTGCAGGAGCCGACAGGATAGGAGACATGGTTTACATACAGTAAACCATTGCAGAACAGTTCGATTTATAGATGTCAGTGAATCGGGCTGGAATCCTCGTCATCTCACCTTTCTCCTGCCGGAGGTCCGGAGGCCGACACTCCGCCGACACCCCGCTGAACAAGGGGTCCCCTAGCCTGGTCCACAGCCCATGACAGGGTTTTGATGTGGTGGTCTCTTAATTTTTGCCAGAGCTGTATTTTCTTTGTTGAAATCCCCTTTAGACTGCTTGGGGCATCTGGAACAATGATTGTCCAGAGAAGAAAAGGTGAGTTTGCTTTTCATCCAAGTGATTAGACTCACTCGCAATTTTGTCTAATAAAATGGCCAAGATTAAAGAATGATATCTAAACATGGTCCAAGAGCAAATTCTTCCAATGATCCAGGAACAGTTTGGTGATGAGCAATGCTTTTTACAGCATGGTGGAGCACCAATGTCATGAGGCAAAAGTGATAATTATAAATTTCAAATTACAGATTTCTAATTACACTACTGTGAATTAGACTAGAATTTGACTGGAATTTGGCTGCAAGGTAACATAATTTAAAACCACTATGTTTCATTTTCTTATCACTTTCACCCCCATCCTCCTTTCTTTCTTCCTATCCCCTGTAATCCCCCACCTAGTAAGGAATTAGTCATTTCCCCCTCCATTCTCCCCAGCCATCTCACCTTTCCCTCAGAACTGTTCCTCCACATACAATCCTTTTTACCAAGACACACACGGCCACACCATGGCTTATCCTGCTCTCACCTTCTAACGCTCTGTCTGCTACTCCTCATCGCTGGCGATGTATCCCCAAATCCTGGCCCTCCTCAGCACATCCCCACACTAATTTCTAACACCCTGCCACGATCTTCCACACGTTTTTGCAACCCTGTCAACCTCATACCTATCAATCCACACCCCCCTCCCCCAGTCCCCCTACCCGGAGCACTATGGAACGCACGCTCCATCTGCAATAAACTGTCATTTATCCACGACCTCTTTATCACCAACAAACTCTCCTTCCTTGTCATCACTGAAACCTGGCTCACTCCCTCTGACTCAGCCTCTCCAGCTGCGCTTTCCTATGGCGGATTTGATCTTTCTCTCACCCCTCGCCCCAGCAACAAACGTGGTGGAGGAGTTGGCTTACTCCTGTCTGATACCTGCTCCTTTACCCCTATTCAAATTCCACCCTCCGCTGCTATTCCCTCGTTCGAAGTGCACTCCGTCCGCATCTATTCCCCCTCCAACCTCCAACTGGCTGTCATCTACCGCCCCCCGGAACTAGCCATCTCCACCTTTCTCGACCACTTCACCACCTGGCTACTCCATTTCCTCTCTGCTGACATCCCCACCATCATCATGGGTGATTTCAACATCCCCATTGACACTTCCACCCTGGCTACCTCTAAACTTCTTTCGCTCACAGCTTCCCTCGGCCTCACTCAATGGTCCTCTGCGGCCACTCACAAAGGCGGTCACACGCTGGACCTTATCTTCACCCGTCTCTGTTCCCTCACTAATCTCACTAACTCCCCACTTCCCCTGTCTGACCACAACCTACTGACATTCTCTTCCCTCTCCTCTGTTAGTACGAATCCCCCACTCCACAAACTCACCCACCCTCGCAGAAATCTCAAACACCTCAATTTACAATCGCTCTCTGAGTCCCTCCTCCCTCTCACAGACATAGCCTCACTTAATGACACAGATGCTGCTGCCACATTTTATAACACCACAATAAAAACCACACTTGATTCGGCCGCCCCCCTCAAGCAGAGCAAAACTCGTACAATCAACAGGCAGCCCTGGCTGACCGGCCTGACCAAAGAACTGAGACGGGCTTCCAGGGTTACCGAGTTGAGATGGAAGAGAACCCATTCTATCAAGCACTTCAACGCATACAAGCAGTCCCTTGCCAGCTTCAAGTCCACGCTCTCTGCCGCAAAACAAACTTACTTCGCATCTCTCATATCCTCCCTGTCTCACAACCCTAAACAGCTCTTAAACACTTTCAATTCTCTACTCCATCCCACAGCACCTCCTCCCTCTCCTCTCATTTCTGCCGAAGACTTTGCCTCCTTCTTTAAGAAAAAGATTGATACTATCAAAGAAGAAGGCTTTGGCCCACAGCCCCCAATGCCCCTCTTAGCCACTCAGCTCTGTTCTTCCAAAACCAGCTTCACCACCATGACAGAAGATCAGCTCTCCACTCTCCTGTCACGATCACACCTCACCACTTGCGCGCTTGACCCACTCCCGTCCCACCTCATCCCTAACTTTGCCACAGTCTTCATCCCTACTCTCACACACCTCTTCAACCTTTCACTTACAAATGGTGTCTTTCCTTCATCCTTCAAACATGCTTCAATCACACCGATCCTCAAAAAGCCCTCCCTCGACCCATCCTCTGCGTCTAGCTATCGCCCGATATCTCTTCTCCCCTACGCCTCAAAACTACTGGAACAGCATGTATATCTTGAACTGTCCTCCCACCTTTCCTCCTGTTCCCTCTTTGACCGGTTACAATCAGGCTTTCGACCGCATCACTCAACTGAAACTGCCCTAACTAAAGTCACTAACGACCTGCTAACCGCCAAGAGCAAGCAACACTACTCTGTCCTCTTTCTCCTGGACCTGTCTTCTGCCTTTGACACCGTAGACCATTCCTTCCTGCTACAGATTCTCTCATCTCTTGGCATCACAGACTTGGCCCTATCCTGGATCTCATCATACCTAACAGACCGAACATTTAGTGTTTCCCTCTCACACACCACCTCCTCACCTCGCCCCCTGTCTGTCGGTGTTCCTCAAGGCTCAGTCCTAGGACCCCTACTCTTCTCCATCTACACCTTCGGCCTGGGACAGCTCATAGAATCCCACGGCTTGCAGTATCACCTCTACGCCGATGACACACAGATCTACCTATCTGGACCTGACCTCACCTCCCTACAGACCAAAATCCCACAGTGTCTGTCTGCTATCTCAGCCTTCTTTCTGCTCGCTTTCTCAAACTGAACATGGACAAAACAGAATTCATCATTTTTCCTCCACCTCATTCTACCCCTCCACCAGACCTATCCATCAATGTTAATGGCTGCTCGCTTTCCCCAGTCCCACATGCTCGGTGCCTTGGGGTGATCATCGACTCTGCCCTCTCTTTCAAACCACATATCCAAGCCCTCGCCACCTCCTGCCGCCTCAAACTCAAAAATATTTCCCGGATCTGCTCATTCCTCAACCATGAAACCACAAAAACACTAGTGCACGCCCTTATCATCTCCCGCCTCGACTACTGCAACCTCCTACTGTCTGGCCTCCCCTCTAGCACTCTGGCACCACTCCAGTCCATCCTACACTCTGCTGCACGACTAATCCACCTGTCTCCCCGCTATTCCCCAGCCTCCCCCCTATGCCAGGCCCTTCACTGGCTTCCTATTGCCCAGAGGCTCCAGTTCAAAACCTTAACCATGACATACAAAGCCATCCACAACCTTTCTCCTCCATACATCTGTGACATGGTCTCCCGCTACCTACCTACACGCAACCTTCGATCCTCTCAAGATCTCCTTCTCGACTCCCCCTCATCTCTTCTTCCCACAACCGCATACAAGACTTCTCCCGGGCTTCCCCCATACTCTGGATCTCCCTGCCGCAAAACATCAGACTTTCACCAACAACGGAGACCTTCAAGAAAAACCTGAAGACCCACCTGTTCCGACAAGCCTACAACCTGCAATGATCCTCAGTGTACTGAACCATCGCACGACCAGCTCTACCCTTTCCTAGTGTATTCTCACCCATCCCCGCAGACTGTGAGCCCTCGCGGGCAGGGTCCTCTCTCCTTCTGTACTTGTGTGTCCCTTGTCTAGCACCTGTTTATTGTACCTGTCTATATTTTTCCCTTTTCATATGTAAAGCGCCATGGAATAAATGGCGCTATATAAATGTATAATAATAATAATAATTAAGTGGCTTGGTGAACAAAAAACATTAACATTCTGGGTCCTTAGTTAGGAAACTCCCCAGATCACAATCACATTGAGAGCTAGTGGTAAATCCTCAATAAGGGGGTGGACAAATAAGAACACTGATATGGTGACACACTCCAAGCACTGATTAGATAAGAATGTCATCAGTCAGGATTTGGCAAAAAAAAGCTAAAGGGCCCGTCTCACACAACGATCTCGCTAGCGAGATCGGTGCTGAGTCACTAGTTTTGTGACGCAGCAGCGAGCTCACAAGCGATATCGCTGTGTGTGACATTCAGCGACGATCAGCCCCCCTGCCGGGTATCGCTGATCGTCGCTGAAATGTCTGGACATTTTTTTGATCGCTGGTCTCCCGCTGACAGGCACGCATCGCTGCGTGTGACAGGCGGGAGACCAGCCATCCGCTGGTAACCAAGGTACACAGCGGGTTTCCAGGCGCGGGGCTGTGCCTAGAAACCCGCTGTGTACCTTGGATACCAGCGCCCTGATGCAGGGAACTGGTAACCAAGGTACACAGCGGGTTTCCAGGCACCGCGCAGCGCCTGGAAACCCGCTGTGTACCTTGGTTACCAGCTCCCTGCATCAGGGCGCTGGTATCCAAGGTACACTGCGGGTAACTAGCGATGTTTACCCGCAGTGTCCTTGTGCTGACCGCTGCCTGAGCTGCCTGTTTGGCAGCTCAGCAGCGATAATATAGCGATACACCAGCGATCCTGATCGTTGTCGGGATCGCTGGTGTATCGCTATGTGAGACCCAGCCTTAATATTCAACATGCCAGGGAGAATTGCAGAAGTCTTGAGAAATAAGGGTCAACACTGTAGACATTGAGTCTTTGCCATAGAAACATTGGACTAAGTGATCTAAAAACACAGAGGCAGCAAACTTTGTGAAAACCAAAATTTGTAACAGTCTCAAGACTTTCAACCTCGACTGTCCACTCTTGGGAAAGCACATAACAAAGGATTACATCACTGACAAAATGTGATGGGACGGCTTCAGATCTCTTCCTCCTCCCACCATTCAGGTGGACTCTGCTTCTGTAGATCATGCCCAGAACATTCAACCATAGGAGCGACTGAGTAGATTTCTATTGTCCTGATGGCTGTTGTAAAAAAGTAGTTTAAAAAAATCAAACTGATACGTAAAAAATAAGAAGGCACGTTCCCTTTCAAGTAGAAAATAAAAATCCAGTTATGCCTGTAAACTTCACCTTGCGGACACTGTTCAGTGAGTAGAATAGCAACACAATGCTATTAGGATCTTATAGATACTCTTTAGGGCTCACTTACACCACCATATTTTTCATCTGAGAGCGATCCAACAAAACATCGGATGTCACTAGGACCAATGTTATTCTATGGGTCCGTGCACATGTCTGAGTTTACATCCAATATTTGGATGGCACTTGGCCAATCAAGCTACTGAGTGCGTGGAAACAATTGGACTGCACTCGGATGACATCTGGGTGCAGTCAGATTTCCGCGCACTGACTCAGTGTAGAAGATGGAGAAATATTGTTCTCCATCTTCTCACAGTATGCTCCGATGCTCTCATCATAGTGACACTTGATTAAACTGTGATCATAGCTTGATCAGAGTGTCATTTGTATAATCTGCCCAATGCTCTCGGATGAGATAATCTACAGTCATGTGCACATCCCTTAAAGGAGTATTCCCATCTCCGAGACCCTATCCCAATGTGTAGTAGGTGTAATAATAATAATAATAATAATAATAGCAAATACCTCCAATTAGAAATGTGGCATAGTTTTTCAGATTCGCTGTCTCTTTCCTCATGTGCAGCCATTGTAGGACCTTAGGTATCCATGGTTATGACCACTTTGTGACAGTTAGTTAGCTAGCTGCTAGTGGTCATAACCATGGATACCGAAGATCCTTCAGTGCCTGCACATGAGAAAAGAGACAGCGAATCTGAAAAACTGTACTGCTAGGTATTTACTAATATTAATATTACACCTGGTACCTATTGGGATAGGATCTTGGAAATGGGAATACCCTTTTAATGTGTGCTGTCCTTGTCACTTTAGATCTTGTCAGAGCAACATAATTACCATTGTACCTACAGAACACATTGTATTGTTATAGTATAATATGTTAGTTTACTGTTTTTTAGCAGGAATGGAGATGCCTTCTGCTCAACATAACCATTCTGCTGACAGACATGAACGTCTCAAGGAGCCTTGGCTGGATGTTTGCTTACACAGTACATTACTACCAGGCAGCCCATGGAATAAGGTATGGCTCTTGTACATTTACACTATAAAACAAGTATTCATTTGATAATATTGTGGATGTCACAATTTGCTTCTTGCTCCACACAGGCCTTATTTTCCTGTTTTAAATTTTATGATTTTGAGAGCAACCTTATCCAAATCACACTTGACTTCTGTAGGTTCTTATAACTAGAGGATATACGTAGCTGCTGGGCTTGTGGGCCATGTCTAAAGGCTGATGTTTTTTGGACAGTATACTTGCTGCAAACTTTGCATAAATCAATAGTACAAGCAAATATAAGAAACGTTTTAATACATGTTCAGAGAATGCTACTCCTTTTTCACCAGTGACCTAAACCTTCAATTCCCTCCTGTCTTCTGAGCTCACATCTACTCTGAAAAAAAAACAGCTGAAATCAGTCTTGTCTTTCAAGATGGACTGCCAGAACAGTGAAAACAGTGAAGTATCTATGCAAATTGTCTTTTCAGAGAGGAAGAGGACTTGAACTCTAGTGCCACCTATAAAGCCCCCGTCTCACACAGCGATCTCGCTAGCGATTGTCAAGATCCCGTCTGGGTTGGAGCCGATGTTACTGCAAACACTAGGGGAAGCAGAGGCAGGTAGCGTAGTCAGGTGGCAGCCGGAGGTCGGTACACAGGAAAGGCAGTTCGGTAACAGAGGAGCAGGCAGATAACGTAGTCAGGTGGCAGCCGGAGGTCGGTACACAGGAGAGCAGTGTTTGTAGCAATGGATCAGGCGGAGAGCGTAATCAGAAGGCAGGCCGAGGTCGGTTCACAGGAGAGCAGTGTTTGTAGCAATGGATCAGGCGGAGAGCGTAGTCAGAAGGCAGGCCGAGGTCGGTTCACAGGAGAGCAGTGTTTGTAGCAATGGATCAAGCGGAGAGCGTAGTCAGAAGGCAGGCCGAGGTCGGTTCACAGGAGAGCAGTGTTTGTAGCAATGGATCAGCAGGAAACGCTTGACTAAAGGCTTGGAGCTCAATAATCTCGCAATGACACACCCACAGGGCCAGGTTTATATAGGGTGTGTAATTGGCAATCAGAGGCCCAATCAAGAGAGCACTAGGTGTAACCAATCAGGAAGAACAGTCAATGGTATCTGGGTTCAGCAAGGAACTTTGCAGCCAGCAGAATAGCTCAGATGGTAGAGCTGCTGGCCAGTGGACAAGAGGTACTGGGTTCGACTCCTGACAGTACTCCCCTCCTTCCAGGATGGCCTCTGGACATCTCAGGAGCTGGCTTATCCGAGTACCTCTGATGAAAGGCTCTTGTTAGTCTAGGAGCATGGACGTTGTCCCTTGGTTCCCATGAATTTTTCTCTGGTCCGTAACCCTTCCACTGCACCAGATACTGCAGTTTACCTCTGAATTTTCGGGAGTCCAGAATCTTATCCACAATGTATTCTTCTTCACCACGGATCCTTTCTGGTGGAGGAGGTGGCTGAATTCTTCCTGGAAACGGGTTTTCACAGAAGGGTTTGAGCAAGGATATGTGAAACACTGGATGAATCTTTAGATTGTTGGGAAGTTTTAAACGAAAAGCAACCTGGTTAATTTTTGCAGAAATTTGAAAAGGTCCAATGAATTTCTGACCCAATTTGGAGGATGGCACATGTGTCTTAAGGTTTTTAGTGGACAGCCAAACTTTGTCTCCAACCTGAAGAGCAGGGGGCACTCTCCGATGTTTATCTGCTGCTTCCTTATATACTTCCTGGGTCTTGAGTAATATCTCTGATAATTCCTTCTGGGATTCCTGTAATTTTGTAAGCCTGTCATTAACAGCAGGAATGGGAGTGTTCACTGGCAGATTAGGGATAAATACTGGATATACTCCATAATTAGCAAAAAATGGGGTTTGAGATGTAGCGCTATGTATGGAGTTGTTGTAGGCAAACTCTGCTGTTGGTAAATAGTCCACCCAGTCATCCTGAAGATAGGAAATGAAGCAACGGAGGTATTGCTCCAAAGTCTGGTTCGTTCTCTCCGTCTGGCCATTGGACTGAGGATGGAAAGCGGTAGAAAGATTCACCGTGACTCCCAAGGCTGTACAGAAACTCTTCCAAAATTTTCACGTAAACTGAACGCCTCTGTCAGACACCACGCTGTCAGGAATTCCATGTAACCTGAATACCTCTTTGATTATCAGTTCTGCAGTTTTTTCAGCAGTAGTAGGAATTCCTTCAGTTGGAATAAAGTGGGCCATTTTTGTGAGTCGGTCCACTATGACAAGGATGACGGTCATCTGTTTGGAAGGGGGTAGTTCCACAATAAAATCCATGGAAATAGATCCCCAAGGCCTGGATGGAACTGGAAGTGGTTGCAAGAGTCCTAGAGGAGACGATCGTGGGGTCTTGTTTCGTGCGCATGTTAAACAGGTTGAAACATATTTCCTCACGTCCTTCCTACAATTAGGCCACCAAAAGAAACTAAGTAGTAAGTCTTGTGTTTTTGCAACTCCAGGATGTCCTGCCAGTTTAGAATCATGGACACTTTTGAGGACTTCAAGGCGAGAAGATTCAGGTACATATATTTTGTGTTTCTGCATCCAAAACCCCTCTTTGAATGAAAGATCGACGTCTTCCGAAGGATGGTTAAGGAAAAAGTCCTCTTGATATCCATCTTTAATTCTATTACATAGTCCTCTAGAGTGCAATATTCCCAAAAAATTTTTAGGGCCTAGAATTGTATCGTCATTACTAGACCTCTCCTGAGGTTCCGAACACATCCTGGACAGGGCGTCAGCCTTGCCATTTCTTGAACCAGGCTGGTAAGAAATTATAAAATTGAATCTTGAGAAAAATAAGGCCCATCGTGCTTGTCTTGCAGACAATCTTTTTGCTGTACGGAGGAATTCAAGATTCTTGTGGTCCGTCAGGACAGTCACAGGGTGATTGGCACCTTCCAAAAGATGTCTCCATTCGGAGAAGGCAACTTTAATGGCTAACAGTTCTTTATTACCGATATCGTAGTTCTTTTCTGCAGATGACATGGTGTGGGAAAGAAACGCACATGGGTGAAGTTGCAATTTGTCCCCAACTCGCTGAGACAGAATGGCTCCCACTGCAGAGTCCGAGGCGTCCACTTCGACAGTAAATGGCAATTCAGGATTTGGGTGTACTAACAATGGAGCAGACGTAAAAAGAGTTTTCAATTTGTCAAAAGCCTCCTGTGCCTCCGGAGACCAGAAAAATGCTTTGGTCTTTTTTGTTAGTGTAGTAATTGGTAGTATGATCCGTGAAAAGTTCTTTATAAATTTTCGGTAAAAATTTGCAAATCCTATGAAACGCTGGACGTCTTTTAAATTTCTTGGAACAGGCCAGTCCACTACAGCATTGATTTTGCCGGGATCCATGCTCAGACCTTCTGGGGAGATGATATATCCCAGAAATTGAATACTGGTTTGTTCAAACTCACATTTTTCAAGTTTAATGTAGAGATGGTTCTCCTGTAGTCGTTCCAAGACTAACTGGACGTGCCTGCGATGCTCTTCCAAGGTGTCTGAAAATATAAGAATGTCATCGAGATAAGCCACAACAAATTGGTCCAAGAAATCTCTAAATACATCATTAATAAAATGTTGAAAGGTGGCTGGGGCATTGCTAAGACCAAAGGTCATAACCAGAGATTCAAAATGTCCATATCTCGTTCTGAAGGCGGTCTTCCACTCATCTCCTGGGCGAATCCGTATGAGGTTGTAAGCCCCTCTAAGATCCAGCTTCGTAAAGATTTTCGCAGAACGGAGTCTCTCAAATAGTTCAGGAATCAAGGGTAGCGGGTAGCGATTCTTGACAGTGATATTATTCATCTCTCTGTAGTCAATACATGGCCGCAGAGTGGAGTCTTTCTTTTCAACAAAGAACAGGGGTGCCCCAGCTGGAGATGTGGAAGGTCGAATAAAGCCTTTCTCTAAATTTTCATCCAGGAACTTTCTTAATACCTTCAATTCAGGTTCGGAAAGATTGTAAATCCGTCCAAATGGAATGGTTGCTCCTGGCAGCAATTCAATGGGACAGTCGTAAGGACGGTGAGGAGGTAATTGATCTGCTTTCTTCTTACTGCAGACATCAGAGAACTGCTGATATTGAGGTGGTAGTTTCTCTTCCTTCTCATGCGAAATCTCAGAGATTTGGACTTGTTGGAGAACAGGGGTTCCTTATGACAATTATTCTTACAGTAGTCAGATGGAAAGGTGATGGTCCTTGATGCCCAGTTGATAGAAGGGTTATGGACTGAAAACCAGGGGATCCCTAGAATAACCGGAAATTTCGGAGATGAAATAAGGTGGAAACTGACAGCTTCATGATGATCCGGTTCGATACAAATCTCCAGTTCGATTGTCTCATGCGTGACAGGTCCAGAAGACAAGGGTGATCCATCCACAGTTTCCATTTCAATTGGTGTGGATTTGGTCCTACTGGAAATATTATTATCACGTGTAAATTTTAAGTCCATAAAATTTCCTCCTGCTCCCGAATCCAACAGGGCAGAGCATTGTATTTTTTGGGTGCCCATTACAACCTGAATGGGATTACAAAATGAGATGATGTAGTATGTATTTTGTCTATTTCTGGCGTTACTGATGAGATAGTCTGCAAGATGGAATCCGACTGCTGAGAAAGGTCCATATTGCTGGCAGACCTGTTGTTGGTAAAGGCTATAGTCTTTTGTTAGGACAGTTGATGGCATAGTGTCCAGGGTCCCCACAATAGAGGCAGAGATGTTCTGCACGTCGCCTCTCCTTCTCCTGTGCAGAGAGTGGTCTTCGGATGACGTCGATCTGCATCGGTTCAGACACGCCTTGCGTCTTTTCTTGGTGGTCCGATGCTGAAAATGAGAAGCCAGGGCTATTCCCAAGTGCTCGCAGTCTCTCCTTTCTCCTTTCAGTAAGTCTCTGGTCAATCCGGATACATAGTTGAATAAAGTCCTCCAACTGGTCAGGGGTCTCAACCCTGGCAAGCTCGTCTTTCACTGGTTCTGATAACCCTCGTCGAAATTGACTTCTCTGGGCCGCTGGATTCCAGGTGGTGTCGGCCACCCAGCGACGGAACTCCGATGTATATTCCGCAACAGAGCGACGTCCTTGGCGCAAATTATGTAATTTGGTTTCTGCTGTGGCACAGCGGTTTGGGTCATCAAAAACTTGATTCATAGCTGCGATGAAAGCTTCCAGGTCATTAAGGAGGGCATAGTCCTTTTCTACATAAGGTGAAGCCCAAGCAAGAGCTTCATCCGTCAGGAGATTTATCATGAAAAAAACTTTCTTCCTCTCACTGGTAAAGGGAGCAGGTTGCATCTGGAAGTATATGCGGCATTGATTGAGGAATCCTCGGTACTGCTTGCGATCCCCACTGAACTTTGCAGGCAGCGGCAGCCGCGCGTTTGATTCGGACCCTGAATTGCGCACGTCCAGAAGTTGTTTTTGTAGCTCAATTACTTCCTGTTGTATCGCCGTGAAATCAGTTTGTAACTTGGCATATTTTCCTTGAGAGTCAGTACAAAAACTTTGAAGCTCCGTAACTTGCCGCCTCAGGGTGTTCACAGCGGACTCCATTTTGGCGCGAGATTATTCTGTCAAGATCCCGTCTGGGTTGGAGCCGATGTTACTGCAAAGGGAAACAAGCAGGTGCTAGTAGGTGGCAGCGAGTCGGTCAGAGAGCGTGTTGTAGAGGATCAGCGTAACGTAGTCAGGTGGCAGCCGGAGGTCGGTACACAGGAAAGGCAGTTCGGTAACAGAGGAGCAGGCAGATAACGTAGTCAGGTGGCAGCCGAGGTCGGTACACAGGAGAGCAGTGTTTGTAGCAATGGATCAGGCGGAGAGCGTAGTCAGAAGGCAGGCCGAGGTCGGTTCACAGGAGAGCAGTGTTTGTAGCAATGGATCAGGCGGAGAGCGTAGTCAGAAGGCAGGCCGAGGTCGGTTCACAGGAGAGCAGTGTTTGTAGCAATGGATCAGCAGGAAACGCTTGACTAAAGGCTTGGAGCTCAATAATCTCGCAATGACACACCCACAGGGCCAGGTTTATATAGGGTGTGTAATTGGCAATCAGAGGCCCAATCAAGAGAGCACTAGGTGTACCAATCAGGAAGAACAGTCAATGGTATCTGGGTTCAGCAAGGAACTTTGCAGCCAGCAGAATAGCTCAGATGGTAGAGCTGCTGGCCAGTGGACAAGAGGTACTGGGTTCGACTCCTGACAGCGCAATCCTGTGAGTGATATTTTGTGATCTGATCACACGATCTCCCAGTCGTAAACTTATCGTTCTGTGTTTATATTCAGCGAACGATCAGCCACCCATGCTGGTATCGAACTGAATGATCGAACATTTTTGTTGCGCTGTCTCCTGAACTGACAGGACGCATCGTCTGTGACAGCGGTAGACAGCGATCGTGGTAACAAGTCATCTACATGATGTTTCTCAGGCGCGGGTCTGCGCCTATTGTCAAGGTCCCACGATGTGTTACCTTGGCATACCAGCTGCCTTGAGCAATGTACTGGTAACAATAACATTCGGGTTTCACATTGCACCGCCAGCGCCATGATAACTCATGTACACTGGTTCCAGCCCCTGCATCAGGGCGTGGTATCCAACTACACTGCGGGACTAAGCATTTGACCCGCAGTAGTCGCTGCTGCTGATCCGCCTGAGCCACTTTTGGCAGCTATGCAGCGATCATGTAGGAATGGCACCATCGACTCGCTGACAGTGCACCTATGTTTGTGGGATCACTGGTGTATCACGTATGTAGACCAGGCTTTAAGCAAGCATGCAATTCCTAAAAACTGTCACAATAGACCAATAGAGCCTTGTCCTGATCTTACAGATAAGATTCTATCAAAGCAAAACCTCAATTTAAACGGCAGACACTGTGTTTCAATGGTATCGTCATACACCCTATCAGTGCTAGGTGATACGGTTCGTGCCAGATATTCCACGGCATAGAATATCGCAATGAATGCATCTAGCTCCTCATCAGATAGAGTAAACTTAAATTATTGTTTCTTGCATTTTTCTGCCAAGCTACAGTTCTTTATATGTGTCAATATTTATGAATTCAAAATTGATAGATAAGGACTAGAGTAAACAAGCTATTTTGTTCAGCATTACAGTAATACAAGCAGGTAAAACACAAGGAAATGTGAAAG
This sequence comes from Oophaga sylvatica, assembly GCA_033576555.1. Taxonomy (NCBI): domain Eukaryota; kingdom Metazoa; phylum Chordata; class Amphibia; order Anura; family Dendrobatidae; genus Oophaga; species Oophaga sylvatica. The sequence continues at coordinate 343,605,325 of JARQOD010000002.1, forward strand.
TTGACATGTAAATTGAACTATCTATTGACATCAGGGTAAATAAGGACAGAGTGAAAAATTATGCACAAAACTTTAAGCAAATTTAGTGACAAAAGGACCTCAAGAATGTAGGGAGTCAAAACTACTCCCTTCGTAGTCTTGGTAAATTTTAAAAAAAAACGCAATTTTCACCACAATTATTTATTCTCACAAAATCTTTTTTCACATCATATTTGAGGAAAGTCACAGAGTTCAAGCCGGAATTTGTAAAAATGTCAGCGTACAGGAAAGCAACTAAAAAACGAAAGAGAGGTAAAATGACTCCTCGAGTGTTCTAGCTTTATATGTATTTTAATTTTTAATGTTTCCCCCCCGTGTGTTTTTTTCCCCTACCTTCACTCTCAGGTGATTGTTAATCATGTGTTCAATTTTTGACCAATTTGATTGGTCGCCTGTCGCATATACCCAGGTCCGGGTCAGACTCCGATCCCGGCGTGCCGGGCCATGAGGCAGGCCGGGTCGGCTCCACTCACAGTGGGACACGGTGCTTGTGGCCCATGCCTGTCTCAGCAGATCACGGCAATGAGCGAGAGGTGATCATTTTTTCGCAATGTATCAGACCCATCATGGGCCATCATAATGGGTTTAATATGGAATCGGGCCCATATCAGAGAGCACTAGTATAAGCCAATCAACAGAACATATCAATGGTATTGGGCACAATGGAACCTTGCAGCAGCATAATAGTCAATGGTAGAGCGCATACTATGGAAAATATACTGGGATATGATCTGGAGCAGCTAATAGGTCGCTTAGTACTAAAGTTTTGGGCCATCAGCATCTCGAGCATCATGCTATGGTGACCATCCATTACATGGCAGCATCACTGTGGGCATCCTATTCTGGAACACATATTATGCCCATTTATGCGGAACATCAGCTAGCGGCACCATTACATGGACATCTTTGGGGCCTATAATGAGATTAGCATGGTAAGCCATTATCATAGTGGAGCATTATCATGGGGCTATGCCTGTAGAAAGCTTTGTGTGACCTTGGATAATAGCTGTATGGAGCAAAATGGAGCTCATTATCTGCAGGAGCACTAGGGGTTCCATTCACTGTGCTGCGCCTGAAACCCATGGTACCTTGTTACAACTCCTGGATCAGGACGCTGGTTCCATAACTACTGTGGGATGACTAAGCTGTACTGTTGAGCAGTGTCGCTGTAGCATGATCCATCCCGATACCTGTTGAAGCTAGAGTGATCATGTTGCATGTATGCACCAATTCTCGCTGATCAAGTGCATCATCGAATTGTCGGTCATGTGTAATAAGGCCATTGAGACTCCGGCTCAGGCAGCCCTAAAACCTGTAGCTACGACCATGTAACGCGCCTTGTCACTATAAACTGCCACTTGATGAAGACAGTTTAAAGCAAAACGCGTTTGGCTAGAATTACACATTGTCTTCAGTATTCTTTGCGCTCCGTCAGTTGCAGTTATTACTTGTCCTCCTCGGTCTGTCTGGGAGAGCATCTACACTCCGGGCTCCCAGGTAACGTTTCTTGACCTTACTAATACTGTAATGTATGTGGTACAGTTCATATAGCGTCTTGTGCTTGGGTGCGATGAAAATACTTGAGACACAGGTTGATAAAGAAAGTCTTGTATTGCTTCATACAAATTGGCAAAAATAAACACACAGGTTGCAAACACAGAAGCAGGAGACACAGCAGGCCAGAGTAATCTAAGCTCAGCAATAACTCTCCACAACAGATTCAGATCTTCTTCTCTGTTACCGCAAGTCCATGCAAACGTGAGGCTCTCAAGAGCAGAGTTCAGAGTCCACAAGTGCTTCAGAGTTCCTCAGTAGGAATGGCTGGAGTACAAGGTCCAAGGCTTCAGGAGTCAGAACACAGGTTCACTGCAGGCTAGATTCTGAAGCACTGATTGCTCAGCTGTGGCTGTTTAAGAAGCAAACGGAGAGAATCAGGGCGGGAACATGCAAGCTGGAAAACTCCATTTTAACTGAGGGCAAGATAGCTGCAGCAAAACAGAAAGCAAAATGGCCGACGAACAAACTGAGTTTCAGAAACAGATACACAGAACCTTACATTACTCCCCCCTTAGGGACAACCTCCGGATGACCTCAGACCAGGCTTGTGTGGGTACCTCTGATGAAACTGACGGAGCAAGCGAGGAGCATTAACGTTATTGACTGGCTCCCATGAGTTGTCCTCCACTGGGTAGCCCTGCCATTTAATCAGATATTGTAACTGATTTCTATACAACCTGGAATCTAAAATCCTTTCCACCACAAATTCTTCCTGACCATCGACTAGCACTGGGTCAGGGCAAGGAGAAGAACGTCCAGGAAACGTATTGGGTGTCGCAGCCTTTAGTAGGGATACATGAAAGACAGGGTGGATTCTCATAGTTCTGGGCAATTGAAGACGACAAGCAACGGCACTTATAATCTTACTGATTTTATAGGGTCCAATGTACTTATGTCCCAACTTAGACGATGGAATCCTTAACTTAAGATTTCTGGTTGACAGCCAGACCAGGTCTCCTACCTTAAAAGCTGGTGCAGGTTTACGAAATTTATCTGCTGCCTTCTTGTACCTTTCCTGAGCCGATTCCAGATTCTCCTTTAGAAGATCCATATTCTTCTGTAAAGTCGTGACTCTTTCAGCCACTGCTGGCAAAGGCGTCTCTATGGGAAATCGTGGTAGAATGTTAGGATGATAACCTAGATTAGAGTAAAAAGGAGACTGTTTAGTGGAGGCACTCTGAGAGTTGTTGTAAGAGAACTCAGCCAATGGAAGTAGATCCACCCAATCATCCTGTAGGTGGCAGATAAAGCAGCGGAGATACTGCTCCAGGGTTTGATTGGTTCGTTCGGTTTGTCCATTAGTCTGGGGATGAAAAGCAGAAGAAAGGTTTACTTTAATGTCCAATGCTGCACAGAAATTTTGCCAAAACCTAGAAGTGAATTGCACCCCTCGATCCGAAATAACCTCATCCGGTACTCCATGTAAACGAAACACATCTTTAATCATCAAATCTGATGTCTGTTTTGCAGTGGGTAAGCCGACACAAGGGATAAAATGAGCTGCCTTTGTTAAACGGTCAACCACCACTAGAATAGTGTTCTTCCCTTGAGAGGTTGGTAATTCCACAATGAAGTCCATAGAAATGGATCCCCACGGGCGGGACGGGGTGGGAAGAGGCTGTAACAGACCAGTTGGTGAAGAGCGAGGTGTTTTGCATCTTGCACAAACCTCACACGAAGTGACATAGTCCAAAACATCCTTCCTACAAGTGGGCCACCAAAAGAAACGAGAAAGAAATTCCTGTGTCTTTAGAATTCCTCTATGCCCGGCTATTTTGGAATCGTGAATGAGTTGCAATACTCTCAATCTGACTGTTTCAGGTATATACAGACGTTGTCCCAGAATCCACACACCATTCTTAAAGACAAGACTTACGTCCCTTGGGGGTTGAGCCAAAAAAGAATCCGCATGGTATGCTTCCTTGATGTCTTTAATTAGGTCTTGATGATGAATCACTCCTAGGAATCTAGAGTCAGGAAGAATAGTCTTAGGAGGAGTAATTGGACGTGTCTCTGCTGAGTAAATCCTAGAGAGTGCATCAGCCTTTCCATTGCGCGATCCTGGTCTATAAGAAATAATAAAATTAAATTGGTTTAAGAAAAGATTCCAGCGAGCCTGGCGAGGAGTCAGGCACTTAGCCGACCTGATAAACTCAAGATTACGATGGTCTGTCAGAACGACTATTTGCTGTGCAGCTCCTTGAAGAAGGTGTCTCCATTCTTTGAAGGCGGCAATAATGGCCAACAACTCTCTATTGCCCACATCGTAGTTCTTCTCAGCCGAAGACAACTGCTGGGAAAAGAAGGCACAGGGATGCAAGACATTCTTCTCACCTGTTCTCTGAGAGAGTATAGCTCCCACGGCACAGTCTGAAGCATCCACCTCTATTATGAAGGCAAGCTCTGGGTTGGGATGTACTAGGATAGGTGCAGTGGTAAATTTATCTTTTAGACGGGAAAATGCTTCCTGGGCTTGGGGAGTCCAGGAGAACTTAGACTCTTTCCGGGTAAGTTGGGTGATAGGTGACACTACCTCAGAGAAATTTCTAATGAAACGTCTATAGAAGTTTGCAAACCGATGAAGCGCTGTACCTCCTTCACATTTCTAGGACTTGGCCAATCATTGATGGCTTGGGTTTTACTTCCATCCATACTAATTCCTTGTGTAGACAGTACATACCCCAGAAATTGAATTTCGGTCTTATGGAATTCACACTTTTCAAGCTTGATGTAAAGATGATTTTGTCTTAGACGTTCCAAGACCATTCTCACATGTCCATGATGTTCCTCTGTGGAGTTAGAAAAAATTAAAATATCATCCAAATAAATTACCACGAATGTATCTAGGAGATCCCTGAAGATGTCATTCACCAAGTGTTGGAAAGTGGCTGGGGCGGTACTCAGACCAAAAGGCATAACCAGATATTCAAAGTGTCCATAGCGTGACCTGAATGCAGTCTTCCATTCATCCCCAGGTCTAATAGGGACTAAGTTATAGGCCCCACGAAGATCTAGTTTAGAAAAAATTTTGGCATGTCGCACTCTCTCCAATAACTCAGGGATTAAAGGCAATGGATAACGGTTTCTAATAGTAACCTTATTGAGTTCCCTATAGTCTACGCATGGTCTCAGGGATCCATCTTTCTTCTTTACAAAGAATATGGGTGCCCCTGCAGGAGATGAAGAGGGGCGTATGAAGCCCTTGGCTAGATTTTCGTCTATGTACTCTTTTAAAGCCTTCAGCTCGGGCCCCGCCAGGGGGTAGATCTTACCAAAAGGTATCTCTGCTCCAGGCAATAATTCAATTGGACAATCATATGGACGGTGAGGAGGAAGCTGGTCAGCGTTCTTCTTGTCACATAAATCCACATAGTCCTGGTATACAGCTGGTAGTTCAGGGACTGACATGGTTCCTTTAGGAACAGAGCAAGCTGAAATTTTTGGACTCATCTGTTTCTCTGGAAAGTGTAATTCCTTGGTCTCCCAGTTAATGGTAGGATTCTGAGCCTGCAGCCATGGTAGCCCTAGAATAATGGGAAAGTGAGGAGAAGAGATAAGCATAAAGGACAGTTTCTCTTGATGATCTTTACCCATAAGAACCTTTAAAGGCTCTGTTTCCTGATCCACTGGTCCAGAGGTCAGCAGGGAGCCATCCACAGTTTCCATCTGTACTGGAGTAGCCTTCTTCACTGAACGTATTCCCTGTTTTAGAGCAAAGGAGACATCCATAAAATTTCCACTTGCACCTGAGTCGATCATAGCAGAGCTAGACACCCAGGCTGAGTCAACCCAGAGTTTGATGGAAAGAAAACAGTGAGAATTGTTTTTCTTACAACTCAGCTGGGACACCGCTGAGGAAACTTGAAAGATGGCAGCATTTACACAGTCAACGTCCTCAGAGGTAACGGAGTTTAAGTCCGAGAAATCAAGATCTGTTGCTGCAGCTCTCTCTGGAGCCTGAGGCTCGGACCTGACAGATCCCCTCTCGCAACACTCACAATGAATGAGTGCTGCAGTAGTCTTGCGAGAACGGCTGGGACAGTTAATAATAAAGTGCCCTGACTTACCACAATAAAAACATAGATTCTCCTTAAAACGATGTTCCTTGCGTGCATCACTAACCCGTCGTAGTAAAGAGTCTACCTGCATGGGTTCAGGTTCAGGTTCCCGTGTAATCCTATTCAAAGGTTCCTTAGCTGGAGAGGAAGGTAGGAAAAGGTTAGTACGATTGCTTTCGAACCATCTCTCTTGCCTGCGTTCAGTTAAACGAGTATCAATACGGATGCAGTAGTTAATAAAGTCACCTAACGCAGTGGGAGGGTCGGCACGAGCAAGTTCATCCTTAATCAGTGGGGATAACCCCTTTCGAAAAATAGATTTTTTGGCGGAATTGTCCCAGGTGGTATCAAGGGCCCATCTCCTGAAATCCAAGGCATATTCAGCTACCGAGTGCTTACCTTGGCGCAAAGCTAACATGGCTGCTTCAGCTGTTGCACCTCGATTGGGGTCATCAAACACCTGCCCCATGGCTGAAATAAAATCATCAAGGTGATTCAAACAATCATCCTCAGTCTCAATCAGAGGGTTTGCCCATATCAAAGCCTTGTTGGTAAGCAACATAATTATAGTAAGCACCTTAGATCGTTCAGTAGGAAATTGTGAAGCATGTGCAGAAAAAAAAAGATTACATTGATTAACAAATCCCCTGAATTTTTCACGTTCACCACCAAAACGAAAAGGGGGCAACTTGGGAATCCCAGAACTCGGGGCCACGGCAGGAGCCTGGACTCGCCCCTCCAGAACCTCAATCCTGGCTCGCAAATCCTGGGTAGTCTGTCCAACCACTTGCAAATTGTGATTATTTAGGTCCTGAAGATTTGTAAAACGGGTCTTTATATTCTGCAAATCTGCAAGGATATTATCAGTCACTCCGCAAAGTTCCTTTATGCGGGCCTCCATTTTCCAGATCTTTTAAGACAGGATACTGGAAGAAGAGAGAAAAAAAAAAAACAATAGTGTTCACCTGTGGCAACACTGAAGAAAGAAAAAACTTTAAGGGAACTGCTCACCTGGAATGGTTGTGAGAAGTCACAACCACTATCATCACAGAAAGCTTTCAACCAGACATCTGATATCCAGAGTTTCAGCAGACAAAAAGAGAAGAGGAAAAAAAAAAAAACAATAGTGTTTACCTGTGATAACACTGCAGAAAAAAAACTTAAGGGAATTGCTCACCTGGAATGGTTGTGAGAAGTCACAACCACTGTCATCACAGAAAGTACAACCGGACATCCGATATCCACAGTACAGCAGACAAGCCTTTCCAGACCCAGCAGACACTAACGTTTGGCTTCAGAATCTTGTAATGTATGTGGTACAGTTCATATAGCGTCTTGTGCTTGGGTGCGATGAAAATACTTGAGACACAGGTTGATAAAGAAAGTCTTGTATTGCTTCATACAAATTGGCAAAAATAAACACACAGGTTGCAAACACAGAAGCAGGAGACACAGCAGGCCAGAGTAATCTAAGCTCAGCAATAACTCTCCACAACAGATTCAGATCTTCTTCTCTGTTACCGCAAGTCCATGCAAACGTGAGGCTCTCAAGAGCAGAGTTCAGAGTCCACAAGTGCTTCAGAGTTCCTCAGTAGGAATGGCTGGAGTACAAGGTCCAAGGCTTCAGGAGTCAGAACACAGGTTCACTGCAGGCTAGATTCTGAAGCACTGATTGCTCAGCTGTGGCTGTTTAAGAAGCAAACGGAGAGAATCAGGGCGGGAACATGCAAGCTGGAAAACTCCATTTTAACTGAGGGCAAGATAGCTGCAGCAAAACAGAAAGCAAAATGGCCGACGAACAAACTGAGTTTCAGAAACAGATACACAGAACCTTACAGTGACATTTCAAGCCTGACATGCCGAGGTGAGGAGACTGTTAAACCGCAATTCTCCTCTGGGAAATACGGTAATTGTCTGTCACGACTTAGCTGTCGGGTGACCTGGGACCAGGTGCTCCTTCCCTGACCTTAACATTAGGGGACGCCCTAGCTCACCCTATTCCCTGGGATACTTCGGAAGGTGAAGATGCCGGGGCCTCCACCCTTGCCTTATCTCCTGAATCAGCCCCCCTTCTGTTCTCTTCCCCCTCGCAGGGAAGAGGGGATCTGCCGTGCACCGCAGTACACCAGCTGACGAACAAGGCAACAAGAACAAGGGTAACTGAAAATACCAGATATACAAATATTCACTCACATATAACAGAGGAATGCATCGGGGAGTGGAGGATGGGTGAAAGTAACAGGAGGGAAGGGAATTATCATACTTACAAACCATGCAACAGTCACAGATAACTCCTCTAAACTCCTCATATAACCACCAAAACACCTCTCATCCAAGCCATGCAGCATAAGCCAGCTCTGACATGGGTTTCAATCAGGACCCAGATTTTAAAGGGGATAGCAGTGGCTAACCATGCTCATCTGAGAGCTCATACTCCCAAAAGAAATTAACACCATTTAAAAAGAAGGTGAAGTGTTTCTTATAGCGCAGGAGTAGGAGAAATCAGACACTGTGGTCTTCTGGCTCCTCTCTGTTGCGGTAACCTCGTGACATTGTCTCTTCAGAGAGAAATAAGACTAGAACTCTAGTGCCACCTATAGGTGAAGTATCTAGTTACACAGCATATTGAAGTTTATGGAGAAAAGAGGGGAATAGGGGAGAGGAGCAGAGCCAAAGAGAAGCAGAGAAACACATTGGCTGTGGTTTTCTGGTAAGTATATTCGTTTATACCTCAGCTGGGTTTACAGCTACACTTCTCAGTTGAACTGCTTCATTTTCTCCATACTGCTTCTACTTTTGTGTAAGAATTAAGAGAATAGAGCAAGAATCCCTCTCTGTGCGTGCTGTGCTATATCTAAGGCCGGGATCACACATGCGACGAAAACGTCCAACGCTCGCATGTGAAATCCCAGCTCTGGCGCCGGCACTTGGGAGTGGAGCGAGCGGCTGCATATAACTACATGCAGCCGCGCACTCCACTCCCGAGTGCTGGCGCCAGAGCTGGGATTTCACATGCGAGCGTCGGACGTTTTCGCCGCATGTGTGATCCCGGCCTAAGAAGCTTTATAGCAGCCAGAGTCCTCCCACCAGTGCAGAGTCATTTGCAAATAAGAGATAGAGCTGTCAGAATGGAAAACTAGTGAACAGTGGAGAAAATAAAATATATGAAGGACAGAAATAGTTGTCAACCTCATTTACACATAAAAGTTTATTCGGAAAAGCTAAATTAAATTACAGTTACACTTTAATAGATAACACTGATAACACTATATTTCTTATTAACTCATGGATATTGTGCCTGGCCTATACTATCAGTGTTTAAAGGGTTTTTTTCACGAGCAAAGTTAATTTTAACCTCTTCCCGACATGCGCCGTACATATACTGCTCTGCGAACAAAACCAAAGGAAAAAACAATGTGTTCATATACCCTAATGAAAAAAAATAAGTAATAAAGCAAGTGCATTAAATAATTAACATAGGGTACTTAGTAAACACTGTTTTGATCAAAAAAGTATAAAGCTGTCCCACCACGGCAAGGTGTACTCATTTGGGACAGTAATTACACTCTAACGTTAAAACCTACGTAGTGTGCATAGTGGCAGAGACTGTGTTAGGGTTGGCGGAACGCACCTAATGAAATATAATAATAATAAGGTGCGTTCACAACCTGGGGTCCATCGTGCAGAGATGGAACCTGCTGCTAAGCAATGGCGGAACAAGATGGCGGTTGCACGCCAAAAACACGCGGGTTAGATGTCAGCCGGTGTGAACAGCGGCGAACTCTGTTACTTCACAGAGCCGCAGCTACTAAGTAACAGAACTCTGTTCCCTGTTAAATGTCACAGGACACAGCTGATATGGCATGAGTGAAGTCTCTAGGCTCGAGCTCAACTGACCGCAGAGCGGTACCAAAAGGTGTGTGCCAGAGCACGTGGATTGACTGTGCCATGTAAACAACCCGTGCTAAGCAGCACACGTCGCCGAGACAGGCGCTAGGTCAAGCCAAGTAAAAACCTGCCTCTCTAAGGAAACCTAGACGTACACACGCCGACACAGTGGCAGAGTCTCGTCCCAAATACACGTGAAATCAGAGTGGTAGTATATCCACTCACGCACACACCACATGGTTTATACTAGCGTGCGGCCGTGCGATCCTTTTATAACCGCAGCCTTCCAGGACCTTGCTGATGGCCCAATCCGAACTGCTTGAGGACCTGAGCATCTGACCTCCGACCACTAATGAGCGGTCAATTCATGGGCATGCTCAGATGGAGAAAAGCAGTACTTAGCCCCAGGAGCGTCTGCTCGCCGCTGACTAATGCTGGTTGCTATAGCTGTACCTGGGGCGGCAGCAGCAACCAAATGCATAGCATTAGCCTGAGCAAGATGCTGGGACTGACGTCTCCGCTGACCAGGATTCTGGGTCCCAAACGAACACCTAGTTTAAGAGCGACTATATATGAACTACACAGCTCAGTAGAAAGGAGGCTACACCCTATTTGTACTGAATACAAAAATATTAGAGAAAACAAAAAAACTGAACTGAAGTAGGCTTGAATGACATATATGATGTAAAAGCATGTTCACACTGGCCTTAAAAGCAAGCAAAACCAAAGGAAAAAACAGTGTGTGCATATACCGTAATGAAAGTAAAAAAGTGCAAGTGCTTTAAATGATTAACATAGGGTACTTAGTAAACACTGTTTTGATCAAAAAAGTATAAAGCTGTCCCACAATGGCAAGGTGTACTCATTTGGGACAGTAACTACACTCTCTAATTTTAGAACCTACCTGGTGTGAATAGTAGCAGAGAATCTCTGGGTCGGGTCCCAAACAGAGACCTAGCTAGCTATACTGCTCTGTGGGAGGTGTGTTCCCGCAAAGAGCAGTATATCTACAGCGGCACGATCGCGTGCGGGTCTCAGCTGTATGTGACAGCTGACACCATGCAAGTACCGATCGCGGGCATTTAACCCCTCTGATGCCACTGTCAGTAGTGACAGTGGCATTGAGAGGCATCGCATAGGGAGGGGGCTCCCTGCGCGCGTCCTTCAGGGTCCTGGAGGGACGGTGGCTTTGGAGCGCCTGCTGGGAGCAGACGCCAGCATGCCTTCTTCCCTACCTGTCAGACCCTGATTTGATTCTCTGCAGTGCAGATTGTCAGATCAGCGATCTGATTTAATATAGTAATGTTCCATCATTGGACAACGTAAAAAAGTTAAAAAAAAAATAAATTACAAAACGTAAAAATATTTTTTTAAAAATCCCTAAATAAAGAAAAAACTTAAATATTTTTTCAATAAATACATTTATTTATGTAAATTTAAAAAAAAAAAAAAAAAAAAGTGCACATATTTGGTATCGCCGCGTCCGTAACGACCCGCTCTATAAAACTGTCCTACTGGTTAAACCCTTCAGTCAACACAATAAAAAAATAAAAAAAGAGGCAAAAAACAATGCTTTATCATCATTCTGCCAAACAAAAAGTGCAATAAAATGCGATCAAAAAGACAGATGTAAATAAAAATGCTACCACTGAAAACGTCATCTTGTCCTGCAAAAAACAAGCCGCCATACAGCTCCATCAGCAGAAAATTAAAAAAGTTATAGCTCTCAGAATAAAGCGATGCAAAAATAATTATTTTTTCTATTAAATAGTTTTTATTGTTTAAAAGCACCAAAACATAAAAAAAATGATATAAATGAAGTATCGCTGTAATTATACTGCCCCAAAGAATAAAGCTGTCTTACCAATTTTACTACATGCGGAACAGTATAAAAAACAAAAAGCAATTCCTGAATTGCTGGTTTTTGTTCATTCTGTCTCCCAAAAATCAGAATAAAAAGCGATCAATAAACGTCATGCGCCCGAAAATGATATCAATAAAAATTTCAGCTCGTCCCGCAAAAACAAGCCCTCACATGACTCTGTCGGATGAAATATATAAATATAGCTATCAAAATATGGTGATTGTAACGAATGGAAGCGAAGGCAGAGATGGTGAAGTTCACATTCGTTTTTTATTTTTGAAGTGGAACCTCGGGACCACGGTCCGGGGGCTCCGAAGGGGGCGTAACTAGTGAGCCGGTACCCGTAGTAAGGCCCCTCGAACAGGACCAGAATGGAATACCCGGAGGACACAGATGCTACCTGCAGTTAGACCCCAGACACGTGGCAGCTGTCCCAGCGGGACCAAACGGGGTAACAGATTTAATGGAAGAGACCGTGGAGAGGTAGACACAGGTGAGGAAGGTCCTGGTTCCGGGTAGATGGTAGCAAGCTGGCTTCAGTAGCCTTGTCACAGTCCACGGATTTGGATGGCTGTTGGCCTAATGGGATGACACTTGCACGAGTGATTGCAGAGGTTCTCAGGGATAGCAGGATACAGGGTACCGATACTCTGTGGAGACAAATAGTATGAGAAAATGAACAGAGACTGCTAACGCAGTGCAGACAGGTCAGAGACAGAACCGGATGTAGCGATGGTAGATACTCGTTGCTCCTGTGCTCTCCCAGTGGAGGAGAGACCAGAAATAGTAATCAGTGCACTGCCATTGGATAATTACTAAATTCAAAAAATGCACGCTGTCCTTTTAAGAAACCAGAGGAGTGTGCGTTTGCGTCCTAATAGTATTACCTGAAGATCTGCTGACAGCACGCCAGGAAATGGGAGAGGGAGAGAGAGCAGGATGCTGAGAAGTAGACCTCAGACAGGGAGCTCGCTGCTGCACAGGGACAGTGTGAAAAGCAGGAGATGAGTGACCAGAATGGAGTGCAGAGCCAGCACGGGGACCGAGTGTGACAGTATCCCCCTCTTTACACCCCCTCTTTTCAAGCCTGCGTGAAATTTATTAAGAAGGAGAGGGGCCTGGATGTTCTCTTTAGGCTCCTAAGACCTCTCCTCAGGACCAAAGCCCTTCCAGTCCACCAGGTAATAGGTCCTACCTCTTACTTTCTTAGTGGCCAAGATATGCTTTACCTCAAAAACATCATCCTCAGAGGCAGGATCTGGAGTGGTACCCAGGTCCTTAAAGAAGGAGCTCAAAACTACTGGTTTGAGGAGGGAAACATGAAAGGAGTTAGGCACATGTAAGGAAGTAGGCAATTTCAGTTTGTAAGAGACCGGGTTGATTTGTCTTAAGACTTCAAAGGGCCCAATGAACCAGGGGCCCAATTTGTAGGACGGCAACTTCAGACGGATATACTTGGAGGAGAGCCATACCTTGTCTCCGTGGCGAAAGGTAGGAGCATCCAGACGTCTCTTGTCCGCATGCCTTTTCATGCGTTGGGAGGCTCTCTCCAAAGCAGTTTTGGTGTCCTGCCAGACCTTCGAGAAATCCTCAGAAAAAGTATCAGCAGCCGGAATGCCATCTGATCAGGATATGGGAAGAGGTATTCCAGGTTGCAGTCCAAAGACAATCTGAAAGGGAGACTTTCCAGAAGATTCACTTACTTGGTTGTTGTAGGAAAATTCTGCCCAGGATAGTAAGTATTCCCAAAGTCCTTATTGTGACAGGGGCCATAGTCACTTCAATTACACATAATACACCAAATCAGTTATGGAGGAATCCATAAGAGATATGAAGTGAGAGAAACACAGAGTAGTATAAAAATATAAAATTTATTTCACAATATTAAAAAGTAGAAGAACAAAACAAAAAACAGGACAAAATGGACCTCCAAATAGATAAAAAAAAGGGGGGAGTTAGGCACCAGCCCCCATTCGAGGTAAAGTGGACAATAAATTGTTCATAAATAAATAATAAATATTGAGGTGCAAAGTTGCAAATCGTACATCATATATAATATATATGGCTTGCTAAAGTGCAAAAAATGCTTACATAGATGCATAAAGTGCCAAAGTGCAAGGATCATAATGCAAAACAGTGCAAAACAATTAATGAAGAATAATTGTCCACAACCCAGGAGGGGTTAAATACAAAGGGGAGAGGCACTGATTAGACTGATATAAGAAAAACTCTCCTGCTAAATATAAGGTGCCAGAAGCTATGCTGAGAGGAAAAATAATAGTTTTATGGTCGCTAAGATCTCACACATATAGTCATATACTAGCAGCTAAACGGAGTTAGGCAATACAATTCACCGAATGCAAGCAGCACTAAAACATGTGTGAAGAGAAATTGCTAGGACCAAAAATAAAAATAAATGTGCATCAGGCATAAGTTGCCTCAATAAAGTAAAGAAATAAGTGCCATGGCATAATTACCTTAAATTTAGCAGGGAGATGAAAATGTAACAGCGTAGTGCAAGTGCACAGGAGTAAAGGCTTAAGCGCTCCCCACACAGCCCGACGTGCGCCGTTTCGCAAAGTGCTTCTTCCAGGATAGTAAGTCTACCCAGTCGTCATGATGCGCGTTGACAAAGTGAAGAAGGAATCCAGCCATGATTTGATTAGTCCTCTCCACTTGTCCATTGGATTGGGGATGGTATGCTGAGGAAAAATCCAGTTCTATTTTTACCAGCTTACAAACCGCTCTCCAGAATTTTGAAGTGAACTGGACTCCTCTGTCGGAAACGATGTGGAGAGGGAAACCTTGGAGAAGGGAAGATGTGCCGAATGAACAGATCCGCAAGTTCTGGAGCAGTCGTAAGACCGGGTAGCGGAATGAAGTGGGCCATCTTAGAGAAGCGGTCCATCACTACCCACACCACTGAACAGCTGGACGAGATTTGAAGTCCATGGCGATGTGCTGCCAAGAAGCGGATTGCATCGGAAGAGGCTGAAGCCTACCGGTGGGTAGGCATTTAACAGTCTTGTTACAGTCACAGGAAGGGCAGGCTGCGACAAACTCCTGGATATCCTTAGCCATAGTAGGCCACCAGTAGTAACGGGTGATGAGTTGCAGAGTCTTCCTCTGGCAGGCATGACCAGCCAACTAGGAAGAGTGACCCCACCGTAGGACTCGATTACGTTCAGAGACAGACACAAGAGTCTTCTGTCAGGCACACCGTACTGCACTTGCTCACTGAGCCAGTGTGTGTGTCTTGAGTGAACAAACTGTGCACAACGATACCTGTATAGTAGAACCGCAGCAGAGAAGATGTGTGCTTCTGAGGACACAGGACCTTCCGCACCATGTGACTGCCAAGGGGCGGAGCCAGCACACGTCTCTCAGAGGCAGCAGTATCAGGTAGAGAATGTTTCAGGCCGAAGGACCTGCAGGCACGTGACTGCCTAGGGGCGTGGCCTAAGCCCCAGAGATCTAGGAGGTAAAGGAAAACTCCTAGAAGGGTAACTACGAAATAAAGTTACGAAGGGGCATAGACAGAATGGATAGTCAGGATAGCCAGGTCATACACATAGAGGGCGACGAAGTACAAAAGGAGCAGGCAGAGAATAACCAGAACACAGCCAAGGGGTCATACACAGACAGAGCAACGCAGTACAAAAGGGACAGGCAAAACTCGTAACAGGGACACAGCCAAATCAGAACCAAGCAAGCATAAAATGTAGCACTGGCACAAGCACAGGGTCAGACACACTCAGCCAAAGATCAGAGTATAAACGACAAAGGCTGGCTTCACAGTGAGGCTATAAAAAGCCTCCCAGGACCCAGAAAGAGGCCAACCAAGTTAACCCCGCGACTACCTGATCCAAGAACCCAGTAAACCATGACAGTACCCCCTTCTTAATGGGGGGCCTCTGGACCCCCAGGTTTCCCAGGATTCCGAGCATGGAATGCCCGAACCAGACGGTCAGCGTGTACCGATCTGGCCGGCACCCAAGACCGGTCCTCTGGACCGTACCCCCTCCAAAGCACCAGGTACTGTAAGGACCCCCGAGACCGCCGGGAGTCTACAATATGTTGTACCTCAAATTCCATGTGCCCATCAACCAAGACTGGGGAGGGAACAGCAGCTGGTTCTTCTACTACCGATCCCAAGGGTTTTAGCAAGGATCTGTGGAATACGTTATGGAGTTTCAAAGCGGGGGGGAGGCGAAGACGATACACCACAGGGTTAATTACCTCAATGATCTCATAGGGACCTATGAACTTGGGCCCCAGTTTGGCGGAGGGTAGACGAAGACTTATGTTTCGCGTGGAGAGCCACACCTTGTCCCCACACTGCAACACCTGAGCAGGGTTCCTTTTTTTATCTGCAAAACGCTTATAAGTCTCCTGAGCCCTGAACATATTCAACCGAACTTTTGACCACAGATCCCTGATTCGGTTAGCACAGTCCTCAGCTCCTGGACAGCCCGAATCTAAACGTGAGAATTCACCAAAATGAGGGTTCAAACCATAATTAATAAAAAACGGTGACCTACCGGTAGATTGATTGGTACGGTTGTTGAAGGCGAACTCCGCTAACGGTAGGGCATCACACCAGTCGCTTTGCAGAGTAGAAACCAAACATCGAAGAATTTGTTCAAGCGACTGGTTGGTGCGCTCCGTCTGCCCGTAACTCTCTGGGTGGTAGCCTGAGGAAAAGGACAAAGATATCCCCAACCTTTTGCAAAAAGCCCGCCAAAACTTGGCCACAAATTGTGCCCCTCTGTCAGATACAATATTCATAGGTACCCCATGTAACCGCACAATCTGTGCGAGGAAATGCTTAGCGAGAGTCTCTGCAGAAGGTAGACTTGCCATAGGTACAAAATGCGCTAACTTAGAAAACCTGTCAACAACTACCCAGATAACCGTGTTACCCCGAGAAGAAGGAAGGTTGGTAATGAAGTCCATGGACAAGTGGGTCCATGGCCTTCCTGGAATTGGCAAAGGCACCAATTCCCGGCCGGCCGGCAATGAGAGCTCTTAGAACGAGCGCATACCCCACACGCAGCGACATGCTTCTTAATATCTGAAGCCATCAAAGGCCACCAAAAAACTCTAGCCACTGCCTCTCGTGTGGCAGAAATGCCTGGGTGAGCACTCAGTTTTGAATCATGGAACTCCCGCAGGAGCCTGGTGCGTAACTGCTGAGGAACAAACAATTTGTTTTCGGGTTTGGACCTTGGAGCTAAAGATTGAGCCCCCACAATCTCCCGCTCCAATTCCGACAACACTTCAGCTATAACGACATTGGGTTGAAGAATGAGGGATGGCGGGTCAGGGGCGGAAAGCGGCTCAAAACTACGTGATAAAGCATCAGCTTTCACGTTTTTAGACCCTGGGCGAAAAGTTATAGAAAATTGAAATCTGGAAAAAAAAAGTGACCAACGGGCTTGCCTAGGAGTCAGTCTTTTAGCAGATTTGATATACTCTAGGTTTTTGTGGTCGGTGATGACTGTGATGGGGTGAGCCGCCCCCTCCAAAAAATGCCTCCATTCCTCGAACGCCAATTTGATTGCTAAGAGTTCTCTATTACCAACGTCATAATTTCTCTCAGCCTGAGAATTTTTTTTCGAGAAATAGGCACAAGGTTTGAGGTTAGTCAGAGAAGTAGGTCCCTGTGACAACACTGCCCCCACCCCAACCTCCGAAGCATCAACTTCAACCACAAACGGCTTGGCTGAGTCAGGTTGAACCAGAACAGGAGCGGATGTGAAACAATTTTTCAAAGTTAAAAAAGATTGTTTGGCCGACGGGGACCAGTTCCTAACATCTGCCCCTTTACGTGTGAGATCCGTGAGGGGTTTCACAATCTGAGAAAAACCCTTGATAAACCTGCGATAGTAATTTGCGAATCCCAAGAAGCGCTGGAGTCCTCTAAGGTCCCGAGGCTGGACCCACTCCATAATGGCTTGCACCTTCTTGGGATCCATACGAAACCCCTGTGGAGAGATTATAAGACCCAAAAATGATAGCTCCTGAACAAAGAAAGAACATTTCTCCAGCTTAACAAACAAATGATTTTCCCTGAGTCTTTGAAACACAGTTTTAACGTGTGATAAATGTGAATGTCTATCAGAGGAATATATCAGTATATCATCCAAATAGATCACAACAAAATGGCCAATGAGGTCCGAAAAAACTACATTAATGAAATTTTGAAACACAGCTGGAGCATTGGTGAGACCAAAAGGCATGACGAGATTCTCAAATAACCCCTCAGTAGTAAGAAAAGCAGTTTTCCACTCATCCCCTTCCCGTACTCTTATCAAATTATAAGCCCCCCTGAGGTCCAATTTTGAAAACCACTTGGCCCCAGAGAGCTGGTTACAGAGATCAGAAATCAGAGGCAGGGGGTATGTATTCCTGACTGTGATTTTATTAAGTTCTCGAAAGTCGAGGCAGGGACGTAGACCGCCATCCTTCTTTTTAACAAAGAAGAACCCCGCAGCTACTGGGGACACTGAGGGCCTTATATGCCCTTTGCGAAGACTTTCAGCGATGTATTGCTTCATAGCCAGGCGCTCCGGGCCTGACAAATTAAACAGGCGGGCCTTGGGCAATTTGGCTCCCGGGACAAGATCAATAGCACAGTCAAATGATCTATGCGGGGGCAGAGCCTCAGCCTCACTTTCAGAGAACACGTCCTCAAAGTCTTTCAGGTACTCCGGAATACCCTCCAGACCAACAGAAGACACTGAGACAGGTTTTGCAAGTTTCATACAATAAACAGGTTTATGGCAACAGTCGACACATTGGGATCCCCATTTAATAATCTCCCCTGATTCCCAGTCAATCACCGGGTTGTGGCGTTGAAGCCATGGCATACCCAGCACTAGCCCTGTGGGCAATTTGTCCATGACAAAACATTCCATGTCTTCCTTGTGGGAAGAACCGACCTGCAAAGAAAACCTTTTGGACATATAAAGAATCCCTGTTCGGGTAAGAGGGGAAGAGTCGATAGCAACAATTTTAAGGGGTGTCTCCAGCCTGACTGTCCCTATCTTATGTTGGGAGACGACACAGGAACTGATCAGATTGAGAGATGAACCACTGTCCACCAATGCTGTCGAGAAAAAACGATAGTTGTCTACCAACAGTTCCACCTTTAACACGACTTTAGAACATGAGGAAAATAGTACCTGAAGGTCTGGGCGCCTCCTCGACCGCTACCCAGACCTAGTAGTTTTCCGCCGTCTTAGATGATGGACAGGTGGGGCAATCTTTTCTCCAATGTCCGGACTCTCCACAATAGAAACAGAGTTGTTTCTCCCGGCGATGTCTTCTCTCCTTCTCTTTTAGCGAGGTGGTGCCAATGTCCATGACCTCAGTAGTGGCTCCAGTCTCTTTGCTGCCAGCAAACAGTGAGGTTTCACATTGCATGATACCCCTGGCGCGTAGCCTGCGGTCCATTCGTACGGCCTGGGTTATGGCGTCCTCCAAATTATCAGGTGGAGGATGAAGGGCCAGGGCGTCCTGGAGACGTTCAGACAGGCCTCTGCGGAATAGCCCTCGAAGGGCGGCATCACTCCAGGAGACCTCCGCTGCCCAACGTCGGAACTCCGAACAGAACCACTCGGCTGAATGTTTACCCTGACGAACACTCATAACCATGTCCTCAGCCATACGGACCCTGTCAGGCTCATCATAGATGCGGCCCAGGGCATGAAAAAACGTATCAACAGTCATCCTCTCAGGAGCAGAAGGAGAGAGAGAAAAAGCCCAGGCTTGTGGGGCCCCCCGAAGTAGGGAAATAATGACCCCCACCCTCTGGAACTCATCCCCAGAAGAGCGAGGCCTCAGGGAGAAAAAAAGTTTACACCCCTCCCTGAAGGCTCTGAACTCATTTTTATCCCCTGAGAAGTAGTCGGGCAGTTTAACTGGAGATTCAGGAGACACCAATGACACATCCTTACCACCAGAACCCAGAGACCCCGCAGCGACAGCCCCCAGTATGGTATCTACCAGCTGCTGCTGGGTCTGAGCCATCATGCACTGCTCAACATTCAACTCCTGGAACCTTTGCGTCAGATGTTTCACCTGACCTGCTAACACCTGCATGGGATCCATGGGGATAACACTCCTAAATCTCCCCCTCAGAAAAAAAAATGTAACGGTCGTTTATAATGTCAGGCACACCGCACTGCACTTGCTCACTGAGCCAGTGCGTGTGTCTTGAGTGAACAAACTGTGCACAACGATACCTGTATAGTAGAACCGCAGCAGAGAAGATGTGTGCTTCTGAGGACACAGGACCTTCCGCACCATGTGACTGCCAAGGGGCGGAGCCAGCACACGTCTCTCAGAGGCAGCAGTATCAGGTAGAGAATGTTTCAGGCCGAAGGACCTGCAGGCACGTGACTGCCTAGGGGCGTGGCCTAAGCTCCAGAGATCTAGGAGGTAAAGGAAAACTCCTAGAAGGGTAACTACGAAATAAAGTTACGAAGGGGCATAGACAGAATGGATAGTCAGGATAGCCAGGTCATACACATAGAGGGCGACGAAGTACAAAAGGAGCAGGCAGAGAATAACCAGAACACAGCCAAGGGGTCATACACAGACAGAGCAACGCAGTACAAAAGGGACAGGCAAAACTCGTAACAGGGACACAGCCAAATCAGAACCAAGCAAGCATAAAATGTAGCACTGGCACAAGCACAGGGTCAGACACACTCAGCCAAAGATCAGAGTATAAACGACAAAAGCTGGCTTCACAGTGAGGCTATAAAAAGCCTCCCAGGACCCAGAAAGAGGCCAACCAAGTTAACCCCGCGACTACCTGATCCAAGAACCCAGTAAACCATGACATCTTCCCAGGGGGAAGTCGGGTGAGATCAGCAGAAGCCACTGTGACTAACCTTGCAGTTTCAATGATGTGCTACGGTTCTTCCTCTTGATCAGGAGGCAGAAATGCTCTGGAAAGTGCATCTGCTTTGACGTTTTTGTCAGCTGCATGAAAATGAAGAACAAAATTAAATAGAGCAAAAAACAAAGCCCAGCGGGCCTGACGGGGATTCAGCCTCTGTGCGGTTTGGAGATAAGAAAGTTTTTTGTGGTCGGTGAATATGACTACCTGGTGAAGAGCTCCCTCAAGAAGATGCCTCCATTCCTGCAGAGCTAATTTGATAGCCAACAATTCCCGATCTCCGATGGAATAGTTCCTTTCTGCGGAAGAAAAAACCTTGGAAAAGAAACCACACGAGTACATTCGACCAGCAGATGCATTCTGGGCAAGTACAGCTCCTGCACCTACAGAGGAAGCATCAACCTCAAGAAAAAATTGTTCATTAGAATTTGGACGATGAAGAACAGGTGCGGCAGGAAAGGCTTTTTTGAGAGAAACAAAGGCCTCCTCTGCCTCGGGGGGCCAATCCTTGGGATTTGTACCCTTCCGGGTCAAAGCATAGATGGGTGCTACTCAGGTGGAGAAGTTTGGAATGAATTGCCTGTAGTAGTTGGCGAAGCCCAGGAATTGCTGTATGGCTTTCAGCCCAGACGGACGGGGCCACCTGAGTACGGCCAACAACTTCTCTGGATCCATTTTTAATCCTGTGGAGGAAACAATGAACCAAGGAAAGGCAAAGAGGATTGTTCAAAGAGGCATTTCTCAAACTTTGCATGCAGCCTGTTCTCTCTGAGTCTCTGTAAGACTCGATGTACTTGTCTCCGGTGCGAGACCAAGTCGGTTGAGAAGATCAAAATGTCGTCCAGGTAGACAACAACACAAGTATAGAGCAGATCTCTGAAAATGTCACTGACAAACTCCTGAAAAACAGCTGGTGCATTGCTTAGGCCAAACGGCATTACCAGGTATTCGTAGTGACCATCACGGGTGTTGAAGGCAGTTTTCCACTCGTCTCCTTCACGGATTCGGATCAAATTATAGGCCCCTCTGAGATCCAATTTGGTGATGATTTTGGCCCCTCGGAGACGATCAAATAGTTCTGAAATAAGAGGCAATGGATACCTGTTTTTTACCATGATCTGGTTTAGACCCCGGTAGTCAATACAGGGCCGCAAGGATCCGTCTTTTTTCTTCACGAAGAAGAATCCTGCTCCTGCCGGTGAAGAAGATTTTCAGATAAATCCTCTGGCCAAATTCTCCTGGATGTAGTTCGAGCTTGAGTCTCTGCTTGGGAAAGAGGGTAAACTCTCCCATGGGGAGGAGACTTATCGGGAAGAAGATCAATCGGACAGTCATACGACCTGTGAGGAGGAAGTCTCTCAGCCTCCTTTCTCCGGAAGACATCTGAGAAGGACCAGTACGAGGATGGTAATCCTGGCAATGTAGCAGGTTGGACAGAGGACGAAACTGGTTCAATCCGGGTTAAGCAACGGTCCGTACAGAAATCTCCCCAACGCAGAATCTCCCTTGTTCTCCAATTAGGAACCGGTTCGTGTATCTGGAACCATGGCAGACCTAAAAGCAAGAGGTGAGACAAACCAGGGTACCCATAAAAACGGATTATTTCTGAGTGCATTAGACCTACCCGGAGTTCCACAGGCTCGGTCTGGAGATGGATGGGTTCGGTCAGTGTCTTGCCATCGACGGCGGTCACCCGCAAAGGGTCAGAAAGACGCTGGACAGGTAAGCGGTAATGTTCCACAAGCGCCTGCTAGATAAAGTTCCCGGTGGCTCCGGAATTCAATAGACAGAGTCCAGAAAATTTTATTGCTCCGCAGGACACGGAGACCGAGATTTCCAATGAGGGAGAGGAATGTTCTCTACCTAGGGTGGCCTCTCCTACCGAACCTAGGCACTGGAGTTTCCCGACTTAGGACAGGAACTGATCAGATGCTTGGAACTACCACAGTGGAAACAACTTCCTTCTTTGCGACGGGCCTCCTGGCGGCGGGTGGCCAAACTTACACGGTCGACCTCCATGGCCTCAGGAGAGGAAGGTGAAATAACCGTTTTGAAACAACTAGAGTCCGGGTGATAGGACCTTTTGTCTTGCTTGATCTCCATGGAACGTTCCTGAAAACGCAGGTCAATGCAGGTTGCCAAGGATATTAGATCTTCCAAGGTGGTAGGCCTGTCCCATCCCGCCAGCTCATCCTTTATTCTTCCTGATAGACCTTCCCAAAAGTTAGCCACCAAGGCCTCGTTGTTCCAAGACAACTCGGACGACAGGGTGCGGAACCTAACAGCATACTGAGCCACCGTGAGAGTTCCTTGGCGTAAGCGAAGCAAGGCTGAAGCGGTCGAGGTAGTACAACCAGGTTCATCGAAGGTCCTGCGAAAAGCCTCTAGGAAAGATTGAAGATCATTAACCAGCAGGTCCCCTCTCTCCCATAGAGGGTTTAGCAAGGTGAGAGCCTCTCCTGCTATATGTGACATAACGAAGCCCACCTTGGGCCTAAAAGATTTCGAATCTAATTATAGATTTGCCTTTTCTGGGGTGTCTGGGGGAAGATGTTAGTAGCCAGGGGGGGCACAAAATAAATGCACCCTCCCTGGGCTATTATTATTTGCCCCCACTCGCTTGCTTTGTCTGGTGGAGAAAATACAGCGGGAGCCCACGCATTTTTTTTCAACGAATTTACACCTTTAATTAACCCCTACATGTCTGCAATTTTGCACACATACACATGTAATTGTAAGTTAAAACCATATATCAAAATACATGAAATGACATGGTTAACTGTATGTAAACCATGTGTCATTTCATGTCGGGTTTTGTGATTTCACAAAAGCCGGCAATTGAATTAGCGGCTATTACAGTATGTAGAAGTGTATGAACTATAAATATATGTATATATATGTCACAATGACATATATCTATATATATATATATATATATATATATATATATAGATATATGTCACAATGACGTATATATATATATATATATATATATATATATATAT
Organism: Oophaga sylvatica; assembly: GCA_033576555.1. Taxonomy (NCBI): domain Eukaryota; kingdom Metazoa; phylum Chordata; class Amphibia; order Anura; family Dendrobatidae; genus Oophaga; species Oophaga sylvatica. The sequence goes on from JARQOD010000002.1 coordinate 343,628,647, forward strand.
GATATATGTATTCTATGTGTGTATATGTATTGTTTCTATTCTTTATTAAAGCTGTCAGTGTGATTTTACAGTATAGCCGGGGATGAATTAGCGGCTATTATACTATGTAGAAGTGTATGACCTATATATATATTATATATATATATATATATATATGTATATATATATATATATACATATATATATATATATACATAAAATATATATATATATACATATATAATTATTTGCTTTTTGTGTACATTTTTTTTTTACAATCTGATTTTTACATGACTTTTTACATAGAAATAACTGCTCTATGTAAAACGTCATGTTAAAATCGCATTGCATACAGATGGAAAACTGATGGAAAACGGATGGAGCAATTAAAAATCGCATACAAATCGCATGACAATCGCATGACAATTGTATATATTCGGACCGTTTTTTCCATCCAGAAAACGGACCGTTTTTTTTTCCACAAATGGGTATGAGCCCATAGAGACAAAATCGTCACTACATCTGTAGATAGATTCCCAAAGGGTTATCATTTGCAAAATGGGGTCACTTGAGGGGGATTCTGCTTTTCTAGCACTTAGGGGCTCTGTATATGGAATCCGTAAACTAGTCTAGGAAAATCTGTACTCCAGGAGGCGAATAGCGCTCCGTCCCTCCAGAGTCACTCCGTATGACTAAATAGTACTGTACAGCCACATATGGGGTATTTCTACATTCAGCAGAAATTGTGGGACAAATTCTGGTGCCATTTTTAGCCATTTCCCAGTGTGAAAATGTAAAACATGGGGCTAACACACAATCTTGGTGGTAAAACTGTAAATTATTTTTTCTTCACTGCCCAATGGTATAACAGTCTGTGACACACCTGTGGTGTCAATATAATCACTCTACCCCTAGATGAATTCATTGAGAGGTTTAAGTGGTAAAATGGGGTCACTTATGGGGGATTCTGCTGTTGTGGCTCCTCAGGGGCTCTGCCAATGTAACATGGCACCCTCAAACAAGTGCAGCAAAATCTATACTGTAATATGGCACTACTTCCCTTCTGAGCTTTGCACTGTGCCTCAAAAGTAGTTTTCGACCACATATGGGGTATCGATGAACTCAGGAGAAATAGCACAACAAACTTTGGGGTCCATTTTCTCCTTTTGCCCTTGTGAAAATATAAAATTTGTAGCTAAAAAACATTTTTGTGGGAAAAATGTGATTTTTTTTTCTATTTTCACGGCTTAACGTTATAAACTTCTGTGAAGCACCTCGGGGTTCAATACACATCTAGGTAAGGTCCCAAAGGGGTCTAGTTTCCAAAACGATGTCATTTGTGGGGGGTTTCCACTGTTTAGGACAGCAGGTGCTCTTCAAATGCGACATGGTGTCTGCTAATTATTCCATCAAATTCTGCATTCAAAAAGTCAAATGGCTTTTCTTCCCTTCCAATCCCTGCCGTGGCGCCCAAACAGTAGTATTCCCCCACATATGGGGTATCGGTCTACTCAGGAGAAATTGCTCAACAAATTGTATGAAGCAATTTCTTTTGTTACTCTTATGAAAATGCAAAATATGGAGCTAAAATAGATTTATTTGGGAAAAATGTGATTCTTTTTATTTCCATGGCTCTGTTATAAACTTCTATGAAGCACCTGCAGGTTCAAGGTACTCAATACACATCTAGATAAGTTCCCTAAGGGGTTTAGTTTCCAAAATGGTGTCACTTGTTGGGGGTTTCCACTGTTTAGGCACATCAGGGGCTCTCCATACATGACATGGCGTCTGCTAATTATGCCAGCAAATTTTACATGCAAAAAGTAAAATGGCGTTCCTTCCCTTCCGAGCCCAAACAGTAGATTTCCCCTGCATATGAGGTATCTGCATGCTTAGGAGAAATTGCGCAACAAAATGTATGGTCCATTTTCTCCTGTTACCCTTGCGAAAGTAAAAAAAAATTAGGTCAAAGGAAAATTTGTGTGAAAGAAAAGTAAATGTTTATTTTTTCTTCCACATTCCAAAAATTCCTGTAAAGCACCTGCAGGGTTAATAAACTTCTTGAATGTGGTTTTGAGTAGCTTGAAGGGTGCAGTTTTTAGAATGATGTCATTTTTGGGTATTTTCTGTCATATAGGCCCCTCAAAGTCACTTCAAATGTGAAGTGGTCCCTAAAAAAAAAGTGTTTTTGCAAATTTTGTTGTAAAAATGAGAAATCGCTGGTCAACTTTTAACCCTTATAACTTCCTAACAAAAAAAAAATTATGTTTCCAAAATTGTGCTGATCCAAAGTAGACATGTGGGAAATGTTATTTATTAACTATTTTGTGCGATATGACTCTTGGATTTAAGTGCATACAAATAAAAAAATTGAAAATTGTGAAATTTTCAAAATTTTCCCCAAATTTCCTTTTTTTTCACAAATAAATGCAAGTCATTTCAAATAAATTTTACCACTATCATAAAGTAATCAAAATTAGTCCAAAACAAAAATCAAAAAATGGCACTTCCAACAATACTATACCCACATCAGAATGTATGTTCATTCCAGAAAGAAGAAATCCATGAATAAAATAAATCAATTTATTTCAATATTAAAAGAAAAAAACAATATATAACAAAGATAAAAAACAGGTTGTCTCCAAGTAAAGGAGTCATCACCACACACCTGAATCAGAAAGCAAGGGCACTATATATATGTATATGGCACGTTATCCAAACATTATTCTCATGGGTCATAAGTATGCCCAAAGAAAATATAATTATATACAGTATAATGAGTCTTGTGCAATAAATACATAATCCAATCCTACTATATGTATAGATCAAATGTTGATACACCATAATATTTGCCCAGAATTAGGAATAATATTCATCACATTAACATTATATTAGTAAAGATGCCAGGTACAAAAAGTATATCCACCATAACAAATACAACAAAGTCCTCTGATATTATTGATGACAAGAAAAAGCCCAATTTATAAAGACCCTATAACAAACAGTGTGAAGGGATATTAGTAAACAAGAAAATAAGGGCAAGATTATACCTGGCAAGGAGCGGTGGTGGCGTCCCTCGGAAGAAGCAGACAGCGAAACGCGTGTCGGGGTGAGGGGACGCCACCACCGCTCCTTGCCAGGTTTAATCTTGCCCTTATTTTCTTGTTTAATGATATCCCTTCACACTGTTATAGGGTCTTTATATATTGGGCTTTTTCTTGTCATTAATATTATCAGAGGACTTTATCGTATTTGTTATGGTGGATATACTTTTTGTACCTGCTTTCTGATTCAGGTGTGTGGTGACGTCTCCTTTACTTGGAGACATCCTGTTTTTTATCTTTGTTATATGTTTTTTTCTTTTAATATTGAAATGAATTGATTTATTTTATTGATTGATCTCTTCTTTCTGGAAGGATACACTATCACTAAGTACAATATGTCATGAGAAAACATTCCCAGAATCACCAGGACCCGTTGAAGCGTTCCAAAGTTATGACCTCCTAAAGTGACAGTGGTCAGAATTGTAAAAATTGGCCTGGTCAGGAAGGTGAAAACAGGCTTTGGGGTGAAGGGGATAAAGTTGATTTTAATTTATAGATCTTGGAATAATAATAAATTCCACAATTGGAACTGTCTGAGATTACAAGAAAACACAGAAGGATTTGTCCAAGAATACATCCATAAAAGATCAGTGGTTTGTTCTCCAAATGTTTGGAACAATCTCACTGTCAAGTTCCTTCACAAATTGTGTACAAGTGTGCCTAAAAGAATTGATACTATTTTAAAGGCATAGCATGGACACCAAATATTGATTTGGTTTAGATTTCTCTTTCGTTCATTAATTTTGTTCCATTTCTAGAAGCATGTTTATTATCACAGCATTTTTTCCGCACAAAACTCTGTTTGTGGTCAAGATAGAGACTAGCCAAAGAATAGTAAGAATTAGGAGCTGTTTGTTGGAGGTTGCTGGGGCTGCAGGAAGACTTCTGTCCCAGCTCAGTAGCAAGGAATACTTGTGAAGTAGCTGTCCTAGAGTCAGGAACTGAACCTAGGTCCCAGACTGTTGAGCACTGTCCAGAGATAGAAAGAAGGAGGAATAAACTGCTCACACCGAACTGAGTTGCTGATCCGAGGTAGGTTTAGGCAGGGTTGTAAATAGAAATTGTGGGGCCCCTTTAGCAGAACTACTTATCAGGCCCCCCTCCCCAAAAAAATAAAGAAAAATTATGTTCTGTGGGGGCACAGAAGAGTATATTTCACAAATTTGCAGCCCTTACAGAGTAATTTTCCTCCCTTTGAGGCCGTATATTCTTCCTTCATTGCCAACATAAAGTGTGATGCTAACAAAAGTGCCCTCAAACACAGTATGTTACTCACAAAGTGAATTAGTACACAGCACCCTCTGGATGCACAGTATGATGACCTTACGGTACCCACCCGGCAAAGTATGGTGACCCCAACACAGTATGATACCCCAACTGTGACCCCCTAAACAACTTTTCCACACAATATGATGGCCTTCACACATATGATGGCCCCCACACAAACCTCCACACATAGCCCTCCAAACATTATAATGGCCCCACATAGCCCTCCAAACAGTATAATGGCCTCCAATTAGCCTTCAAAATAGTATAAAGGCCCCCACATAGCCCTCCAAACAGTATAACGGTTTCCATATAGTCCTCTAAAGTTAAACAGTATAATAGCCACCACATAGCCCTCCAAACATTATAATAGCTTTCACATAGCCCTCCAAACAATATAGTGACCCTCACATAGACCTAAAAACAGTATAATGCCCTTACATAGCCCTCCAAACAGTATAATGGCCCACACAGCTTTCCATATAGTAGAATTGGCCCCACATAGTCTTCCATATAATATAATGACCTGTCACGCGGTCTTATGATATGTGTACGATGTCAGTAAACTATTCTTAAAAGAACAACACTCTATTCAACATATAGATTAGCAACATCAGCATGTAAATACAGAATAGATTTACCTGACACGATATCCGTTGAACTCAGGATTAATCTTGAGGACTTGATACACTGTCACAGGAAAGAAGAGGACCGGGGGTCTAACCTGACCCTAAACTGGGGTCCTAACTAATCCCTCACCTTGGAGGTACTGATAATGGTTCAGAGGTCCAAGTCTCCAGCCTAACCCTGTCTCCTATCAGTCCCTGAACCCTGTAATCAGTCCTAAGAAGGATTCTGATTACCACCAAAGGGATATGGGCTGATCTCTGCTAAATTGTCACGCGGTCTTATGATATGTGTACGATGTCAGTAAACTATTCTTAAAAGAACAACACTCTATACAACATATAGATTAGCAACATCAGCATGTAAAAATAGAATAGATTTACCTGACACGATATCCGTTGAACTCAGGGTTAATCTTGAGGACTTGATACACTGTAACAGGAAAGAGGAGGACCGGGGGTCTAACCTGACCCTAAACTGGGGTCCTAACTAATCCCTCACCTTGGAGGTACTGATAATGGTTCAGAGGTCCAAGTCTCCAGCCTAACCCTGTCTCCTATCAGTCCCTGAACCCTGTAATCAGTCCTAAGAAGGATTCTGATTACCACCAAAGGGATATGGGCTGATCTCTGCTAAATACACAGATTAGACATATAAGACAGACTGGAGAAAACACAGACTTGCATACACACTCAAACACAGAAGGAACATAAATGATCTGGGATATTAAACTCTAAGCAAGGTGAGCTTAAAACAACTAAGGAGCTCTTTAACTTAAGTCTATACAGATACAATCCTATCTGTGGTCTGCATGAAGAATTTCACTGGCAACTCCCAACACAGACAACCAGAGATTTAAAGGAAACCAATCAACAAATAATTAATTGCAGCCGGAAGAAACTGCACCCAGTCCCAGAACTGAGCACAGACAGAATTAACTCCCTAACTGCCAAACACAAAGAAACAGCAACTCAGCTGTGAGAAGTCAGAATGTGCAACCGCGACGATCTTCGTGGCGATGCACACATGACAGTACCCCCCTTCTACGAGGGGCCTCCGGACCCTCAGGGCCAGGTTTGCCCGGGTGAGTTCTGTGGAAGGTCCGCACCAAACGATCTGCGTTAATGTCAGACGCAGGAACCCACGTCCTCTCCTCTGGACCATACCCCTTCCAATGCACCAAGTACTGAAGGGACCGGCGATTCAGACGTGAGTCAATGATCTTTGACACTTGAAACTCCAAGTTACCATTGACCACCACTGGAGGAGGAGGTAGAGGTGATGGTATGACTGGTGCCACGTACCTCTTAAGTAATGACTTGTGGAACACATTATGAATTTTAAACGTAGGAGGGAGGTCCAGACGAAATGCCACAGGATTAATTATGGAACTGATCCTGTACGGCCCGATGAATCTGGGGCCCAGCTTCCAGGAGGGAACTTTAAGTTTTATATTCCTGGTAGACAACCATACCAGATCGTTCACATTAAGATCTGGACCAGAAACTCTCCTCCTATCAGCCATACGTTTATAACGGTTCCCATAGCACTCAGATTATTCAATACACCTCTCCACACTGAAGCAAGTGACGACGAGAAACGCTCCTCCTCAGGAACCCCAGAAGGGCCCCCCCCATTGAAAGTACAAAACTGGGGATGAAAACCATATGCCCCAAAAAACGGGGATTTACCAGTGGACTCGCTCCGCCTGTTGTTAAGAGCGAACTCTGCCAGAGGCAAGAAAGAAGACCAGTCCTCCTGGTTCTCTGAGACAAAACACCGAAGATAAGTCTCTAGGCTTTGATTCAGACGCTCTGTCTGACCATTGGTCTGCGGATGAAAAGCCGAGGAAAAAGACAATTGCATCCCCGACGTAAACAAAATGCCCTCCAAAACTTGGACACAAACTGAGACCCCCTATCTGACACCACATCAGAAGGCAACCCATGAAGTCTCACAATCTCCCAATGAACACCTGCGCCAGAGTTTTAGCATTAGGGAGGGCAGGAAGAGCAATGAAATGTGCCATCTTACTGAACCTGTCAACAACCACCAGTATGACAGTCTTCCCTGACGACTGAGGAAGGTCCGTGATGAAGTCCATAGACAAATGAGTCCATGGACGCTCCGGAAGTTTCAAGGGTAAGAGGGTCCCAGACGGACGGGTATGAGGGGTCTTAGAGCGAGCACAAACCCCACAGGACGCGACAAAAGTTAAAACATCTTTATTAACGTTAGGCCACCAAAACCGGCGAGAAAGGAGATCTAAAGTAGCCTTACTCCCTGGATGTCCTGCTAAAGCAGAATTATGATGTGCCTCAATAACCTTTTGTCTCAACTGATTTGGGACAAACAGTCTCCCTGGAGGTCCTGCAGGGGCGTCCCCTGAACCTCTAATACCTCCTCCTCAAGCTCGGAACATACAGCCGACACTACCACCCCCTCCTGAAGGATAGGAATCGGGTCATCCATTTTCCCGGCCCCTGGGAAACTGCGAGACAAGGCATCCGCCTTAACATTCTTAGATCCAGGGCGATAAGTGACAACAAAATTAAACCTGGTAAAAAACAACGACCATCGAGCTTGTCTGGAATTCAGACGCTTAGCAGATTCCAAATACAGCAGGTTCTTGTGATCAGTAATGACGGTGACCGGGTGGACTGCCCCCTCCAAAAAGTGACGCCATTCTTCAAAAGCCAACTTAATGGCCAAAAGTTCCCTATTGCCGATATCATAATTCCTTTCGGCGGACGACAATTTCTTAGAAAAGAAAGCGCACGGATGCCATTTACCAGGGGACGGACCCTGGGACAATATTGCACCCACCCCTACGTCAGACGCGTCCACCTCCACAACGAACGGCTGTGATGCATCTGGTTGGATGAGAACGGGTGCCGAAGCAAAACATTTTTTCAAAGAGGAAAAAGCTTGGCAAGCTTTGTCCGACCATTTAGAAAAATCCGTCCCTTTTCTTGTCATGTCAGTGAGAGGTTTGACAACAGATGAGAAATTACAAATAAATTTCCGGTAGTAGTTAGCAAACCCCAGAAAACGCTGCAGAGCCTTAAGATCCTCTGGCTGATCCCATTCAAGCACTGCTCTCACCTTTTCAGGGTCCATACGGAAACCGGAGGCTGACACCAAGAAACCCAAAAACTGAAGTTCCTGTACGGCGAATACACACTTTTCCAGTTTGGCGTATAGTTTATTGTCTCGCAAGATCTGCAACACCTGTCTCACATGCTCCTGGTGAGACACAAGATCTGACGAGTAAATTAAAATGTCATCCAAATATACGACCACAAACAGCCCCACCAGATGACGAAAAATGTCATTAACAAAATGTTGGAATACTGCTGGTGCAGTAGTCAGACCAAAAGGCATGACAAGGTTCTCATAATGTCCCTCCGGCGTGTTAAACGCCGTTTTCCACTCATCCCCTCTTTTATCCTAATCAGATTATACGCCCCTGAGATCCAATTTAGAGAACCATTTGGCGCCAACAATTTGATTGAAGAGATCAGGAATCAGAGGGAGTGGATACGGATCTCGAACAGTAATCCGATTAAGTTCGCGGAAATCCAAGCAAGGGCGTAGGCCTCCATCTTTTTTCTTCACAAAGAAGAACCCCGTGGCCACTGGGGAAGATGAAGGTCTAATATGCCCTTTGGCCAGACTTTCCGAAATATAATCTTTCATAGCCTGCCTCTCAGGACCAGAAAGGTTATATAACCTAGCTTTAGGTAACTTAGCATCAGGAAGTAAATTAATAGAGCAGTCATACACGCGATGAGGAGGCAACTCCTGACACCCCTCCTCAGAGAACACATCCCCAAAGTCCTCCAAAAAAGGAGGCAAAGTACTAGGCACGACCGCACTGATGACTGTGTTCATGCAGTTACTTTTGCAAAACTCACCCCATTGGCTTATCTCTCTGGACTGCCAATTAATCACAGGGTTATGTTTAACCAACCAAGGAAGTCCCAACACAATAGGAGTAGGTAGACCCTCCAACACATAACAAGATAATAGTTCCCTATGTATTGCCCCTACCCGAAGGTCAATGTTATGAACCTCATGAACAAAGCTACCTTGGCCGAGAGGCCTGGCGTCAATGGAGAATATAGGGATCGGTTTGACCAATACACTCAGATGCATACCTTGAGCCTGAGCAAACTGAGCGTCAACCAGATTAGCCCCGGACCCACTATCAAGAAGAACAGAAAATCTCTCCACTCTCGTACCAACCACCACCTCCACTGGTACAGGGAACTGAGAAGAACTAGCGGACGAAATACATACTCCCAGGTTGTCGTCCACCACACAACCTGGGATTAACAGTTTTCCGGCGACTTCTTGTTCAACAAGGCACGAGACGGACATCCCCCAACAAAATGTCCCTCTTTCCCGCAGAAGAAACACCTTCTAGTCCTGCGGCGTACCGCCAATCCCCTCCTACGAAATGATGTCCCTCCCAACTGCATAGGCTCCTCCGAACAGACAAGGGGAACCTCAACATAAGGGACTTTAGTAGTAGGTGGAGTAACAACAGGGGCGGAGTTACCTCGCACCTCTCCCGGAGCCGTCTATCAGTACGGATAGCCAGGGCCATAGCAGCCTACAGTGATGGAGGAGAATCATACTGAGCCAAAACGTCCTTTAATTTGTCAGAAAGCCCATGACAAAACTGGCTCCTAAGAGCTGGGTCATTCCACTGAGTATCTGTGGCCCATCTACGGAACTCAGAAGCAAATTCCTCCGCCGGACGATCTCCCTGCTGTATCTTACGTAATTTTGTCTCAGCAAGAGAGACCCGATCTGGGTCATCATATACCAAACCCAGGGCAGTAAAAAATCGATCTACTGACTGTAGAGCCGGGGATCCCGGAGGAAGGGAAAATGCCCAGGATTGAGGGTCCCCTTGTAGGAGCGAGATAACAATTCCCACTCTCTGCTCTTCACTCCCTGATGATCGAGGCCGAAGCCGAAAATACAATTTATATGCTTCCCTGAAGGTAAAAAATTTGTCTCGCCCACCAGTGAACCTGTCCGGGAGAGCTACTTTAGGTTCAAATCTGGTTTGCTCCGAGGGAGACAAAACTTTGGACTTAATGTCCGTCAGCTCCATGGATAATCCCTGCAACTGCAGAGCCAGCTGGGCTACTGGATCCATGGCAACTGGGAATAATTTTATTGGCCAGTGAAAATGTCACGCGGTCTTATGATATGTGTACGATGTCAGTAAACTATTCTTAAAAGAACAACACTCTATTCAACATATAGATTAGCAACATCAGCATGTAAATACAGAATAGATTTACCTGACACGATATCCGTTGAACTCAGGATTAATCTTGAGGACTTGATACACTGTCACAGGAAAGAAGAGGGCCGGGGGTCTAACCTGACCCTAAACTGGGGTCCTAACTAATCCCTCACCTTGGAGGTACTGATAATGGTTCAGAGGACCAAGTCTCCAGCCTAACCCTGTCTCCTATCAGTCCCTGAACCCTGTAATCAGTCCTAAGAAGGATTCTGATTACCACCAAAGGGATATGGGCTGATCTCTGCTAAATACACAGATTAGAAATATAAGACAGACTGGAGAAAACACAGACTTGCATACACACTCAAACACAGAAGGAACATAAATGATCTGGGAAATTAAACTCTAAGCAAGGTGAGCTTAGAACAACTAAGGAGCTCTTTAACTTAAGTCTATACAGATACAATCCTATCTGTGGTCTGCATGAAGAATTTCACTGGCAACTCCCAAACAGACAACCAGAGATTTAAAGGAAACCAATCAACAAATAATTAATTGCAGCCGGGAGAAACTGCACCCAGTCCCAGAACTGAGCACAGACAGAATTAACTCCCTAACTGCCAAACACAAAGAAACAGCAACTCAGCTGTGAGAAGTCAGAATGTGCAACCGCGACGATCTTCGTGGCGATGCACACATGACATGACCCCACAGAGCCTTCCATATCATATAATTGGCCCTTTACAGCCTTCCATACAATATAATGAGCCCACATAGCTTTTCATGTAATATAATGGGCCCCACATAGCCTTCCATATAATGTAATGTGCCCCACATAGCCTTCCATATAATATACTAGGCCCTTCATAGCCTTGCATGTAATATATTGGGCCCCACTTTGCTTTGCATATAGTATAATGGGCCCCACATTGCATTCCATATAATATAGTGACCCAGCATAGCCTTCCATATTATCTAATGGCCCCACGCAGCCTACATTATAATATAATGGCCCCACAGTGTTCTAATTGATTGAAAAAAAAAGAAAAGCAAAATACTCACCTCTTCCCATTCCATGCTGCTTCAATCTCCTCAACGTGTCCTCTGCAGCTCTGCTCTGCTTGGCACAGTGTGCGCATTGTAGACACTGCTCTGAGGCGTCAGATGCAGAGGGAAAATGATGGGGGAGAGAACGTCAGCTGATTCTCCCTCCTCCATCATTGCTTTTAACTGTATCGGCATCAAGGATGCCGATACATTTGAAAGTACTTTGCCAGGCAGGGCACCAGTTCCCCCCAGACTCACATGCCCCGTAGCGGCCACATGTCTTGTCACCATTGGCAGTATGCCACTTAGTTTAGGGAGTAGACATTGCTTTTAATACAGTACTGATTATTTAAAAAATAAAAGGAGCTTTACTCAATCCCCACTATTTCCCAGCAGCTCAAATTCTGATGGTTAACTTGTTCTCACTGATATGTGCTTTCTGGGGGCAATCCCAATGCTAGAAACGTCCGTTTGCCTGCTCAGCCTAGCACTGGCCGAGAGAGAAGTTTATTTTCTGGCCTTTGTCTGGTCATTTCCATAGACTCCTATGGGATTTATTACTGTCAAAATTTTAAACTATTTTGAAATAATATATGCAATCAGGTATGGTGGTGATGTAATATTTATGACATTTGTAATAACCACTTGATGGCAACATAAACTTTATGACAAAGGAAACAGTTGCATTATTTTCCACATGGTGGCAGCCTAATCACACTAAGAAATAATGAATACCAACTCTCATCACATTGGTATTCGTCTTCATAAATAAACTGGTCTAAGATTTAAGGACACTTACATGTCCTGATCATATTCTTTCATATTGCAAATATTTTTTCAATGGAATTACAATTTCTCCTGCATTTGAAGGGAATCTGTCACCAGGTTTTTGCTACCCCATCTGAGAGTAGCATGATTTAGGAGCAAAGATCCTGATTCCAGCGATGTGTATCAATTACTGAACTGTTTGCAGCAGTTTTGATACAATCACTATTTTATTTGCTACAGATCTGCCAGTACGCTAAATTCTGAGTTCTGTATAACCCTGTCCACACCACTGATTGACATCTTTCTATGTACATGTACACTGTGCATAGTCAGAAATCTGCAAATTGGGGTGGGAAAATATGGAGGACTACATGTCAGCAGTTTTACTAATCCTCTAGTGATGATCTCCTGCTTATAAACTCGTAATCTTTATAAAAAATACAGCAAGTAACCTAATAAGTGACACATGGCTCAATTCAGGGTCTCTGTCCCTACATTATGCTGCACTTTGATTATGCTGCAAAAACCTAGTGACAGATTCTCTTCAAAGAGAATCTGCTGTCTATTTGGGCATGTCTGTGATAGAAAGGTAAACAAATTATTTTGATACCTGCGATCCTATGTCCTGTTCCAGAGAAATCCATTTTTTTTAAATATGTAAATGAGCTGTTAAGATCTCCGAGCTGGCACTGTTCTCCCTGAGAATCTGACTCCAGAGTTTTTTAAATGAAAGGGGGCATTACCAATGTGAGAATTTGCTCACGTTACCTCACTGCAGAGCTGTGTGTGATTACAAAATGCCCAGAGTAGAACAGACGTAAGAGTGATTACATACACTTCATTAGCTTTCATCTCACACACACAGTTTTTAGGTTTTAATTTCCATGGTTAGCCTGAACGCCTCTGTGAGATGGTTACACTTCCATCTTTGTTAATTTTTTAATGACTTTTGGTAAAGCATTCTGAATGATAAGTTAAGCTTTGCTGCTCTTCTTGTAGTCATCATCTTTATTTTGCAAAGAAATTATTCTTTTCTTTCAGGTCTTGTGACATTTCTCTTCCATGTGGTGCCATTGCTGACAGTTTAAAATGGGAAGGGGTTTTCTTAGTTAAGTAATGCCCTTTAATAGTCAACTGGGTACTGGATACCTGTTATAGAATAATTAGTCTTAACTGTGGTTGGACTTTGCTATGAGAGAACAGGTTGTAATTTGTAGTATAAAGGAAGAAAAAGGAAAAAAAAATTTCCACCATCAGGAGCACAACAGTAACAATTCATGACAAGAATCTCCATAACTAATCATACTCTAAATAGCTGCAAGTCATATTTAGGTACAGGGTGGATTTGATTTAAATCAATCTGATTTAAATCACGATTTAAATCATGATTTAAATCACTAGTCAGTAAGGCTTGATTTAAATCAGCGATTTAAATCAAAGTTTCTACCAGACCGGTATATCTAATTTCATCATGTGCGATACGCCCCAGACAGGTGTATCTAATTTCATCATGCGCGATATGCCCCAGACCGGTGTATGTAATCCCATAATGCGATACACTACACTCAGCCCTGTATCTAGATACATGCAGTGTGTCATGTGCTGTGAATAATCCCAGTGTGAGATACTCTCCACGTATCTGTGCTCAGTTTATAATACAGCAAGCAGCATGAACTAACAGAATAGATGCTGCCGGTCATCCTCAGTGACAGCCTACTTGTCAGTATCACTGGCAGTCCCCAACAAAATGGCTCCGCAATGGCTCCGCTCTGTGAGCCTAAACTACATCCTCTGTTATTACAAACACCTAGTAACGGAGGAGAGAAGTCACACGTGATCAGACCCCGCCTGCATTTACTACTGTCGCAATACGAGCTAGCAGTTTATATTTCAGCAGCTGCTCTGCCTAGTGTTTAAAAGTGGAAATACCAAACATTTTAAAATTATTTTTCAGATTTTATTTCTCGATCACCCGCAGTAGTTCTTGCTACTTTAACATGCAAGTAGATGAAGATTTTTAGAATCACTTTTTATATTACTTTTTTCTTAGTCTTCCTTGCACAAACAACTGATACGTCAGGAAATGCACACACAGCAGAATACTTACAAGAAGTGGCAGTAAAAGCTATAACATGTGAACAAAAATTCAAATCATTCTTCTTGTGTTGTGCAGATCTATTCCACTCCAAACAATCAGAAACATATTGTCTAACTTCTTGGACTTGGCACTGAAGGGGTTGATTCTGTATTCATAGGTTTGTAGAACAATAGGATTAAGGTCTTTTTCTCAACTCTGTTCATGTTGTAACATTTTTGCCGTGAAGAAGAGGCTGGGACCTCTGCGGAGTCCAATTCAGTTTTGAGAACTGCGTAAGTAAAGCGAGCGTCTGTGATAATATAGGAGAGAAACTGCCCACTAATCCTACAGAAACCTCTGGAAGAGCATGGCATTGTGAATGTTACACATATACAGCCTTTATTCTACTGAGTTAAACAACTCAGCTTTATCTCATGATGGAAGAACCTTTGGATGGTAAAATATTTTCCTCAAAAAGCAGTTTATTGAAAAAAATCTGATTTAAATCAAAAAAATCCGATTTAAATCAAAAAAAATCCGATTTAAATCAAAAAAATCCGATTTTTTTGATTTTTTTAAAAAAATCATTGATTTTTATCCACCCTGTTTAGGTATGAGGTAGCTAAGATGATTGCCCAGAAAATAATGGTAGTCTCACATTAGAAGCCATAGTGGATGTTGAGATATGAAGCCTAAAAGTCAAAAGTTAAAAACGTTACCCTTTTACTCGTCTGTATATGTTCTCACAATTAGTGGGCAATAAACAAGGCAATAAAACAATGCTTTATCATCATACCGCCGAACAAATAGTGGAATAACATGCGATCAAAAAGACAGATATAAATAAACATGGTACCGCTGAAAACATCATCTTGTCCTGCAAAAAACAAGCCGCCATACAGCGTCATTAGCGAAAAAATAAAAAAGTTATAGCTCGCAGAATAAAGCGATGCAAAAATAATTATTTTTTATATAAAATAGTTTTTATTGTATAAAAGCACCAAAAAATGATATAAATGAGGTATTGCTGTAATCGTACTAACCCGAAGAATAAAACTGCTTTATCAATTTTACCACATGCGGAACGGTATTAACGCCCCCCCAAAAGAATTTCATGAATTGCTGGATTTTGTTCATTCTGCTTCCCAAAAATGGTAATAAAAAGCGATCAAAAAATGTCATGTGCCTGAAAATGATACTAATAAAAACGTCATCTCGTCCCGCAAAAAACAAGACCTGACATGACTTTGTGGGCCAAAATATGGAAAAATTATGGCTCTCAAAATGTGGTGATGCAAAAACTATTTTTTTGCAATAAAAAGTGTCTTTTAGCATGTGACAAAACATAAAAAAATGCTGCCAAACATAAAAACCCGCTATA
This sequence comes from Oophaga sylvatica, assembly GCA_033576555.1. Lineage (NCBI taxonomy): Eukaryota > Metazoa > Chordata > Amphibia > Anura > Dendrobatidae > Oophaga > Oophaga sylvatica. Next base: position 343,644,162 of record JARQOD010000002.1, read on the forward strand.
AACAGTAAATCAAACCTCCCTTTATCATCCCCTTAGTTAGGGAAAAATAATAAAATAAAAAAAAATTATTTATTTCCATTTTCCCATTAGGGTTAGGGTTAGGGCTAAAGTTAGGGTTAGGGTTGGGGCTAAAGTTAGGGTTGGGGCTAAAGTTAGGGTTAGGGTTGGAGCTAAAGTTAGGGTTAGGGTTGGGGCTAAAGTTAGGATTAGGGTTGGGGCTAAAGTTAGGGTAAGGGTTGGTGCTAAAGTTAGGGTAAGGGTTAGGTTGGGATTAGGGTTAGGGGTGTGTTAGGGTTAGATTTGTGGTTAGGGTTATGGTTAGGGTTGGGATTCGGGTTAGGGGTGTGTTGGGGTTAGGGTTGGGGGGTTTCCACTATTTAGGCACATCAGGAGCTCTCCAAACGCGACAATGCGTCTGATCTCAATTACAGCCAATTCTGCGTTTAAAAAGTCAAATGGTGCTCCTTCCCTTCCGAGCTCTGCCATGCTCCCAAACAGTGGTTTACCCCCACATATGGGGTATCAGCGTACTCAGGACATATTACACAATAACTCTTGGGGTCTAATTTCTTCTGTTACCCTTAAGAAAATAAAAAATTGGGTGCGAAAATATTATTTTTGTGGAAAAATATATGATTTTTTATTTTTATGTCTCTACGTTATAAACTTCTGTGAAGCATTTGGGGGTTCAAAGTTCTCACCACACATTTTGGCACACCAGGGGCTCTCCAAACGCGACGTGGCGTCCGATCTCAATTCCAGCCAATTTTGTGTTGAAAAAGTCAAACGGCGCTCCTTCCCTTCGGAGCTCTGCCATGCGCCAAAACAGTGGTCCCCCCCCCACATATGGGGTATCAGCATACTCAGGAGAAATTGCACAATAACTTTTGGGGTCCAATTTCTCCTGTTACCCTTGGAAAAATAAAAAAAATTGGACCTGAAGTATTTTTTTTTGTGAAAAAAAGTTAAATGTTCATTTTTTTAAACATTCAAAAAATTCCTGTGAAGCACCTGAAGGGTTAATAAACTTCTTGAATGTGGTTTTGAGCACCTTGAGAGGTGCATTTTTCAGAATGGTATCACTTTTGGGTATTTTCTATCGTATAAACCCCTCAAAGTGACTTCAAATGTGATGTGATCCCTAAAAAAATGTGTTTTTAAAAATGAGAAATCACTGGTCAACTTTTAACCCTTATAACTTCCTAAGAAAAAAAAATGTTGGTTCCAAAATTGTGCTGATGTAAAGTAAACTTGTCGGAAATGTTACTTATTAAGCATTTTGTGTGACATATCTCAATTCAAAGTTAGAAAATTGCGAAATTTTCAAAATTTTCGCCAAATTTCCTTTTTTCACAAATAAATGTAAGTCATGTCAAAGAAATTTTACCACTGTCATGAAGTACAATATGTCAAGAGAAATCAGTGTCAGAATCACCATAATCCATGGAAGCGTTCCAGAGTTATTACCTCATAAAGGGACAATGGTCAGAATTGTAAAAATTGTCCCGGTCATTAACTTGCAAACAACCCTCGGGAGCAAAGGGGTTAAAAACTCACCAAAAGCTCATCATGGAAACATAACGTTATACTTTAATTGGGGGTGTAGTCATTTTTTCAAATGGTCCTAAATTAATTTGTTAGGAAAATAACAAATCTTGTTTGCTATCAATGGCTAACATTTATGGGAGTATTTTGTAATATTGTATACCATAGGAATTGTTGATTCTGAAACTTTAGGTTTTCTGAAAAATCTGTTGGGGTGTACTCATTTATGCTGAGCACTGTATATACAGTCATGGCTGAAAGTGTTGACACCCTTGAAATTGTTCCAAACAAATGAAGTATTTCTCCCAAACAATTATTGCAGTTACACATCTTATCATACACATGCTCAATTCATTTGTGTATATTAGAACAACACAAAAAAAACTGAGAAAAAAAGGCTAATTGGACATAATTTCACACAAGACCCCAAAACTGGGCCAGACAAAATTGTTGGCACCCTCAACTTAATATTTAGTTGCACACCCTTTGGAATAAATAACTGCAATCAATAATTCCTAGAACCATCAACAAGCTTCTTACACCTCTCAACTGATATTTGAAGGGTGCCTTTTCCCAACAGTAATTTTAAGATCTCTCCACATGTGTTCAGTGGGATTTAGATCTGGACCCGTTGTGGACCACTTCAGAACTCTCCAGCGCTTTGTTTCCATCCATTTCTGAGTGCTTCTTGAAGTATCTTTGCTGTCATTGTCCTACTGGAAGACCCATGACCTAGGACGCAAACCCAGCTTTCTTACACTGCACTACAATGCGGCTTAAAATACTTTGGTAATCTTCAGATTTCGCCCCGTGCCAGAGGCAGCAAAACAACCCCAAAACATCTTTGAACCTCCACCATTTTTGACTGAAGGTACTGTCTTTTCTTTTTAGACCTCATTCCATTATAGGTAAACAGTAGAATGGTGTGCTTCACCATAAAGCTCTATCTTGGTCTCATCTGTCCACAAGACACTTTGCCAGAAGGAGTTTGGCTTACTGCAGCCTAGCTTTTTTATGTCTCTGTGTCAGTAGTGGGGTCCTCCTGTGTCTCCTTCCATAGCATTTTATTTAATTTAGATATCGATGGATAGTTTGCACTGACACTGATGCACCCTAAGCCTACAGGACAGCTTGAATTTCCTTGGAACTTGATTGGGGCTGCTTATCCACTAATCGGACTATCCTGCGTTGCAACCTTTCATCAATTTTTCTCTGCCGTCCACATCCAGGGAGATTGGCTACAGTGCCATGTGTTGTAAACTTCTTGATTATGTTGGGCAGCGTGGACAAAGGAACATCAAGATCTCTTGAGATGGACTTGTAGCCTTGAGATGGTTGACATTGTTCAACAATTTTAATTCTCATGTCCTCAGACAGTTCTCTTCTTTTTCTGCTTTCCATGCTTAGTGTGGCACACACACAATGCAAAGATTGAGTCAAATTCTCCCCTTTTTATCTGGTTTCAGGTATGATTTTCATATTGCCCACACCTATTACTTGCCACATGTAAGTTGTTTACCCACAAGTTTGGAAAGATGACAACAATGTTGTCTGGCCCATTTTTGGAGCTTTGTGTGGGACATTATATTCAATTTGCTTTTGTTCTCAGTTTTTTTGTGTTGTTTCAATACACACAAAGGAAATAAACATATATGACAAAACATGTATAATTGCAATAATTTTATTGGAGAAATGCTTTATTTTCTGGGACAATTTCAAGGGTACCAATACTTTCGGCCATGACATATACCGGTATATATTTGTAAATATGTATGTAATGTGGTGTCTGGAATGTGAGAAAGGAATGCCTTATATAGATCCTAGCAGTGGTGCCGAAACATCCAAGCAACAACAAGCTGGGGAGGGATGCCAGATTCAGAAGCTGCCCTGGTGGCTATAGGAATCTAGTTACACCTCTGCCATAAAGTACTAAATTCAGTAGTAATGGTATTTTATTGTAGGTGCTCTATAAATATAGATTATTATTATTTATAGTAATTTCTGTTTCCTGTTCCTTTTATGATTCTAACTGACTTTTAGCATTTATTAATTTTAAGCACTGTGTGCCTGATAATTCATAGCTGAAAAAAGCCGCAGTGCCTCCTTTCTGAGAACATTATAAAATATAGGTGAATATTATGCAGAGACTATCATCTGGCACAAATTGAAAAGAAACATTCACAGATCATTCACTTTTGATTCTTACGTTTTTGATTCATTTGCAGGTATTGCTGGAGTGCATTAGTAAGGTAGTCAATAGCTGATAATAAGGAAATGTCAGCACAGAAGGAAAGTGATGCCAATGATACTTATTGTACTTTTGTTCTTCCCTGCAGATCAACATTAAATATTAATTCAATACATTAGCAGGCGATGCATGATCTCTCACGGTTCTAGCTGGTAGGATTTCCGCTAGAGTCACACTTTTGTTTGCCATGTACCGATGCATTAGAGATTAATTATAGCATGGAACATGGTGAAATCTAGACCTGTTCTTCATTTCTAAATGTAGAAAATAAAACTGAATGCTTTTCATAGTAAACTGAGATGCCAAGAATGTCCAAATATATATATATTTTTAAACTAATCGAGAAGATTAAAACCTAGACCATTCTTCAATTGACTTATGTGGGTCAAATAGGCAATTATTATTGTCCGTTGTTGTGCACATTAAATATGAAATATGTTCTTGTTGGATTCCGTTGTTTACTTTGTTATGCGGACTTATAGTGTCCATACACCTTAAATAGCGGTCGATCTCACCTATCCCCCACCCTTGTACACATTCATGCATGGCTGAGCGTGCATTTGTTTTGAATGGGGAGAAGGGTGTAAGCCACTACCTCTGGCAGCAGCTGGCCTCTTGAGTGAACAAAGGGATTGGTCATGGAATTTCTACTGTTCCTAAGCTGATCCTTCTTTTCCCCAATTTCATCTGTCGTGATAAAGTTTACAGACCCTTGTAGAATTTATGTTTGGCCTGTTCCAACAATTTTTTTCTCTTTGTATATAGGGGACTTTAAACATGTAAACATGTTTCATTTTTAATAAATATGTCACATTAGGAAAGATAAGATTCACTAAGATTGATTTACAGTAAAGAGCAAAACCTTAACAATGTTTTGAACTTTTGACTTTCAAGCTCCAAATCTCATTATCCACTTCTGCTTTGAACTTGAGACTGCCATTTGATAGACAATCATCTTGGCTATCTCATACTTAAATTTGACTTTCAACTATTTAGCATATGATTAATTATGCAGATTCTTGTCATGTCACTACATTCTTACTGTTTTGCTCCTAAAGATCTAAATTTTAATTTTGTTAGTATTTTGTAAATCTACCTTTTGGCTATCAATAATGTCTGAATCCTTCTGGGCATGCTCTCGGTCAGATTCAAACATATGTCGATCTCAGGTCTCTTCTGCACGTTCCCAAAGTTGGTGCATACTGGTCGACTTACTTGGGTATGTATATAGTTTTTTCTTCAATTCTACCCACCAGAATTTGATTGGGTTGAGGTCTGGAGACTGTGGGGGCCAATCCAGCAACTCTACTTCATTGTCACTGAACCATTTCTTCGCCACTCTTGACCTATCCTTCGTGTTGTTGTCCTGCTAGAACACTATGTCGTCCTTTTCATACCCATGCTACTCAAGTGTACAAAGTATCTCGTCTTGTAGGATACTCACATATAGCTCAGCATTGAGATCACCATAAATCCTGGTCAAGTATCCAGCCCCATATCATCAGGTTTCCTCCACCGAACTTGACATTTCCTTCAATTTCTCAATCTGTTAGCACCTATTTTCCCTTGTTTCTTTCAGGCCCATTAGCGCATATCAGAGTCTAGTCTATTGACTTTCGTCTCATCACTCCAAATCACCCATTTCAAATCTTTAAATGTCCACTTTTCGTACTTGTTTGCAAACTCCAACCGACACTTCTTATTACAATATTGAAATTGAGGCTTCTTCACCTTTTTTCCAGCCACCATGTGTAATGTGCGTCGCACGGTGCGTGCATCGACGTCTGTGATCTCACTATTATGAAGCATACGAGCCACCTCAACTGCTGTGTTTGTCGCTCCAGAACTGATAGACTTTGGGATAAACCGACTTGTTGACTCCGATATTTCACCTGGATGTCCATCTCTTGGCTTCTGAATTAATGGACAGACTTTGTTTCATATTCTTCCAACTGTCATGGCACTCACATGATGCAGTTTAGTAATTTGTTTTGTCCGAGAGACAGTTATCAATAAGCTGGATGATGTTGTTTCTCTTTTCTTGGGAAATCTTCTTCATGGCTGTTCCTCGATTCGAACCAATGATCTTTCACTTGGGAATTAACCTAATAACACACTGAGCTATTTAGAATTTTAGAACAGGTTGTATTTTGTAGTATTCAGGAAGAAAAATATTTTTCCACCACCAGTAGCAAAACAGTAAAAATGCAGTGACATGACATGAATCTGCAAAACTAATTACATGCTAAATAGTTGCAAGTCAAATTTATGTATGAGATAGCCAAGATGATTGTGTATAAAATGATGGTAGTCTCACGTTTGCAGCAATAGTGGATGGTGAGATATGGAGCTTGAAAGTCAAAAGTTCAAAACATTGTTACCCTTTTGCTCATCACTGTAAATGTGTATAAGTTTTTGAATTATACTTGGACTCTTTACCATGTGTTTTTTGAAACTGTGCTTTGGAGTTGTACATTGTCCCTCTAAGGAACATTAATTTTACTCTTGAAAACTAAAGTAAAAAAAAATATATGGTAGTGATCTAAGATGCTCACCATTAGGCTAGGGCACACTTGCGAGAAACTCGCGCTAGTCTCATCACAAGTGTGACATCGGCCTCAAGGTAAGTGTTCGATATTCCACCTTGCTCTACATTTGCATTCAAATTCTTGCTTTCTAGGTGTATACTGCTATAATAACAACCTAAAGGGCATGAATTAAAAAAGCAAACCAGAAAAAACAGCCTTACCAACACCAAGTCAGATCACAAATGCTCAAGAAGGGTGCAGCAGACCCCCATTATAAAGGCAGCACAGGTGGAAAATACTGATGAAAGCAGCCACTCACAAACCTACCAATTCATGGAGGGGGTGGCTGGCTAGTAAAAAATGCACACAAATGAGGCTTGAATAGAACTACAGTCACACAGGTACGTTGTGATGCACAATGTCCGACTCACAGCCTATTAATGACGCCCATAATATTATAAAACAGGGGCTATCCAGCACTGTATGAGTGCACCTCACAAGGACAGACACCTCAGTTCACCCAAACAACAAAAAAGGGCCTGACTGCATCCTGAAAATAATGGTAAACTGTGCAATAAAAAATGAAAAATAATGTATACAATAAATACATTAAATTAGGTATTGTTTGATATTTTGGCCAAAATAGACAAGCTCACAACTCACGACAAGGGTCCTCACATATCACACGTACCTGTGTGACTGGCGTTCTATTAAAGCCTCATTTGTGTGCATTTTTTTTCAAGGCAGCCATCCCCTCCATGAGTCATTAGGTTTGTGAGTGGCTGCTTTCGTCAGTTATTTGCACCTGTGCTGCCCCCCACTGTATAATGTGGGTCTGCTGATCTACAGTGGGTACGGAAAGTATTCAGACCCCTTTAAATTTTTCACTCTTTGTTTCATTGCAGCCATTTGGTAAATTCAAAAAAGTTCTTTTTTTTCTCATTAATGTACACTCTGCACCCCATCTTGACTGAAAAAAAACCAGATATGTAGAATATTTTGCAAATTTATTTAAAAAGAAAAGCTGAAATATCACATGGTCAGAAGTATTTAGACCCTTTGCTCAGACACTCATATTTAAGTCACATGCTGCCCATTTCCTCGTGATCCTCCTTGAGATGGTTCTAATCTTTCATTGGAGTCTAGCTGTGTTTAATTAAACTGATAGGACTTGATTTGTAAAGGCACACACCTGTCTATATAAGACCTCACATCTTACCGTGCATGTCATACCAAATGAGAATGATGAGGTCAAAGGCACTGGCCAAGGAGCTCAGAGACAGAATTGTGACAAGGCACACATCTGGCCAAGGTTACAAAAGAATTTCTGCTGTACTCAAGGTTCCTAAGAGCACAGTGGCCTTCATAATCCTTAAATGGAAGAAGTTTGGGACCACCAGAAGTTTTCCTAGATCTTGCCGTCCAGACAAACTGAGCAATCATGGGAGAAGAACCTTGGTAAGAGAGGTAAAGAAGAACCCCAAGATCACTGTGGCTGAGCTCCACAGATGCAGTAGGGTGATGGGAGAAAGTTCCACAAAGTCAACTATCAATTCAGCCCTCCACCAGTCAGGCCTTTATGGCAGAGTGGCCCGACGGAAGCCTCTCCTCAGCACAAGACATGAAAGCCCTCATAGAGTTTGCTAAAAAACACATGAAGGAATCCCAGACTATGAGAAATAAGATTCTCTGGTATGAAGAGACGAAGATAGACCTTTTTGGTGATAATTGTAAGCGGTATGTGTGGAGAAAACCAGGCACTGCTCATCACCTACCCAATACAATCCCAACAGTGAAACATGGTCGTGGCAACATCATGTTATGGGGGTGTTTTTCAGCTGCAGGGACAGGACGACTGGTTGCAATTGAAGAAAACATGTATGCGGCCAAGTCCAGAGATATCCTTGATGAAAACCTCTTCCAGAGTTCTCTGGACCTCAGACTTGGCCAATGGTTCACTTTCCAACAAGACAATGACCCTAAGCACACAGCTAAAATAACAAAGGAGTGGCTTCAGAACAACTCTGTGACCCTTCTTGACTGGCCCAGCCAGAGCCCTGACCTAAACCCAATTGAGCATCTATTGAGAGACCTGAAAATGTCTGTCCACCAACGTTCACCATCCAACCTGACGGAACTGGAGAATATCTGCAAGGAAGAATGGCAGAGGATCCCCAAATCCAGGTGTGAAAAGCTTGTTGCATCATTCCCAAGAAGACTCATGGCTGTACTAGCTCAAAAGGGTGCTTCTACTCAATACTGAGCAAAGGGTCTGAATACTTATGACCATGTGATATTTCAGGGTTTTTTTTAATAAATTTGTAAAAATTTCAACATTTCTGTATTTTTTCAGTCAAGATGGGGTGCAGAGTGTACATTAATGAGAAAAAAATGAACTTTTTCGAGTTTACCAAATGGCTGCAATGAAACAAAGAGTGAAAAATTTAAAGGGGTCTGAATACTTTCCGTACCCACTGTAATTTGGTGTTGGTAAGGCTATTTTTTCTGTACTACAATAATGGTCTTCTTCTCCAAGAAACAACTTGCTTCCCATTGAAAATCGGATGCCTCTGCTTCATAGCCTATCTCTTCACAGTATTCTTCGATGTCTAGAGTGAAACGTGGGCAGGCGATTTCTCCAATGATAAGAAGAAACTATGGCCCCAATTCATCATTTGCTGTTAGTCCAGTTTTCCGAAGTAATTTTCTTCTTTTTTGTGGCTATAGCATATGCTGCTTATTCTCTACTAGATGGAGGCCCGATGCTATCGCATCGGAAGGGTGGTAATGTCATGTTGGGTGCAGGCTTTGCAGCATTGAGAATATCTCCCCCATGTGCTCACCCACCTATCCACTCTCTCTTTCCCCATGTGCTGACTTCTCCCGTCTGTGCTCTCTTCCTTGACCTGTCTACCCCATGTGCTATCCCTCTTGTCTGCTGTCTCTCCTTCCTGTGCAGTGTTCTCCCCTCATGTGCTGTCCCGTTTGAGCTGTCTCCCCCATGTGCTCTGTCTCTCACCCCTGTGCGCTTTCTCTCTCCCCATCTGCTGTCTTCTCTCATGTGATCTCTTCTTTGACTTGTGTACCCCATGTGCTCTCCCCCTTGTCTGCTCTCTCTCTCCACCACTGTGCTGTCTTCTTCCCTCATGTGTTCTCTCGTTTGAGCTGTCTCCCCCCTGTGTGTCCTCTTTCCTGTGTGCACTCAGCCCTCCCCTTGTGTTAAAATGAAAGCAAAGTAGGTAAAGGTAACATTTTATTAACATGGAAAAATTTATGACAAAAGTGCTTTATATTTATATATACCATATCTGGTGTCCTGCTGGGGTACCGTGCAAGAAGCTTTGTACGGCGTATACAGTGTGTGTGTGGTGCGTACGGCGTATACAGAGTGTGTGAGTGTGTGTGTGGTGGTGTGTACGGTGTATACAGTGTGTGTGTGGTGCGTACGGCGTATGTAGTGTGTGTGTGGTGCGTACGGCGTATACAGTGTGTGTGTGGTGGTGTGTAAGGCGTATACAGTGTGTGTGGTGCATACGGCGTATACAGTGTGTGTGTGGTGCGTACGGCGTATACAGTGTGTGTGTGTGTGGTGCGTACAGCGTATGCAGTGTGTGTGTGGTGCATACGGCGTATACAGTGTGTGTGGTGCGTACGGCATATACAGTGTGTGTTTGTGTGTGTGTGGTGCGTACGGCGTATACAGTGTGTGTGTGTGTGTGTGTGTGTGGTGGGACGGTGTTCCGCTGTGGTACCACGCAAGAGGCTAGTACCACCAGCAGTTTCCATATTGAAACACCCATCACTTGGGTGTCCCAATATGGCGGTCGGTGAACTTCCGCCACTTTGAATTCTGGGATCCGGACCCATCTGGACGGAACAGGATGTGAAGACATTACAAGGTAAGTATATACTAGATACTTAACTTATATCGGCCAAAACTCATGACAAGTTCCCTTTAAGAAAGACAATTTAGTGTAGACAGCATGAGCGGCTGAGCGTGACAGCATTGAAGCCAATCAGTTAGCTCAGTGGCTCTGAGCGACTTGTGCCGTCTACATCAGCATAACCGCTCAGCTCAGTTGTCTGCAGCTCTGTCGACTTGACGTTAGCGCTGCAAACACCAGGATCAGCCTTTGCGACCAGCACTGACCCAGGCAGGGTAAGTAAAACTCAATTTGTGTTTGCTGCTAAGGAAACTTATTGGAAGCACTTTTCTTTAATGGGACCAATCCCTTTTAGTAATTCAAAAATTGGAAGCCCCTGTAATGACTACACTGCTGCATAGAAATATGAAATAGAGTTTTTTTTTTTTTTTTAAGGTATCCTCTGTGCGCTTTGTTGAAATCCGTACAGTATATCAAATAGGGGTTTTTATGTCATTTAGTGGATTGGTGAAATTAGATTAAAATGTTATTTCACTTTTAAAAAGTAAAAACTATTAAATTTTTAACTCCCAATTCTTCTGCAGGTATTGAACAGGATTACTGTTGCCTTTGTCAAAAATATACAATTTCTACTTGATGATCCCAAGGAAAGGCAAATGATATTTAAACTCATGGGAAATAGCTTTGTACAAAACCATTTTAGTAAATATCCAAATGACCCTGGTCTTTTGGTAAGTAATACAAACCACATAATTTAAGAGCGTATGTTGTTGTGGCTAAGCTGCTTGAAATCAAGAAGAACGCATTACTCATAAATTTTCTCCCAAGATAATGTCTGATATCCACTATTTCATTATGTACTTGTAAATATCTGATAGCGTCTCAGAGTTTGGCTTATGTTACACTGCAAACAACCGGACTCTTTCTCGTAACGACAGTGTCATTCTGTACCCATTAAAAGTCAAATATAGATTAGCGGTCACTAAGGAGCGCCAGGAAGAAGGTGAAACAAATAATAGGCGGTCCAATGCAGCTCCAGCCGTAAACCTCCAATGGAGGATAGTAACTAAGAAAAATATTAAGTACACGGTCAGGAGGAGCGCTAGGAACACAAGGACAATGCAAAAGTTTCTTTACCCCACAACGCGTTTCTACGGTAACCCGTCTTCATCAGGTGGCAGTTTATTGTTAAAAGACAGGAAGAGGTATATATACAACAGGCGACCAATCAAATGGTCAAGACAATTACACACATGATCAGCAAGTCACATGACAAAATAAAATCACAAAAAAGAACAGAAAAGGGAAAGGAAGCAATAAAAATAATTACCGTATATACTCGCGTATAAGCCGAGATTTTCAGCCCATTTTTTAAGGCTGAAAGTCCTTTTCTCGGCTAATACGCGAGTCATATACCGGGGAGTCGGCGGGGGAGGGGGAGCGGGGGTGTCAGATCATACTTACCCCTCCGCCGGTGCGTCTCTGCAGCCCCCCTGCTTCTCCCATATTCATGACTTTAATGAGCGGTACCACGTGACCGCTGTAGGAAGGAAGAGCTGCGGGAGAAGAGCAGGGGCTGCAGAGGTGCCCCCGGCGGAGGGGTGAGTATATGCGATATTTACCTGTCCCCGTTCCACCGCTGCTCGCCGCTGTGTCCTCGCGTCCTCTTGCTGTGATGTTCAGGCAGAGGGAGCGATGACGTAGTTAGTACGCGCCGCGCCCTCTGCCTGAGCGCTCACTGACAAGAGGACCTGGAAGACAGCGGCGCGCAGCGGTGGACCGGGGACAGGTAAATATCTCAGGTGCCGGGGCCCTGAGCGAGCGGTGACATCTGCACCTGTCCCCCATAGCACGCCGGTGTCCCCGCCTGCTCAGGACACCGGCACCTGGCCCCCAGTGACGAGAGGTGAGTATATCATTTTTTTTTTTTTTTTTAGTTGCAGCGGCAGCAGCAGCATAGGGACCTATACTATGGAGCACATGGGGCATAATCTGTGGAGCATATGGGGCATAATCTGTGAAACATATGGGGCATAATCTGTGCAGCATATGGGGCATAATCTGTGGAGTATAGGGGGCATAATCTGTGGAGCATATGGTGCATAATCTGTGGAGCATATGGGGCATAATCTGTGGAACATATGGGGCATAATCTGTGGAACCTATGGGGCATAATCTGTGGATTATATAGGGCATAATCTGTGGAACCTATGGGGCATAATCTGTGGAGCATATGGGGCATAATCTGTGGAACATATGGGGCATAATATGTGGAACATATGGGGCATAATCTGTGGAGCATATGGGGCATAATCTATGGAGCACCATATGGGGGCATAATCTATGGAGCATCTTATGGGGCCATTATTAACCTTTGTGCAGCATTATATGGGGCGTATTTTGTATGGAGCACCTTATGGGGCCCATCATGGACTGTATGGAGTATTATATGGGGGTCCTGATTCAGTATGGATATTCAAAAACATTTAACCTACTGATGTCTCAATTAATTTTACTTTTATTGGTATCTATTTTTATTTTTGTAATTTACCAGTAGATGCTGCATTTTCCACCCTAGGCTTATACGCGAGTCAATAAGTTATCCCAGTTTTTTGTGCCAAAATTAGGGGGCCGGCTTATACACGGGTCGGCTTATACATAGTATATATGGTAATAATGTTATTAAGAACCTGTGTATTATAATGTACTGCCACCTGATGAAGACGGGTTGTGAGCTAAATAAACTTTTGCATTGTTGTGTTCCTAGCGCTCCTCCTGACCGTGTACTTAATATTCTGTACCCATTGTCAGCGTTTTACATATTGGTAATAAATATTGCTACATACCGTCCGAGGTGGTCCCTTTCTTTAGAAGTAGCCAAATTTGTGTATATGTGTATACATTATATATAATGTATGTATATCGATGCAGATTATATACAGATTGTGACAAAGTCACTGGCAAAATGCTGGAGGGGATATATGTTTCGCTGAGGCTATTGGCTTCAGTGATTTGAAACCCAGAAGCTTTGCTCCAGCTCACTAAGTGTTGAGAAGGGTTAATCAGCCATCTTGTTTAAGGACTGGGTTTTTGTGGACAACCATAGAAAGGGTGGGATGTTGTCCACCTTAAATAGTCGGCCTCTAGAGGTATTCAGTGTGTTTGGAGAGAGTAACTCCAGGAAAGTTCTTGTGTTGGTGCTAAACTGAACCATGTGTTTTTGCTAACCCTGAGCAGGCAGATCCCCGCAGACGTATGGACTGTGAGATACCATTTTGCTTTGTTTTCCTGTTTTTGCCCAAAGGGCGGTGTTTATTTTCTTCACGATAGTTTATGCTGCATGTACCAAATAAATCAGTGAAGGACTTAAAGAGACAGTGTTCCCATTTCTACCTCCGTGTACCACTGAGTGAACTGATCTACCACAATATATACAGGTGCTTGTCACAATATTAGAATATCAAAAAGTTAATTTATTTCAGTTCTTCAATACAAAAAGTGAAGCTCATATATTATGAAGAGTCATTACAGAGTGATGTATCTCAAGTGTTTATTTCTGTTAATGTTGATGATTATGGCTTACAGCCAATGAAAACCCAAAAGTCATTATCTCAGTACATTAGAATACTTTATAACACCAGCCATCCTTCCCATTCTGTGTCCGCACGAATCCCCTCACTCACCATAATATGTCTGCACCCATCCCCCTCATACATTCCCCTCCTTGCTCCTCATACTGTGTCCGCACCCACTCCCCATTCATCAAACTGTGTCTGCACCCATTCTCTCACTCACTATACTGTGTCCACACCCTTTCCCCCACTCACCATATTGTGTCTGCACCCATCCCCCTATGCTGTTTTCTCATACATGCCCCCATCTCACCCATTGGTCTCCATGCTGTCTCTTCAAATTTCTTCCACTCCCCATATTTTGTCTGCACTAAACTCTCCATTGGTCCCCACACTTGTGTCCTCAAATCTTCCCCCTTTACACTAAATTTCCCCACCCAACCCCGTTACACTAAATCTCCCACACCCCTCCCAAATGTCCCCAGGTTACACTAAATCTTTGGTGTCTTCAGCTCCACTGGTCTGGAGGACTTACCACTAGGGTTGAGCATTCCGATACTTCCGATACCTGAAATCCAATGTAAGTCTATGGGAACAAAATATCAGAAGTAAGTATCGGAAGTACTTCCGATATTTTGTTCCCATAGACTTACATTGGATTTCAGGTATCGGAAGTATCGGAATGCTCAACCCTACTTACCACCAATGTTGTTCGCGCTCCTGCACGCTGGCGAGTGACATCAGCAGCGTCATCACATGACCTGATCTCGCTGCTGACGTCGCTGTGACTCGGTGGTCAGAGCTTCAATTCTACTTATGTCTGAAAGACGCAACTACAATTGTTCACAGGGAACTGTTGCGCTGCTGCTTCTCACGGCTAATCCATGAGTCAGAGTGGTCAGGGAGTACATGGTCGGAAGCCAGAAGGGTACGTCATAAACAACAGGAAGAGACAAAAGCATAGTCAGGTAAAGTTCTGAGGTCAGAGTAGCGGGAGGATAAAGGATCAGAGCTGAAGGGGTTAAACAGGCAGATGGTCAGAACGAAGTCCAAGGTCAGGCAACAGATCAAGCATATAGAACTCAAGGCACAAGGAGCACAAACCTCACAAGATGAATGTACGTCTGGCAGTGGTCTGGGAGAAGCTGCTCAGTTAAGTAGGCTTGGTCATTACCTGGAATAGTGAACACCTGAGACAGCCGACACCTCACAGTCACAGACTGGCTAGTGAAGTTGTCAATAAACACACTGACAGCTCAGCACGCCCCTGAGCGAGACTGGAAGGTCATGCTGTCACTCAAAGTACTGATAGCTTCAGCACGCTCCCTGTACAAGATTGGACGGCCGAGCTGTCAGTAACTGCATCCCAGACACCCTGAGGGGTGGAACCGTGAACCGGCTGTCAGCTTGACAGCTGTTTCATAGAACATCCGACTCCCAGTCCAGGTGGTGGCAAAGTGCAGCCGCCAGGGGAGACACCTTGGACCGTCGCATTAGAGTAATTGCTGAGCCACTGTGCTGCCCATCGAAGTTTCAAGACTAAGTTTATGCTGACCAAATATTATAGAGGAATAATAAATTTGCCCCGTTTCTTTTTACTTATTACTGCCCTTCTCTTCCATATTCAGCACCCTCCAAACATGAGTAAGGTGGAGCATGTAAGAATGGAAAAAAAAGTAAAGCTGAACCTGTGGGAACAGTGGAAAAAATCAGCCGAACAATCTGGATGCATTACAGGTTTCAGTGATATATTCATAACGCCTAATGTGCAAAATAATGGAATATTAGTTTATGTGAAACATTTCTATTATTTCTTTAGATGATGGCACAACAGAGGTCTCATCAGAAATGACAAGTTTTATAAATCACACTTTCCAGCTAGTTGAGAATGCAATGGATTTATTTTTAGCCCAGTGTGAAACCAACGAGAAGGTAAACAAATTAATTGTTTATTTAAAGGTTACATACATCTTTTTTATTGTACCAATGGAATCTGTCAGCAGATAAAGATACCTTTTCATGGCAAGTCTGTTCCTCTTTTTTTTTTTTTTTTTAAGTCTACAGAGGGGGATACTCTAGACTTATAAAGTGAAGAACCATTAACCCCTTAACGACAGCCGATACGCCTTTTAACGGCGGTCGTTAAGGGTACTTAAACCACAGCGCCGTTAATTAACACCGCTGTGGAAAAAGTGAATAGCGCACCCCACAGTCGCATTTTCTCCGGGGTCTCGGCTACCTGAGGTAGCCGAGACCCTAGAGAACATGAATCGGGTTGGTTTTTACCGACCCCGATGTTGCAATCGCCGTTATTAACCCTATAACGGCGATCGCAACAACAACAAAAAAATCTGATGTGCCATTTAATTTTTCTCTCCTCTGATGTGATCGGACATCAGAGGAGAGAGAAAAAGGGTCCCCGATCCCCCCCTTGTGGCCCCCGATCACCCCCTTGTGGCCCCAGGGCCCTCCTGCCTCCTCCGGTGGGCGCCGCCATCTTTAATGGCGAGAAAATGGCGGGCGCATGCGTAGTGCGCCCGCCGCGATGTGTTGGGGGGCAGGGTCGGATTAAGAACATGATGGGCCTGGAGCTGAAGGGGCGGGGCAAGGGGTGGGGCCAAACATGGCAATTCACAAAGGCCAAAAATGTAACGTAAAAGATATAAATTAAAGTCCGGCCGATCAGACAAGAATTTGGACAGTCTAAACGGCCCTTAATACTGCCACACATAGCCCCCTTATAGTGCCACACCCAGCCCCCTTAATACTGCCACACATAGCCATCTCAATAATACTGCCATACATAGCCACATTAGTAATATTGCGTCAGAGAGGCCCCATACACAGATATATGGCAACATTGAGAGGCCCATTCTAGTATATAGCGCAGCATTGAATGGCCCATAGTATATATAGCGCAGCATTGAATGGCCCATAGTTGCGCAGCATTGAATGGCCCATAGTATATATAGGGCAGCATTGAGAGGGCCTCTCAATGCTGCCCTATATATACTATGGGCCATTCAATGCTGCGCTATATACTAGAATGGGCCTCTCAATGCTGCCCTATATTACTATGGGCCATTCAATGCTACGCTATATACTATAATCGGCCTCTCAGAGGCCCATTATTAGTATATAGCGTAGCATTGAATGGGGGCCATAGTATATAGGGCAGCATGCCAGCATTGAGAGGCAGGCACCACCACAACACACGCTCACCCAGCGCAGGCACCACCACAACACACGCTCACCCAGCGCAGGCACCACCACAACACACGCTCACCCAGCGCAGGCACCACCACCACAACACACGCTCACCCAGCGCAGGCACCACCACAACACACGCTCACCCAGCGCAGGCACCACCACAACACACGCTCACCCAGCGCGAGCACCACCACCACAACACACTGCGCACACTCACCCAGCGCGGGCACCACAACACACTGCGCACACTCACCCAGCGCGGGCACCACCACCACAACACACGCTCACCCAGCGCAGGCACAACACACTGCGCACACTCACACAGCACGGGCACCACCACCACAACACACTGCGTACGCTCGCCCAGCGCAGGCACCACAACACACTGCGCACACTAACCCAAGTCCCAGAACACCGCCGGAGGGGGCACTACAAGCCCCAGCGCCCTGCCGGATGGGGGGGCACTACAAGCCCCAGCACGCCGCCGGAGGGGGCACTACAAGCCCCAGCACCCTGCCGGATGGGGGGGCACTACAAGCCCCAGCACGCCGCCGGAGGGGGGCACTACAAGCCCCAGCACCCTGCCGGAGGGGGGCACTACAAGCCCCAGCACCCTGCCGGAGGGGGGCACTACAAGCCCCAGCACGCCGCCGGAGGGCGCACTACAAGCCCCAGCACCCACCTCCTGTTCTTCATGGACGTCTCCTTCTTGTCCAGCACCCCGGGCACACAGCTGGTGAGCTCCGTCCAGTCGGCGTGCAGCCCGCAGCTCCAGCCCGTGGAGAAGCGGGAGAAGAGCCAGGTCTCCCGGCGGTTGGGCCGGTAGCAGGTACACTTCTTCTGGCCGGGTCTGCAGTCACACGGCACCTCCAGCCGCACGTTCTGCACCAGGTGCCGCCCGAAGGTCATGCCGCCGGTCTTCTGGATGTGCAGGAACACGATCACATCCTCCCAGGACAGAAAATGCTGCAGTGCTGCTGCCGTGCCACCGCCCCCCACACATGTGCCGCCTGGGGCGGACCGCCCCCACGCTACGCAGCAGCCGAGACATCCGCGCGGCGCCGGCTGGGCCGCGGATGGGCCTATTTCTAACAAGGGGCCTGGAGCTGCAGCTCCATCAGCCCCTACGTTAATCCGGCCCTGTTGGGGGGGTTTGGGGAATTTTTCTCCGGGGGCTTGGCTGCCAGGGGGTAGGCACAATGTTTTTTTTATACCATATTCACTAAATGCTAAAACTGACTGCCACTATGATTCTCCAGGTTATTATGGTTCACAGATACCAAACATGCATTGGTTCTTTTTTTATTTAAGTGGTGAAAAAATATCAAAAAATTTGTAAAAAGATAATGGGGCCATTTTCCGAGACCCGTGTTCCTCCATTTTTAGTGATGGGTGGCTGAGAGCTTATTTTTGCGGC
>JARQOD010000002.1:343662665-343696287 GCA_033576555.1 Oophaga sylvatica
CCCCATATCATCAGGTTTCCTCCACCGAACTTGACATTTCCTTCAATTTCTCAATCTGTTAGCACCTATTTTCCCTTGTTTCTTTCAGGCCCATTAGCGCATATCAGAGTCTAGTCTATTGACTTTCGTCTCATCACTCCAAATCACCCATTTCAAATCTTTAAATGTCCACTTTTCGTACTTGTTTGCAAACTCCAACCGACACTTCTTATTACAATATTGAAATTGAGGCTTCTTCACCTTTTTTCCAGCCACCATGTGTAATGTGCGTCGCACGGTGCGTGCATCGACGTCTGTGATCTCACTATTATGAAGCATACGAGCCACCTCAACTGCTGTGTTTGTCGCTCCAGAACTGATAGACTTTGGGATAAACCGACTTGTTGACTCCGATATTTCACCTGGATGTCCATCTCTTGGCTTCTGAATTAATGGACAGACTTTGTTTCATATTCTTCCAACTGTCATGGCACTCACATGATGCAGTTTAGTAATTTGTTTTGTCCGAGAGACAGTTATCAATAAGCTGGATGATGTTGTTTCTCTTTTCTTGGGAAATCTTCTTCATGGCTGTTCCTCGATTCGAACCAATGATCTTTCACTTGGGAATTAACCTAATAACACACTGAGCTATTTAGAATTTTAGAACAGGTTGTATTTTGTAGTATTCAGGAAGAAAAATATTTTTCCACCACCAGTAGCAAAACAGTAAAAATGCAGTGACATGACATGAATCTGCAAAACTAATTACATGCTAAATAGTTGCAAGTCAAATTTATGTATGAGATAGCCAAGATGATTGTGTATAAAATGATGGTAGTCTCACGTTTGCAGCAATAGTGGATGGTGAGATATGGAGCTTGAAAGTCAAAAGTTCAAAACATTGTTACCCTTTTGCTCATCACTGTAAATGTGTATAAGTTTTTGAATTATACTTGGACTCTTTACCATGTGTTTTTTGAAACTGTGCTTTGGAGTTGTACATTGTCCCTCTAAGGAACATTAATTTTACTCTTGAAAACTAAAGTAAAAAAAAATATATGGTAGTGATCTAAGATGCTCACCATTAGGCTAGGGCACACTTGCGAGAAACTCGCGCTAGTCTCATCACAAGTGTGACATCGGCCTCAAGGTAAGTGTTCGATATTCCACCTTGCTCTACATTTGCATTCAAATTCTTGCTTTCTAGGTGTATACTGCTATAATAACAACCTAAAGGGCATGAATTAAAAAAGCAAACCAGAAAAAACAGCCTTACCAACACCAAGTCAGATCACAAATGCTCAAGAAGGGTGCAGCAGACCCCCATTATAAAGGCAGCACAGGTGGAAAATACTGATGAAAGCAGCCACTCACAAACCTACCAATTCATGGAGGGGGTGGCTGGCTAGTAAAAATGCACACAAATGAGGCTTGAATAGAACTACAGTCACACAGGTACGTGTGATGCACAATGTCCGACTCACAGCCTATTAATGACGCCCATAATATTATAAAACAGGGGCTATCCAGCACTGTATGAGTGCACCTCACAAGGACAGACACCTCAGTTCACCCAAACAACAAAAAAGGGCCTGACTGCATCCTGAAAATAATGGTAAACTGTGCAATAAAAAATGAAAAATAATGTATACAATAAATACATTAAATTAGGTATTGTTTGATATTTTGGCCAAAATAGACAAGCTCACAACTCACGACAAGGGTCCTCACATATCACACGTACCTGTGTGACTGGCGTTCTATTAAAGCCTCATTTGTGTGCATTTTTTTTCAAGGCAGCCATCCCCTCCATGAGTCATTAGGTTTGTGAGTGGCTGCTTTCGTCAGTTATTTGCACCTGTGCTGCCCCCCACTGTATAATGTGGGTCTGCTGATCTACAGTGGGTACGGAAAGTATTCAGACCCCTTTAAATTTTTCACTCTTTGTTTCATTGCAGCCATTTGGTAAATTCAAAAAAGTTCTTTTTTTTCTCATTAATGTACACTCTGCACCCCATCTTGACTGAAAAAAAACCAGATATGTAGAATATTTTGCAAATTTATTTAAAAAGAAAAGCTGAAATATCACATGGTCAGAAGTATTTAGACCCTTTGCTCAGACACTCATATTTAAGTCACATGCTGCCCATTTCCTCGTGATCCTCCTTGAGATGGTTCTAATCTTTCATTGGAGTCTAGCTGTGTTTAATTAAACTGATAGGACTTGATTTGTAAAGGCACACACCTGTCTATATAAGACCTCACATCTTACCGTGCATGTCATACCAAATGAGAATGATGAGGTCAAAGGCACTGGCCAAGGAGCTCAGAGACAGAATTGTGACAAGGCACACATCTGGCCAAGGTTACAAAAGAATTTCTGCTGTACTCAAGGTTCCTAAGAGCACAGTGGCCTTCATAATCCTTAAATGGAAGAAGTTTGGGACCACCAGAAGTTTTCCTAGATCTTGCCGTCCAGACAAACTGAGCAATCATGGGAGAAGAACCTTGGTAAGAGAGGTAAAGAAGAACCCCTAGATCACTGTGGCTGAGCTCCACAGATGCAGTAGGGTGATGGGAGAAAGTTCCACAAAGTCAACTATCAATTCAGCCCTCCACCAGTCAGGCCTTTATGGCAGAGTGGCCCGACGGAAGCCTCTCCTCAGCACAAGACATGAAAGCCCTCATAGAGTTTGCTAAAAAACACATGAAGGAATCCCAGACTATGAGAAATAAGATTCTCTGGTATGAAGAGACGAAGATAGACCTTTTTGGTGATAATTGTAAGCGGTATGTGTGGAGAAAACCAGGCACTGCTCATCACCTACCCAATACAATCCCAACAGTGAAACATGGTCGTGGCAACATCATGTTATGGGGGTGTTTTTCAGCTGCAGGGACAGGACGACTGGTTGCAATTGAAGAAAACATGTATGCGGCCAAGTCCAGAGATATCCTTGATGAAAACCTCTTCCAGAGTTCTCTGGACCTCAGACTTGGCCAATGGTTCACTTTCCAACAAGACAATGACCCTAAGCACACAGCTAAAATAACAAAGGAGTGGCTTCAGAACAACTCTGTGACCCTTCTTGACTGGCCCAGCCAGAGCCCTGACCTAAACCCAATTGAGCATCTATTGAGAGACCTGAAAATGTCTGTCCACAACGTTCACCATCCAACTGACGGAACTGGAGAATATCTGCAAGGAAGAATGGCAGAGGATCCCCAAATCCAGGTGTGAAAAGCTTGTTGCATCATTCCCAAGAAGACTCATGGCTGTACTAGCTCAAAAGGGTGCTTCTACTCAATACTGAGCAAAGGGTCTGAATACTTATGACCATGTGATATTTCAGGGTTTTTTTTAATAAATTTGTAAAAATTTCAACATTTCTGTATTTTTTCAGTCAAGATGGGGTGCAGAGTGTACATTAATGAGAAAAAAATGAACTTTTTCGAGTTTACCAAATGGCTGCAATGAAACAAAGAGTGAAAAATTTAAAGGGGTCTGAATACTTTCCGTACCCACTGTAATTTGGTGTTGGTAAGGCTATTTTTTCTGTACTACAATAATGGTCTTCTTCTCCAAGAAACAACTTGCTTCCCATTGAAAATCGGATGCCTCTGCTTCATAGCCTATCTCTTCACAGTATTCTTCGATGTCTAGAGTGAAACGTGGGCAGGCGATTTCTCCAATGATAAGAAGAAACTATGGCCCCAATTCATCATTTGCTGTTAGTCCAGTTTTCCGAAGTAATTTTCTTCTTTTTTGTGGCTATAGCATATGCTGCTTATTCTCTACTAGATGGAGGCCCGATGCTATCGCATCGGAAGGGTGGTAATGTCATGTTGGGTGCAGGCTTTGCAGCATTGAGAATATCTCCCCCATGTGCTCACCCACCTATCCACTCTCTCTTTCCCCATGTGCTGACTTCTCCCGTCTGTGCTCTCTTCCTTGACCTGTCTACCCCATGTGCTATCCCTCTTGTCTGCTGTCTCTCCTTCCTGTGCAGTGTTCTCCCCTCATGTGCTGTCCCGTTTGAGCTGTCTCACCCCTGTGCGCTTTCTCTCTCCCCATCTGCTGTCTTCTCTCATGTGATCTCTTCTTTGACTTGTGTACCCCATGTGCTCTCCCCCTTGTCTGCTCTCTCTCTCCACCACTGTGCTGTCTTCTTCCCTCATGTGTTCTCTCGTTTGAGCTGTCTCCCCCCTGTGTGTCCTCTTTCCTGTGTGCACTCAGCCCTCCCCTTGTGTTAAAATGAAAGCAAAGTAGGTAAAGGTAACATTTTATTAACATGGAAAAATTTATGACAAAAGTGCTTTATATTTATATATACCATATCTGGTGTCCTGCTGGGGGTACCGTGCAAGAAGCTTTGTACGGCGTATACAGTGTGTGTGTGGTGCGTACGGCGTATACAGAGTGTGTGAGTGTGTGTGTGGTGGTGTGTACGGTGTATACAGTGTGTGTGTGGTGCGTACGGCGTATGTAGTGTGTGTGTGGTGCGTACGGCGTATACAGTGTGTGTGTGGTGGTGTGTAAGGCGTATACAGTGTGTGTGGTGCATACGGCGTATACATGTGTGTGTGGTGCGTACGGCGTATACAGTGTGTGTGTGTGTGGTGCGTACAGCGTATGCAGTGTGTGTGTGGTGCATACGGCGTATACAGTGTGTGTGGTGCGTACGGCATATACAGTGTGTGTTTGTGTGTGTGTGGTGCGTACGGCGTATACATGTGTGTGTGTGTGTGTGTGTGTGGTGGGACGGTGTTCCGCTGGTGGTACCACGCAAGAGGCTAGTACCACCAGCAGTTTCCATATTGAAACACCCATCACTTGGGTGTCCCAATATGGCGGTCGGTGAACTTCCGCCACTTTGAATTCTGGGATCCGGACCCATCTGGACGGAACAGGATGTGAAGACATTACAAGGTAAGTATATACTAGATACTTAACTTATATCGGCCAAAACTCATGACAAGTTCCCTTTAAGAAAGACAATTTAGTGTAGACAGCATGAGCGGCTGAGCGTGACAGCATTGAAGCCAATCAGTTAGCTCAGTGGCTCTGAGCGACTTGTGCCGTCTACATCAGCATAACCGCTCAGCTCAGTTGTCTGCAGCTCTGTCGACTTGACGTTAGCGCTGCAAACACCAGGATCAGCCTTTGCGACCAGCACTGACCCAGGCAGGGTAAGTAAAACTCAATTTGTGTTTGCTGCTAAGGAAACTTATTGGAAGCACTTTTCTTTAATGGGACCAATCCTTTTAGTAATTCAAAAATTGGAAGCCCCTGTAATGACTACACTGCTGCATAGAAATATGAAATAGAGTTTTTTTTTTTTTTTAAGGTATCCTCTGTGCGCTTTGTTGAAATCCGTACAGTATATCAAATAGGGGTTTTTATGTCATTTAGTGGATTGGTGAAATTAGATTAAAATGTTATTTCACTTTTAAAAAGTAAAAACTATTAAATTTTTAACTCCCAATTCTTCTGCAGGTATTGAACAGGATTACTGTTGCCTTTGTCAAAAATATACAATTTCTACTTGATGATCCCAAGGAAAGGCAAATGATATTTAAACTCATGGGAAATAGCTTTGTACAAAACCATTTTAGTAAATATCCAAATGACCCTGGTCTTTTGGTAAGTAATACAAACCACATAATTTAAGAGCGTATGTTGTTGTGGCTAAGCTGCTTGAAATCAAGAAGAACGCATTACTCATAAATTTTCTCCCAAGATAATGTCTGATATCCACTATTTCATTATGTACTTGTAAATATCTGATAGCGTCTCAGAGTTTGGCTTATGTTACACTGCAAACAACCGGACTCTTTCTCGTAACGACAGTGTCATTCTGTACCCATTAAAAGTCAAATATAGATTAGCGGTCACTAAGGAGCGCCAGGAAGAAGGTGAAACAAATAATAGGCGGTCCAATGCAGCTCCAGCCGTAAACCTCCAATGGAGGATAGTAACTAAGAAAAATATTAAGTACACGGTCAGGAGGAGCGCTAGGAACACAAGGACAATGCAAAAGTTTCTTTACCCCACAACGCGTTTCTACGGTAACCCGTCTTCATCAGGTGGCAGTTTATTGTTAAAAGACAGGAAGAGGTATATATACAACAGGCGACCAATCAAATGGTCAAGACAATTACACACATGATCAGCAAGTCACATGACAAAATAAAATCACAAAAAAGAACAGAAAAGGGAAAGGAAGCAATAAAAATAATTACCGTATATACTCGCGTATAAGCCGAGATTTTCAGCCCATTTTTTAAGGCTGAAAGTCCTTTTCTCGGCTAATACGCGAGTCATATACCGGGGAGTCGGCGGGGGAGGGGGAGCGGGGGTGTCAGATCATACTTACCCCTCCGCCGGTGCGTCTCTGCAGCCCCCCTGCTTCTCCCATATTCATGACTTTAATGAGCGGTACCACGTGACCGCTGTAGGAAGGAAGAGCTGCGGGAGAAGAGCAGGGGCTGCAGAGGTGCCCCCGGCGGAGGGGTGAGTATATGCGATATTTACCTGTCCCCGTTCCACCGCTGCTCGCCGCTGTGTCCTCGCATCCTCTTGCTGTGATGTTCAGGCAGAGGGAGCGATGACGTAGTTAGTACGCGCCGCGCCCTCTGCCTGAGCGCTCACTGACAAGAGGACCTGGAAGACAGCGGCGCGCAGCGGTGGACCGGGGACAGGTAAATATCTCAGGTGCCGGGGCCCTGAGCGAGCGGTGACATCTGCACCTGTCCCCATAGCACGCCGGTGTCCCCGCCTGCTCAGGACACCGGCACCTGGCCCCCAGTGACGAGAGGTGAGTATATCATTTTTTTTTTTTTTTTAGTTGCAGCGGCAGCAGCAGCATAGGGACCTATACTATGGAGCACATGGGGCATAATCTGTGGAGCATATGGGGCATAATCTGTGAAACATATGGGGCATAATCTGTGCAGCATATGGGGCATAATCTGTGGAGTATAGGGGGCATAATCTGTGGAGCATATGGTGCATAATCTGTGGAGCATATGGGGCATAATCTGTGGAACATATGGGGCATAATCTGTGGAACCTATGGGGCATAATCTGTGGATTATATAGGGCATAATCTGTGGAACCTATGGGGCATAATCTGTGGAGCATATGGGGCATAATCTGTGGAACATATGGGGCATAATATGTGGAACATATGGGGCATAATCTGTGGAGCATATGGGGCATAATCTATGGAGCACCATATGGGGGCATAATCTATGGAGCATCTTATGGGGCCATTATTAACCTTTGTGCAGCATTATATGGGGCGTATTTTGTATGGAGCACCTTATGGGGCCCATCATGGACTGTATGGAGTATTATATGGGGGTCCTGATTCAGTATGGATATTCAAAAACATTTAACCTACTGATGTCTCAATTAATTTTACTTTTATTGGTATCTATTTTTATTTTTGTAATTTACCAGTAGATGCTGCATTTTCCACCCTAGGCTTATACGCGAGTCAATAAGTTATCCCAGTTTTTTGTGCCAAAATTAGGGGGCCGGCTTATACACGGGTCGGCTTATACATAGTATATATGGTAATAATGTTATTAAGAACCTGTGTATTATAATGTACTGCCACCTGATGAAGACGGGTTGTGAGCTAAATAAACTTTTGCATTGTTGTGTTCCTAGCGCTCCTCCTGACCGTGTACTTAATATTCTGTACCCATTGTCAGCGTTTTACATATTGGTAATAAATATTGCTACATACCGTCCGAGGTGGTCCCTTTCTTTAGAAGTAGCCAAATTTGTGTATATGTGTATACATTATATATAATGTATGTATATCGATGCAGATTATATACAGATTGTGACAAAGTCACTGGCAAAATGCTGGAGGGGATATATGTTTCGCTGAGGCTATTGGCTTCAGTGATTTGAAACCCAGAAGCTTTGCTCCAGCTCACTAAGTGTTGAGAAGGGTTAATCAGCCATCTTGTTTAAGGACTGGGTTTTTGTGGACAACCATAGAAAGGGTGGGATGTTGTCCACCTTAAATAGTCGGCCTCTAGAGGTATTCAGTGTGTTTGGAGAGAGTAACTCCAGGAAAGTTCTTGTGTTGGTGCTAAACTGAACCATGTGTTTTTGCTAACCCTGAGCAGGCAGATCCCGCAGACGTATGGACTGTGAGATACCATTTTGCTTTGTTTTCCTGTTTTTGCCCAAAGGGCGGTGTTTATTTTCTTCACGATAGTTTATGCTGCATGTACCAAATAAATCAGTGAAGGACTTAAAGAGACAGTGTTCCCATTTCTACCTCCGTGTACCACTGAGTGAACTGATCTACCACAATATATACAGGTGCTTGTCACAATATTAGAATATCAAAAAGTTAATTTATTTCAGTTCTTCAATACAAAAAGTGAAGCTCATATATTATGAAGAGTCATTACAGAGTGATGTATCTCAAGTGTTTATTTCTGTTAATGTTGATGATTATGGCTTACAGCCAATGAAAACCCAAAAGTCATTATCTCAGTACATTAGAATACTTTAAACACCAGCCATCCTTCCCATTCTGTGTCCGCACGAATCCCCTCACTCACCATAATATGTCTGCACCCATCCCCCTCATACATTCCCCTCCTTGCTCCTCATACTGTGTCCGCACCCACTCCCCATTCATCAAACTGTGTCTGCACCCATTCTCTCACTCACTATACTGTGTCCACACCCTTTCCCCCACTCACCATATTGTGTCTGCACCCATCCCCCTATGCTGTTTTCTCATACATGCCCCCATCTCACCCATTGGTCTCCATGCTGTCTCTTCAAATTTCTTCCACTCCCCATATTTTGTCTGCACTAAACTCTCCATTGGTCCCCACACTTGTGTCCTCAAATCTTCCCCCTTTACACTAAATTTCCCCCACCCAACCCCCGTTACACTAAATCTCCCCACACCCCTCCCAAATGTCCCCAGGTTACACTAAATCTTTGGTGTCTTCAGCTCCACTGGTCTGGAGGACTTACCACTAGGGTTGAGCATTCCGATACTTCCGATACCTGAAATCCAATGTAAGTCTATGGGAACAAAATATCAGAAGTAAGTATCGGAAGTACTTCCGATATTTTGTTCCCATAGACTTACATTGGATTTCAGGTATCGGAAGTATCGGAATGCTCAACCCTACTTACCACCAATGTTGTTCGCGCTCCTGCACGCTGGCGAGTGACATCAGCAGCGTCATCACATGACCTGATCTCGCTGCTTACGTCGCTGTGACTCGGTGGTCAGAGCTTCAATTCTACTTATGTCTGAAAGACGCAACTACAATTGTTCACAGGGAACTGTTGCGCTGCTGCTTCTCACGGCTAATCCATGAGTCAGAGTGGTCAGGGAGTACATGGTCGGAAGCCAGAAGGGTACGTCATAAACAACAGGAAGAGACAAAAGCATAGTCAGGTAAAGTTCTGAGGTCAGAGTAGCGGGAGGATAAAGGATCAGAGCTGAAGGGGTTAAACAGGCAGATGGTCAGAACGAAGTCCAAGGTCAGGCAACAGATCAAGCATATAGAACTCAAGGCACAAGGAGCACAAACCTCACAAGATGAATGTACGTCTGGCAGTGGTCTGGGAGAAGCTGCTCAGTTAAGTAGGCTTGGTCATTACCTGGAATAGTGAACACCTGAGACAGCCGACACCTCACAGTCACAGACTGGCTAGTGAAGTTGTCAATAAACACACTGACAGCTCAGCACGCCCCTGAGCGAGACTGGAAGGTCATGCTGTCACTCAAAGTACTGATAGCTTCAGCACGCTCCCTGTACAAGATTGGACGGCCGAGCTGTCAGTAACTGCATCCCAGACACCCTGAGGGGTGGAACCGTGACACCGGCTGTCAGCTTGACAGCTGTTTCATAGAACATCCGACTCCCAGTCCAGGTGGTGGCAAAGTGCAGCCGCCAGGGGAGACACCTTGGACCGTCGCATTAGAGTAATTGCTGAGCCACTGTGCTGCCCATCGAAGTTTCAAGACTAAGTTTATGCTGACCAAATATTATAGAGGAATAATAAATTTGCCCCGTTTCTTTTTACTTATTACTGCCCTTCTCTTCCATATTCAGCACCCTCCAAACATGAGTAAGGTGGAGCATGTAAGAATGGAAAAAAAGTAAAGCTGAACCTGTGGGAACAGTGGAAAAAATCAGCCGAACAATCTGGATGCATTACAGGTTTCAGTGATATATTCATAACGCCTAATGTGCAAAATAATGGAATATTAGTTTATGTGAAACATTTCTATTATTTCTTTAGATGATGGCACAACAGAGGTCTCATCAGAAATGACAAGTTTTATAAATCACACTTTCCAGCTAGTTGAGAATGCAATGGATTTATTTTTAGCCCAGTGTGAAACCAACGAGAAGGTAAACAAATTAATTGTTTATTTAAAGGTTACATACATCTTTTTTATTGTACCAATGGAATCTGTCAGCAGATAAAGATACCTTTTCATGGCAAGTCTGTTCCTCTTTTTTTTTTTTTTTTTAAGTCTACAGAGGGGGATACTCTAGACTTATAAAGTGAAGAACCATTAACCCCTTAACGACAGCCGATACGCCTTTTAACGGCGGTCGTTAAGGGTACTTAAACCACAGCGCCGTTAATTAACACCGCTGTGGAAAAAGTGAATAGCGCACCCCACAGTCGCATTTTCTCCGGGGTCTCGGCTACCTGAGGTAGCCGAGACCCTAGAGAACATGAATCGGGTTGGTTTTTTACCGACCCCGATGTTGCAATCGCCGTTATTAACCCTATAACGGCGATCGCAACAACAACAAAAAAATCTGATGTGCCATTTAATTTTTCTCTCCTCTGATGTGATCGGACATCAGAGGAGAGAGAAAAAGGGTCCCCGATCCCCCCCTTGTGGCCCCCGATCACCCCCTTGTGGCCCCAGGGCCCTCCTGCCTCCTCCGGTGGGCGCCGCCATCTTTAATGGCGAGAAAATGGCGGGCGCATGCGTAGTGCGCCCGCCGCGATGTGTTGGGGGGCAGGGTCGGATTAAGAACATGATGGGCCTGGAGCTGAAGGGGCGGGGCAAGGGGTGGGGCCAAACATGGCAATTCACAAAGGCCAAAAATGTAACGTAAAAGATATAAATTAAAGTCCGGCCGATCAGACAAGAATTTGGACAGTCTAAACGGCCCTTAATACTGCCACACATAGCCCCCTTATAGTGCCACACCCAGCCCCCTTAATACTGCCACACATAGCCATCTCAATAATACTGCCATACATAGCCACATTAGTAATATTGCGTCAGAGAGGCCCCATACACAGATATATGGCAACATTGAGAGGCCCATTCTAGTATATAGCGCAGCATTGAATGGCCCATAGTATATATAGCGCAGCATTGAATGGCCCATAGTTGCGCAGCATTGAATGGCCCATAGTATATATAGGGCAGCATTGAGAGGGCCTCTCAATGCTGCCCTATATATACTATGGGCCATTCAATGCTGCGCTATATACTAGAATGGGCCTCTCAATGCTGCCCTATATTACTATGGGCCATTCAATGCTACGCTATATACTATAATCGGCCTCTCAGAGGCCCATTATTAGTATATAGCGTAGCATTGAATGGGGGCCATAGTATATAGGGCAGCATGCCAGCATTGAGAGGCAGGCACCACCACAACACACGCTCACCCAGCGCAGGCACCACCACAACACACGCTCACCCAGCGCAGGCACCACCACAACACACGCTCACCCAGCGCAGGCACCACCACCACAACACGCTCACCCAGCGCAGGCACCACCACAACACACGCTCACCCAGCGCAGGCACCACCACAACACACGCTCACCCAGCGCGAGCACCACCACCACAACACACTGCGCACACTCACCCAGCGCGGGCACCACAACACACTGCGCACACTCACCCAGCGCGGGCACCACCACCACAACACACGCTCACCCAGCGCAGGCACAACACACTGCGCACACTCACACAGCACGGGCACCACCACCACAACACACTGCGTACGCTCGCCCAGCGCAGGCACCACAACACACTGCGCACACTAACCCAAGTCCCAGAACACCGCCGGAGGGGGCACTACAAGCCCCAGCGCCCTGCCGGATGGGGGGGCACTACAAGCCCCAGCACGCCGCCGGAGGGGGGCACTACAAAGCCCCAGCACCCTGCCGGATGGGGGGGCACTACAAGCCCCAGCACACCGCCGGAGGGGGGCACTACAAGCCCCAGCACCCTGCCGGAGGGGGGCACTACAAGCCCCAGCACCCTGCCGGAGGGGGGCACTACAAGCCCCAGCACGCCGCCGGAGGGCGCACTACAAGCCCCAGCACCCACCTCCTGTTCTTCATGGACGTCTCCTTCTTGTCCAGCACCCCGGGCACACAGCTGGTGAGCTCCGTCCAGTCGGCGTGCAGCCCGCAGCTCCAGCCCGTGGAGAAGCGGGAGAAGAGCCAGGTCTCCCGGCGGTTGGGCCGGTAGCAGGTACACTTCTTCTGGCCGGGTCTGCAGTCACACGGCACCTCCAGCCGCACGTTCTGCACCAGGTGCCGCCCGAAGGTCATGCCGCCGGTCTTCTGGATGTGCAGGAACACGATCACATCCTCCCAGGACAGAAAATGCTGCAGTGCTGCTGCCGTGCCACCGCCCCCCACACATGTGCCGCCTGGGGCGGACCGCCCCCACGCTACGCAGCAGCCGAGACATCCGCGCGGCCGCGCGGCCGGCTGGGCCGCGGATGGGCCTATTTCTAACAAGGGGCCTGGAGCTGCAGCTCCATCAGCCCCTACGTTAATCCGGCCCTGTTGGGGGGGTTGGGCAATTTTCTCCGGGGTCTTGGCTGCCAGGGGTAGGCACAATTGTTTTTTTTATACCATATTCACTAAATGCTAAAACTGACCTGCCACTATGATTCTCCAGGTTATTATGAGTTCACAGATACCAAACATGCATTGGTTCTTTTTTTATTTAAGTGGTGAAAAAAATATCAAAAGTTTGTAAAAAGATAATGGTGCCATTTTCCGAGACCCGTAGTTCCTCCATTTTTAGTGATCTGGGGCTGGCTGAGAGCTTATTTTTTGCGCTGACATTTTTATCGATGCCACAGATACAATGTTTTGATCTTTCGTTATTGTATTTTATTACAATCTTGTGACGACCAAAAAAATTAATTCTGATGTCTTGAATTTTTTCTTGTTATGCTGTTTACCGATTGGATTAATTCTTTTTATATTTTGATAGATTGGTAGTTTCTGAACACAACGATACCAAATGTGTGTATTTTTCATATTTTTATTGTTTTATTTTGAATGGGGCAAAAGGGGTCAATTGAACTTTTATATTTTTAAAACCTTTTTTTCTATTTTTAACTTGCTTCAATAGTCTCCTTAGACTTGAAGCTGCGACATTCTGAACGCTTCTGCTACATATGGAAGAAGGGCTTCAGCCCTGCTATGTGTAGCAGAAATGCTCATCTGCTATGAACGCCGGCCACGGGGCAGCGCTCATAGCAGATCGGCAATTACAACCACAGGGGCATCCTGCAGACCCCCATTGTCAAGCCAACACATCGCCACCACGCGATCATGTGACTGGCAACGATGGGTGGAGATAGTGATGCGCTCCCGGCACGGCCATGTTAAATGCCGCTGTTAGAGATTGACAGCTGTTTTTAACATGTTAACAACTGTTAGGGGCACATGGCAGCTGATCAAATCAGCTGTCATGTGCCGAAAAAGATGTGGGCTCAGCGCCGGAGTCTATATCAAAGGGGGATACACAACATATGACGTATACCAAAAGAGGTTTACAGTATGCACTCATCTGTCATGTATCAAGTAGGTGTTGTCTGTCTTGCCCAAGTATCTCGAAAGCATCTTTCATTCTGATCCTGCCATGCAAAGGCATCTTTTGACGTTTCAAATAAGTGGAGTTTATTGCTACCACCCTAAGCCTTGCAGGGTATAACATTGAGTAAGCCACATTTATTTTGTGAAGCTTCTGTTTAATGTCCAGGAATTGCCTCTTTTTTAATGGACCTCGACTGAATAATCAGGAAATAAGGAGATCTTGTGTCCATCCACTGATAAGTCAGGAATATTTATCGCCATACGGAGTATTATATCCATGTCTCCAGTGTAGGATCTTCATGAACACTGTACGTGGAGGTCTACCTGGGGAAAGTGGCCTAGTTGGACCACGATGGACGCGTTTGATAGCAAATAATGGGGTCAGGTTTTATTTCCCAAATGTTTTTAGTAACCAGTCCTCAAAAAATTCAGTCGGCCTATTTCCTTCTGCTTTCTCAGGTGCCCCCATAAGACCTATATTATTCCAGTTTAATCGGTTTTACAAATCATCCTGCTTTGCGTGGAAAATTTTTAAGCCCTACCATGCTGTTGTACGTCTTCCTTCTTAGGCCAGAGTATATCGTCCATTTCACTTACTCTCTCCTCTATTTCAGTGGTCTTTCAGTCTGTTTTCTTAGATCATGTCTCATAATGGTCACCTCCTCTTTAATGCACCTCTCTTGAAATACAATATTATTTAGGGATTTATTGCATAGCCCTATTGCTGACATCACATCAGTGAGAGGGGACTTTTTAGCAGAGATGAGTGAATTTGTTCGGTTTTTGTCCCCGAATCTGATTTTGACATATTCGTGCCATATTCAAACACTATTCGTGCCGAATGTATGTTTCATGATCGGTTCTGAACATATTCGGTAATTTCTACTCCCATTGACTCTAATGGCGTTCGGCTGTGTTCGACGAATATTGCAAAAATAATATTCGATGCCGATCGTATTTGGAACCAAATCCAAACAAATTCACTCATCTCTACTCTTTAATGCTAGGGTCAGACTGCTGTCCAGGTTCATTCTGTGAGTATCCCTGCACCTTCAGATCTGCAGCCTGGCTTATGTCAGAGTCCTCATTGACAGTATACAGTAAAGATGTATATCTTTGTACCGTGTTAGCCAGTAGATAGAAAAATATTTAGAGTTGAGAGTCCTCAGTGGTTGATACCTTTTAATGGCTAACTGAAAAGATGGTAACAAACTGCAAGCTTTCCAGACTACTCAGGTCTCTTCATGTTTAGCCTGATGAAGAGACCTGAGTAGTCTCGAAAGCTTGCAATTTCTTACCATCATTTCAGTTAGCCATTAAAAGGTATCAACCACTGAGGACTCTCAACTCTAAATATTTTTCCATTGACAGTATGTAGGGTGATCATCATATCTTGCTGTGCTGATTGTGCAGGCCACTTTACCGGCTGAGCCTGTTGTTGTGCTCACTGCGTAGGCTCTGCTGTGGGGCTCCTTCCCTCATTCAGGGAAGTGGATCTGGCGAACCACTCAAGCCTGGTCGTGGCTTCTTTTTGATGTATGGCCGTCTGTCCTTGTAAGGTTCTATGTATATATTCCTGAAACTCAGTTTGTTCGTCAGCCATTTTACTTTCTGTCTTGCTGCAGCTATCTTGCCCTCAGTCAAAATGGAGTTTCCAGCTTGCATGTTCCCGCCCTGATTCTCTCCTTTGCTTCTTAAGCAGCCACAGCTGAGCAATCAGTGCTTCAGAATCTAGCCTGCAGTGAACCTGTGACTTGACTCCTGTAAGCCTTGGACCTTGTACTCCAGCTATTCCTACTGAGGAACTCTGAAGCACTTGTGGACTCTGAACCCTGCTCTTTGAAAGACCCACGTTTGCATGGACTTACGGTAACAGAGAAGTAGATCCTGAATCTGTATTGGAGAGTGATTGCTGAGCTTGGATTACTCTGGCCTGCTGTGTCTCCTGTTTCTGTGTCTGCAAACTGTGTGACTATTTCTGCCAACTTGTATGAAGTAATACAGGACTTTTCTATATCAAACCTGTGACTCCTGTGTTTTCATCGCACCCAAGCACAAGACGCTATATGAACTGTACTACATACATTACAAGATTCTGAAGCCAAAACGTTAGTGTCTGCTGGATCTGGAAGGCTGTGTCTGCTGTACTGTGGATATCAGACGTCCGGTTGTACTTTCTGTGATGACAGTGGTTGTGACTTCTCACAACCATTCCAGGTGAGCAATTCCCTTAAGTTTTTTCTTTTTGCAGTGTTACCACAGGTAAACACTATTGTTTTTTTTTTCCTTTCTTTTCTCTTTTTTGTCTGCTGTAACTCTGGATATCAGATGTCTGGTTGAAACTTTCTGTGATGATAGTGTTTGTGACTCCTCACAACCATTCCAGGTGAGCAGTTCCCTTAATTTTTTTTTCTCTCTGCAGTGTTGCCACAGGTGAACACTATTGTTTTTTTTTTTTTCTCTCCTCTTCTTCCAGTAATCCTGTCTTAAAAGATCTGGAAAATGGAGGCCCGCATAAAGGAACTTTGCGGAGTGACTGATAATATCCTTGCAGATTTGCAGAATATAAAGTCCCGTTTTACAAATCTACAGGACCTCAATAATCACAATTTGCAAGTGGTTGGACAGACTACCCAGGATTTGCGAGCCAGGATTGAGGTTCTAGAGGGGCGAGTCCAGGCTCCTGCCGTAGCCCCGAGTGCTGGGATTCCCAAGTTGCCCCCTTTTCGTTTTGGCGGTGAACGTGAGAAATTCAGGGGATTTATTAATCAATGCAATCTTTTTTTTCTGCACATGCTTCACAATTTCCCACTGAACGATCTAAGGTGCTTACTATAATTATGTTGCTTACCAACAAGGCTTTAATGTGGGCAAACCCTCTGATTGAGACTGAGGATGATTGTTTGAATCACCTTGATGATTTTATTTCAGCCATGGGGCAGGTGTTTGATGACCCCAATCGAGGTGCAACAGCTGAAGCAGCCATGTTAGCTTTGCGCCAAGGTAAGCACTCGGTAGCTGAATATGCCTTGGATTTCAGGAGATGGGCCCTTGATACCACCTGGAACAGTTCCGCCAAAAAATCTATTTTTCGAAAGGGGTTATCTCCACTGATTAAGGATGAACTTGCTCGTGCCGACCCTCCCACTGCGTTAGGTGACTTTATTAACTACTGCATCCGTATTAATACTCGTCTGACTGAACGCAGGCAAGAGAGATGGTTCGAAAGCAATCGTACTAACCTTTTCCTACCTTCCTCTCCAGCTAAGGAACCTTTGAGTAGGATTACACGGGAACCTGAACCTGAACCCATGCAGGTAGACTCTTTACAACGACGGGTTAGTGATGCACGCAAGGAACATCGTTTTAAGGAGAATCTATGTTTCTATTGTGGTAAGTCAGGGCACTTCATTATAAACTGCCCCAGCCGTTCTCGTAAGACTACTGCAGCACTCATTCATTGTGAGTGTTGCGAGAGGGGATCTGTCAGGTCCGAGCCTCAGGCTCCAGAGAGATCTGCAGCAACAGATCTTGATTTCTCGGACTTAAACTCCGTTACCTCTGAGGACGTTGACTGTGTAAACGCTGCCATTTTTCAAGTTTCCTCAGCGGTTGTCCCAGCTGAGTTGTAAGAAAAACAATTCTCATTGCTTTCTTTCCATCAAACTCTGGGTTGACTCAGCTTGGGTGTCTAGCTCTGCTATGATCGACTCAGGGGCAAGTGGAAATTTTATGGATGTCTCCTTTGCTCTGAAACAGGGAATACGTTCAGTGAAGAAGGCTACTCCAGTACAGATGGAAACTGTGGATGGCTCCCTGCTGACCTCTGGACCAGTGGATCAGGAAACAGAGCCTTTGAGGGTTCTTATGGGTAAAGATCATCAAGAGAAACTGTCCTTTATGCTTATCTCTTCTCCCCACTTTCCCATTATTCTAGGGCTACCATGGCTGCAGGCTCAGAATCCTACCATTAACTGGGAGACCAAGGAATTACACTTTCCAGAGAAACAGATGAGTCCAAAAGTTTCAGCTTGCTCTGTTCCTAAAGGAATCATGTCAGTCCCTGAACTACCAGCTGTATACCAGGACTATGTGGATTTATGTGACAAGAAGAACGCTGACCAGCTTCCTCCTCACCGTCCATATGATTGTCCAATTGAATTATTGCCTGGAGCAGAGATACCTTTTGGTAAGATCTACCCCCTGGCGGGGCCCGAGCTAAAGGCTTTAAAGGATTACATAGATGAAAATCTAGCCAAGGGCTTCATACGCCCCTCTTCATCTCCTGCAGGTGCACCCATCTTCTTTGTAAAGAAGAAAGATGGATCTCTGAGACCATGCGTAGACTATAGGGAACTCAATAAGGTTACTATTAGAAACCGTTATCCATTGCCTTTAATCCCTGAGTTATTGGAGAGAGTGCGACATGCCAAAATTTTTTCTAAACTAGATCTTCGTGGGGCCTATAACTTAGTCCGTATTAGACCTGGGGATGAATGGAAGACTGCATTCAGGTCACGCTATGGACACTTTGAATATCTAGTTATGCCTTTTGGTCTGAGTACCGCCCCAGCCACTTTCCAACACTTGGTGAATGACATCTTCAGGGATCTCCTAGATACATTCGTGGTAATTTATTTGGATGATATTCTAATTTTTTCTAACTCCACAGAGGAACATCATGGACATGTGAGAATGGTCTTGGAACGTCTAAGACAAAATCATCTTTACATCAAACTTGAAAAGTGTGAATTCCATAGGACCGAAATTCAATTTCTGGGGTATGTACTGTCTACACAAGGAATTAGTATGGATGGAAGCAAAACCCAAGCCATCAAGGATTGGCCAAGTCCTAGAAATGTGAAGGAGGTACAGCGCTTCATCGGGTTTGCCAACTTCTATAGACGTTTCATTAGAAATTTCTCTGAGGTAGTGTCACCTATCACTCAACTTACCCGGAAAGAGTCTAGGTTTTCCTGGACTCCCCAAGCCCAGGAAGCATTTTCCCGTCTAAAAGATAAATTTACCACTGCACCTATCCTAGTACATCCCAACCCCGAGCTTGCCTTCATAATAGAGGTGGATGCTTCAGACTGTGACGTTGGAGCTATACTCTCTCAGAGAACAGGTGAGAAGAATGTCTTGCATCCCTGTGCCTTCTTTTCCCAGCAGTTGTCTTCGGCTGAGAGGAACTACGATGTGGGCAATAGAGAGTTGTTGGCCATTATTGCCGCCTTCAAAGAATGGAGACACCTTCTTCAGGGAGCTGCACAGCAAATAGTCGTCCTGACAGACCATCGTAACCTTGAGTTTATCAGGTCGGCTAAGTGCCTGACTCCTCGCCAGGCTCGCTGGAATCTTTTCTTAAACCAATTTAATTTTATCATCTCTTATAGACCAGGATCGCGCAATGGAAAGGCTGATGCACTCTCTAGGATTTACTCAGCAGAGACACGTCCAATTACTCCTCCTAAGACTATTCTTCCTGACTCTAGATTCCTAGGAGTAATTCATAATCAAGACCTACTTAAGGACATCAAGGAAGCATACCATGCGGATTCCTTTTTGGCACAACCCCCAAGGGACGTAAGTCTTGTCTTTAAGAATGGTGTGTGGATTCAGGGACAACGTCTGTATATTCCTGAAACAGTCAGATTAAGAGTATTGCAACTCATTCACGATTCCAAGATAGCTGGGCATAGAGGAATTCTAAAGACACAGGAATTTCTTTCTCGTTTCTTTTGGTGGCCCACTTGCAGGAAGGATGTTTTGAATTATGTCACTTCATGTGAGGTCTGTGCAAGATGCAAAACACCTCGCTCCTCACCAACTGGTCTGTTACAGCCTCTTCCCACCCCGTCCCGCCCGTGGGGATCCATTTCTATGGACTTCATTGTGGAGTTACCAACCTCTCAGGGGAAGAACACCATTCTAGTGGTGGTTGACCGTCTAACAAAGGCAGCTCATTTTATCCCTTGTGTCGGCTTACCCACTGCAAAACAGACATCAGATTTGATGATTAAAGATGTGTTTCGCTTACATGGAGTACCGGATGAGGTTATTTCGGATCGAGGGGTGCAATTCACTTCTAGGTTTTGGCAAAATTTCTGTGCAGCATTGGACATTAAAGTAAACCTTTCTTCTGCTTTTCATCCCCAGACTAATGGACAGACCGAACGAACCAATCAAACCCTGGAGCAGTATCTCCGCTGCTTTATCTGCCACCTACAGGATGATTGGGTGGATCTACTTCCATTAGCTGAGTTCTCGTATAACAACTCTCAGAGTGCCTCCACTAAACAGTCTCCTTTTTACTCTAATCTAGGTTATCATCCTAACATTCTACCACGATTTCCCATAGAAACGCCTTTACCAGCAGTGGCTGAAAGAATCACGTCTTTACAGAAGAATATGGATCTTCTAAAGGAAAATCTGGAATCGGCTCAAGAAAGGTACAAGAAAGCAGCAGATAAATTTCGTAAACCTGCACCAGCTTTCAAGGTAGGAGACTTGGTCTGGCTGTCAACCAGAAATCTTAAGTTAAGGATTCCATCGTCTAAGTTGGGACATAAGTACATTGGACCCTATAAAATCAGTAAAATTATAAGTGCCGTTGCTTGTCGTCTTCAACTGCCCAGAACTATGAGAATCCACCCTGTCTTTCATGTATCCCTACTAAAGGCTGCGACACCCAATACGTTTCCTGGACGTTCCTCTCCTTGCCCTGACCCAGTGCTAGTCGATGGTCAGGAAGAATTTGTGGTGGAAAGGATTTTAGATTCCAGGTTGTATAGAAATCAGTTACAATATCTGATTAAATGGCAGGGCTACCCAGTGGAGGACAACTCATGGGAACCGGTCAATAACGTTAATGCTCCTCGCTTGCTCCGTCAGTTTCATCAGAGGTACCCACACAAGCCTGGTCTGAGGTCATCCGGAGGTTGTCCTTAAGGGGGGAGTAATGTAAGGTTCTATGTATATATTCCTGAAACTCAGTTTGTTCGTCAGCCATTTTACTTTCTGTCTTGCTGCAGCTATCTTGCCCTCAGTCAAAATGGAGTTTCCAGCTTGCATGTTCCTGCCCTGATTCTCTCCTTTGCTTCTTAAGCAGCCACAGCTGAGCAATCAGTGCTTCAGAATCTAGCCTGCAGTGAACCTGTGACTTGACTCCTGTAAGCCTTGGACCTTGTACTCCAGCTATTCCTACTGAGGAACTCTGAAGCACTTGTGGACTCTGAACCCTGCTCTTTGAAAGACCCACGTTTGCATGGACTTACGGTAACAGAGAAGTAGATCCTGAATCTGTATTGGAGAGTGATTGCTGAGCTTGGATTACTCTGGCCTGCTGTGTCTCCTGTTTCTGTGTCTGCAAACTGTGTGACTATTTCTGCCAACTTGTATGAAGTAATACAGGACTTTTCTATATCAAACCTGTGACTCCTGTGTTTTCATCGCACCCAAGCACAAGACGCTATATGAACTGTACTACATACATTACAGTCCTGCTTTTACTTCGGGTGCAGGCGCCGCGGCACTATCTTGGATCTCCTGCTCAGCTCCCTTAGACATCCTTCCTCTTGTCATTTTTCATCTCCCCGTCAGAAAAAGTGACTGGAACGTACTGCTGTCACCGGTAAGTAATTACGGTGCGGGCGCTGATTAGCATGGCTGAGCTGCACGTAGCACATCAATACAGAATGATAGTCTCAGAGAGCTCAGGGATCACGCTCTCTCACATTGAGCTCCTTTAGGCCACATGCACACGTTCAGTATTTGGTCAGTATTTTACATCATTATCTGTAAGCCAAATCCAGGAATGGAACAATCAGAGGAAACATATAATATAAACACATGCACCGCTTCTGCATTTTTCACCCACTCCTTGTTTTGGCTTACTAATACTGATGTAAAATACTGCTCAAATACTGCACATGTGAATGTGGCTTAACTGAGAAATCAGCGTTTGAATTGATATGAAAATCTGAAGCCTCTGTCACTCCAGCTCTGTTCCCCACACTGCATTGTCTCCTCCTGCTTGACTAACTGTTTCTTTGACTGAAGTCACAACATAGAAGAGGCTATTAGTCAAGCAGAAGAAGTTGGCCCTGGGTGAGAACAGAGCTTGAGTGACGGAGGCTTTACCTTAGTCCTACAGCCTCATTTGCACATCAACTTAAATTCTGCTTTCTTAATAACAGAGGAACAGAATGGCCATTTAAAGATATTTGTGGACTTGTTTTTGAAAGAACACTACAAAGAGTTTTGGGGGTAAAATCCTGCTGACAGATTCCCTTTAAGCAAATTTTAAATAAAACTGGATTAAAAATGATCTATAATTTTGAGTCTACAGTTTATATGCAAACCTATGTCTCTCCGAGGTTACAGACAACAAACAAACTGTGTACGGTAGTTTGATTCTGTTTCTTGGTAACTTATACTCAGAAAGTTAGCATGAAGTAGAGGAAGCATGGAAGGGAGTATGAATGCAAAAACAGACTTTATACAGTCCCTAGGCACAACATACATAGGTCTACATGGATGCTGTACACACAAAGCTACCGTATTTTGCGGATTATAAGATGCACCAGATTATAAAACGCTCCCCCAATTTTGGGAGGAAATTTTTTTTTTTAAATAAAATGGTGGTGCGTCTTATAATCCACTTTTACGGTAGTTTGCATGGGTGTGGGGGGGCGTCAGTGGCGCACGGAAGATGGTGGAGGCAGGAGATGCTGTGGGTGCCAGGCTGGTAGAGGGTAGTATTCGGCGAAGGTAGTAGTAGGGTGATGCGGCGGGCGCAGGCTGGTAAGTGGTGGTGGAGGTAGTATTCGGCGGTATGGGAGCTCCGCCTACATTTTGGGAAAGGCACCGCACTTTTCATGTTTTTCAATACAATGGACTCCAAGAAAATGGTCACTGGAGGCGGCACTTTCGCAATTGATATCTCGGTGCCGAGATCTCAGTCTGGGCATGCGTCACCTCGTGCGGCCATTTTCCCAGATTCCACTGCATTGAAAAGCACTGAAAGTTTGTGGTCTCCAGGCTTTGTCAAATTGTGGGTGAAACCCCCGCACCACAGTACCCCACCTCCTAGCAGCCTGGGGCCCATAGCCAGGGGCGGACACTGACCGCTTGGGGCCCCTGTGCAAGAAATGTGTCAGGGCCCCCCTCCCTGCCTGCTACGTTTCTTATGATGAGTACAATCTGGCAATGGGACCCCTGGAGCCTCTGACTCTGAGAAACGAGGCAGATTGCCCTCAGTATTACTGCCCTGCAAGCAGGGACGTACATAGCAATCACAGGGCCCCATAGCAAAAGTTCTATTTGGGCCCCACACCTCTAAAAAATATATTTATTTATATTTTTTCACTGAGATGGAGATATATATATACTGTGTGTGTAATACATAAATATATATATATCCGTTAGCATTCGGTTCTGCTGGCTCCAGCGCAGTCAGACTTGCAGTCAGGTGACAACTAGTGTCCGCTGTCAATGACTAGAACACTACAGACGCGGCTGACACATGACAGCAAGTGTGCAGAGCGCCTCCTCGTGGTTACGTGATAACTGCTGGAACCGGCAGAGCCCGAACAGATATATATTACATTATAAGTCTGGTGCCTGTATCATCTGGTATCTGCTCTATTCATTGTCTATGGAACTGATGGAAATAGCCGAGCGCAGCGCTCAGCAGCTCTATGGATAATGAATAGAGCCGGGGGGCCCAGTAGTTGAATCCCCAGTAATCAGCAAGTTATCCATGATCTGCTGGATCACACATACATCGTACATACGTATACCGTACATACACACACACAGATACACATACCGTACATGCATACACATACACACACCATACATACACACATATACCGTACATACACACACAGATACACATGCATATACCGTACACGCATACACACACATACACATAACATACATACAAACACTTATATACAGTACATACAAACACCATACACACAGATGTATCGTACATACACACACATACACATACCACGGATACATACATACATACACCGTACATACACACAGATACACATACATATACTGTACATACTGTAGCCTTTCCAGGGGGTTTAGCTCTAGGATCACTGTCTGGGTAGACAGAATGGCACGGAAACAGTTCTTTCAGACAGCAATTATGGTAAAAACTGGCCGCAACCAGTTTTATTAAAGTCCACAGCACACAGATAAAACAAAGCATAAACAAAAGACCTAGGCTTGTCTAGCCACTAAATTACACTTATGTAATGTCCCTTTCTATCAGGAACCCAGACTCTATCAGTCTGTGCCCAAAACAACACATATGATATATGTTACCAGTATGGAGTTTCCCAGATACTCCTCCTTATGTCTGAAGGTCCACCCGACGTCCAGACTTGAGAGAGATCCACTCCTATTCAGTAGTCATTATGCTGGAGGTTCACAGAGACACTCTTGTGTCCGGGGTACCTCTAACCCAGACTGAGACAGCTCCCCTCCTCTTCAGTAGTCATCAGCATGGAGGTTCACAGAGACACTCCTATGTCCGGGGTCCTTCCTGCACCCAGACTGAGACGGCTCTCCTCCTCTTCAGTAGCTTATCCGCATGCATTCTCACAGAGACTGCTTCCTTGTGCCAGGACACCTCTCTGTGTCCAGGCTGAAGACAGCTCTAACACTCTTGGCTTATCCGCATGGATTCTCACAGAGACTGCTTCCTTGTGCCAGGACACCTCTCTGTGTCCAGGCTGAAGACAGCTCTAACACTCTTGGAGACTGTTTCTTGTGCCAGGACACCTCCCTGTGTCCAGGCTAAACTAGCTCTCTGACTGTGTCCGCAGACACCTATTTCTGGCTTCTTAATTAACAGCTGAGGTGGTTACAGGTTTGAGCTGCAAGTATGCACTGAGTGGAAGGTGTAATGACCTTTCTCCACCACCAGGTCCACAAAGCCATACACCTCCCTTATACCAGTCAGCAAAGCACCCAGGTGAAATATACACCCCATCTAACCCACATATTCTCACTGTCTCACATATCCCCCCCTCTTCTCCAGACCGGAGGGCTGGTCATCCAGACCGGAGGACTGGTCAACAAACCTCAAGAGACAGTGAACACAGCTCAAGTCATGGCCCACATCATCTTCATCTTTATCTTCCATTAAGCAGGGTTTCTATACCCTTACACACACACACACACACACACACACACTGTGTGATGTCACAGTCATGTGACCAGTCAACTGAGGAGAAGGAACATGGACAGTCAAAACATACATACTGATCCATTAAATGAATGCCAGCCAGCGCTGCATTACCCATCCGTCCCCTCTGCATACAGCTTTATCCTAGGTATTTAGACACATACCCCTTAGGTGGGTTTGTAGGTGACTGGACCCGCCCAGCTCTCCAAGTCACCTGGAAGCCTCCCAATGTATAGCACAAGTCTCAGCAGTAGATCTGCTGAACCAAAATATATCCAGGCTTCCATCACAGGGCCACCCACCTCTGCGATACATACCGTCCATCCATCACATGCCTCCATGCATATCCTGAGGGCCATACCCAGTGCCCCTCTGTTCAAATTTGTGGGGTCGAACACCTGCCACCCGACCAGAGATCCCCCTCGGTCGCCTCTGCCAGTCACCCCGTCTCAGTTGATTTTGGGCACTATGCAATATCACCTCTTTGTTAGGCCTCTCCCGCCCCCAGCGGTCAGAACGTTGGCCTTGTCCTTGTGTCGGTGTCACCTCACCCGACCTTTCTTTCCCCAACTGACTCCTACTGTCGTTGCGGCCACGAGTCCATCGTCCAGTCAAGCTTACTGGTAGCTCTGAGTCTGACTCTCTGTCTTTTC
This sequence comes from Oophaga sylvatica, assembly GCA_033576555.1. Classification (NCBI taxonomy): domain Eukaryota; kingdom Metazoa; phylum Chordata; class Amphibia; order Anura; family Dendrobatidae; genus Oophaga; species Oophaga sylvatica. Next base: position 343,688,398 of record JARQOD010000002.1, read on the forward strand.
GTCCGCCACCGGGTCTCCCACTCAGCCGTGAGCTAACAGAAGCGTCATCTCTACCCCTCATTGTTTTAGCACGTCTACTGCCAATCCCCAGGGAAGCCTCTCGTCTCTCCCTTTCTTGGGCTGGAAGTAGTCGCTCTCTTTGTTCCAACTGTAAAACATCCTCAGATGGCATCTTCTGTCTGGCTGTAAGGTCAGCATCAGCCTTCTTCTCAGGACTCTCAAACTCTTCTGCTACCATGCCTTCCTCATTTGCACTGGTTGCTTTATTGTCATCAGATGATTCATTATCACTCCCACTATCCCTGTCTGACCCCTTTTTCTCAGCCACATCTGGCTCACTGTCAGGGTTATACAACTCATTCCCATTCACATCTTGATCTGGAACCTTAGTTAACATGTTATCCTCAACATTAACTTCACCATCTGGTCCCTCAAGTATGTGACTATGTGACAACCCCAGCACTATACCTCCATATAGCTCAGGTACCAGGAGCTGACTCACGACCTCTCCCTGGACTTCAGTGTCCCTAAACAATAGGTTATTGTTCATGGCAGCATGAGGAAACCTCTCCTCAGAGCCAGGCTCTTGGGGAACCTCATTCAGAAAAATTACATTTTCCTGTGCCGTTTTAAGAGTGGGGTCTCGCACCGGCTCTCTCCCAAAATTGTCACAGGACACAGGCAGGTCAGGGACACTCGGTTCCCGAGAACCACCATCCTCGTCTCCCAACATCACCTGCAAAGAAATTTCATCTTTATCACGGTCATCATCAGTATCATCACTATTATGATTAGCATCATCATCATTATCAATATCATCATCACTATCACACAAGATAAACGGCCCACTAACATTGTGTTCCGCCCCTCGGGACTGCGTACCCTCAGTAGGGGCTTCATCACACTGTCCATCAGAATCACCCTTCCCCCAGAGATCCTTAGACCGGGGAAAGTCATTACACAATACAACGGGGTGCACCAGGTTCTTCACTACCCCCACTTCACATGAAACCTCCCCGAGTTTAGGGACCAAGTCCACGGCAGTCTCTGGGTAGACTTTGATGTCTCCATGGATGCACACCATACTCAAGTGCTTATCAGGGATGAAGTCCCTATCAATCAGGCTGTCACATACGGAAGTCACTGGACTCTCTGAGTCCAAGAGGGCCTGCGCTGAGCAACCATTTGTAACCACCGGGGACACCTGTGGTCCAGTCTCTTCGGTTGTGGTGGTCACACACACAGGTTCTGCGCAGAGAGAGAGGGATCTGCCAACATCACGGCATCTCCAACACTGTCCATCACACTCTTCCACCCACATGTCCCCTCGGGCCTGAACCCGCTTATCAGCATACCCCATGTCCCCAACAGCTGGAACGCTCTTACCGGGAGAGTTCGACGTCCGGGGACTCTGAAGTGACGTCCTCTCAGACGGCTGTACCTCAGGAGAACATGCTCGGGTGTAGCGGTTCACTGTAGGACATGCTCGGGTGTAGCGGTTCACTACCACCTTTTCAACTCCATAATCAGGCCTGCTGACTGCAGACTCCCAACTGTATCTCCAGTCATGAACTCCCCTGGCATGGGCTGTCACCGTAACACCCAGCCGGGTACGAATCTCCGCTTTCAGCTTGGCATAGTCTTGGCTGTCCTGCTCGCTCAGGTCAGCATAGGCCACTTGGGGCACTCCAATCAGATAGGGTGCGACCATCATGGCCCACTCAGATAGGGGCAGATTCTCCTTCTCTGCCAGTTCCTCAAATCTAGTGAGATATACCTCCACATCATCACGAGGTGTCATCTTTTCCAGGGACCGTCTTACCGCCTTCTTTACATCGGACAAGTCAGGTGCCTTCACAACATTAATCTGAGACGCGGTGCGGAGAGCTGCAATCTGCTCCAACAACCGGTTATTCTCCTGCTGCTGCAGGAATTGCTGCCGGTGCTCCTGCATGCGCTGCTGGTGCTGCCGCTCCATGCTCCGCTGGGCCTGCACCAGGCACTCAACGAGCCCCTCCATACCGCCGGACTCATCTGTCTCAATCACAGCAGTCTTATGTTGCACAATAACTTGCGCCATTTGTTCAAACAGCGCCTCCATGCTGTCATCCATGCTGTCAGACTTCTCTGTCTTCACAACGGTAGTCTTCACTCAAGTCATACACACACTCCACAGTCTTTTCCATAGAAAAATTCAGCTCCGCTGTGCAGACACTTTTTTTTTTTTTTTTTTCCTTGCAAGGTCTATTAGGGCTACTGTCTCTTTAAGACTGCTCCACAAACTTTTCTTTTGCTGCTGCACATTCCACAGTCATTTTCACAACAAGTTCAGCTTTGCTGTGCATACATTTTCTCTCTGCAGACCCTATCAGGGCCACTGTCTCTCCAAGACTGCTCCAAACAGACGTTTCTGCTGACACACACTTTTTTTTTTTCTCTGTTGCTATTTCAACAGACTTCACCTTTAATGCTGTCTCTTGCCACTGTGCTGCATGCACACTCCAGCACTAACTGTACCAGGCCCTGCGCTGCCCGCATTCTCCACCAATTGTAGCCTTTCCAGGGGGTTTAGCTCTAGGATCGCTGTCTGGGTAGACAGAATGGCACGGAAACAGTTCATTCAGACAGCAATTATGGTAAAAACTGGCCGCAACCAGTTTTATTAAAGTCCACAGCACACAGATAAAACAAAGCATAAACAAAAGACCTAGGCTTGTCTAGCCACTAAATTACACTTATGTAATGTCCCTTTCTATCAGGAACCCAGACTCTATCAGTCTGTGCCCAAAACAACACATATGATATATGTTACCAGTATGGAGTTTCCCAGATACTCCTCCTTATGTCTGAAGGTCCACCCGACGTCCAGACTTGAGAGAGATCCACTCCTATTCAGTAGTCATTATGCTGGAGGTTCACAGAGACACTCTTGTGTCCGGGGTACCTCTAACCCAGACTGAGACAGCTCCCCTCCTCTTCAGTAATCATCAGCATGGAGGTTCACAGAGACACTCCTATGTCCGGGGTCCTTCCTGCACCCAGACTGAGACGGCTCTCCTCCTCTTCAGTAGCTTATCCGCATGCATTCTCACAGAGACTGCTTCCTTGTGCCAGGACACCTCTCTGTGTCCAGGCTGAAGACAGCTCTAACACTCTTGGCTTATCCGCATGGATTCTCACAGAGACTGCTTCCTTGTGCCAGGACACCTCTCTGTGTCCAGGCTGAAGACAGCTCTAACACTCTTGGAGACTGTTTCTTGTGCCAGGACACCTCCCTGTGTCCAGGCTAAACTAGCTCTCTGACTGTGTCCGCAGACACCTATTTCTGGCTTCTTAATTAACAGCTGAGTGGTTACAGGTTTGAGCTGCAAGTATGCACTGAGTGGAAGGTGTAATGACCTTTCTCCACCACCAGGTCCACAAAGCCATACACCTCCCTTATACCAGTCAGCAAAGCACCCAGGTGAAATATACACCCCATCTAACCCACATATTCTCACTGTCTCACAATACACACATATAGCATACATACACACACAGATACACATACATATACCGTATATGCATACACACACACATAACATACATACAGGATACATACACACAGATAAACACATATATACAGTACATACATACACATACATATACCATACATACATATACACAGATATAGCGTACATACACACACATACCATAGATACATGCACACATATACTGTACATACATACATACACAGATACACACACATATACTGTACGCACACATATGTACATGTACAAACACACACTTACATACACCATATATACTGTACATACACACATATACTGTACATACATACACACACATATACTTTCACACACATACATATACTGTACACACACATATGGATATATAAAAACACTCACACTAATCTACGACCTCAGGTGTTTTGTTCAGATGAGCCATGGAGGTCGTCCACATAGTGCAGTTGTGGCACCCTGAGGGTCCAGTCGCCACGGAGATGTTGCATCTCACCCAGAGGTGTGACACCTGACTCTCAGGTAAGGAGGAAGCACCCCTTAGACTCCACACCTGCATTCAACATACACTATGCTGGCTGAGCACAGACGGACCCTTCGGGAGGATGGTCTGTCTCAGGCTGGTTAGAATAGGGTGTATCTAGTTGGTGGGTGGAGCTTAGGCAGCACTTAGGCTGCGTGTTAGTTTTAGAGAACAGTTAGTGTCAGTCAGGCAGTGTGTGGGTACTGGCCTGTACTGCAGCTCCTCCCAGTTCACCTCAGGGAGCCATGCTGTAGTGAGCGAAAGGGTCCAGGGCAAAGACAGCAATTGGAGCTGTGCCCCCATCCTGAAGGAGGAAGGACCAGGCGAACAACGGGGAACGGTCCCTAGATTAGCGGGAAGGCTCAAGCTCCGCTAGTAAAACCGACGGCAGTGGTCACTTCATGGACATTGCCACTTGCCACCATAATCTCACCGGAAGGCAGCTTAGGGGTCAAATACGTGCAGACATTGGCAGTGATCTGTGAACTGAAAAGGCCCAATACTCCCTTGTCCGAGGGCTCTGTTGTGGCGTGGTGCATGGAAGTAATGTAACGCTGTCTAGCAGATGTATAAATATATAATGTCAGTAATCTATCAAGTGGGACAACATTCTATATAACATATAAATAGGTAACATTAACATGTATATATAGCATAGTATTACCTGACATAATATCCTGTGGGTCAATACTGAATCATTTTCACGCTGTCTCTGGCTAGAGGTGGACCGGGGTCTATGCTGACCCTAAACTGGGGTCCTGACTAGTCCCTCTACCTGGAGGTACTGTTAATGGTACAGAGGTCCAGGCCACCAGCGTAAACCCTGTCTCCTATAAATCCCTGACCACTGTAATCTAGTCCTTAGAAGGACCCTGATTACCACCATAGGGAATGGACAGGTAAAGGTTAACAAACAGTATAGACAAACGAGACAGACAGGGGATAAAGTAAATACTGTCTTGCATACAACATTAAAACACAGAGGGAACACCAAAGGTCTAGGAGATAAACTATAAGCAAGGTGAGGAGAAACAACAAAAGAGCTCTTAGCTTAAGTCTTCTCAGAACCGATCCTATCTGCAGTCTGTATGAATGCTTTCACCGGCATCTAACCAGCAGACTGGCAGCTATATAAAGGAAGCTAATTAGAACATAATCAAAAGCAGCCGGGCGAGGCTGGACCTAGTCTTAGCAAAGAGCTAGGTAAAATTAACTCCCTCATTACCAAACACAAAGAAACAGCAACTCAGCTGCGAGAAGTCAGAATGTGCAATCGCGACAATCTTCGTGGCGATGCACCCATGACAAGTAAGGAGAGTTAGCACTGAGAGAGAAAAGGCCGGAAAGGAACATACTGAAGGGGAGTCTTTGGAAGTGCGACCAATTTACCTGAGGGTTGCTGGACCACTCTCTTGGAGGACACAGCGCCCGGCTGGCATCTGTATGGTACCAACAGACTCTGAGTAAAACGTTGAAACTGCAACAGAACTGTTTCCCTGATTATTCCAGCGACACACACTCCCCTCTGCTACATCCTCAAGCACCATCCCTGCTATACCACATCTACCTGCCCTGGAAGGACACAGCCTCACCTGTAGGAGGCTTATCATCTAGCTGCACAACACCATCCCTTCCAGAGGACCTGCACAGCAGCGCTTGTCAACCTGACCAGGTACTATAGGTGGCGTCACGAATCATCATACGAACACTTATCCCCTGTAAATATCCCCTTTTTGGTGAGTGCCCAGGGCCACGGACTGAGCCGTGGCTGCCCGTGACATCCCCCATAGAAGTCGACGGGCTCGGTGCCGAGTACCCCACGGCCCTGGCAGGCGGCTCATTTTTGGCGTCACGAACAGGATACCGAAGCTCGTTATAACCGAGTCCTGTGTGCCTAAATTGACTGTTTTTGTTCTAAAAGCTTTATTGTGGAATTGCCGCCATTTACCGCCATTTTGCCGCCATATTCGCGCCATGAGGCGCTGGTGAAGAAGAAGGGCATGCCTTCGTGGGCGTGCGCTTCCCCAGTGGCGCGAAAGAAATGCCCGCCTACCCTAAATGCTTCTGTAATGTGCGGACATGCCCACAGCCAAGGAGATCCCCTCCTCATCCTCCATGGTGGGAGGAAGAGAACACGAAAGTTGCACCCCTATACGAAGGAGCGGGATCGTCCAGAGGGAGACATTAGATGTGACCCGGAAAAGATGGCGTCCGGTGGCGAGCGGCCGTGGGAAGGGATGGAGAAGCTCACCCTCTCCCCCCATGAAGGAGCGCTGACCCCCACCGAGCCACCTGCAGGGCCCGAACCAGTCTGCACCCTCTCCAGCACGAACGCTGATGCTGCACTGGAGGAGCTGGCCCGGCACCGGGCGGAAGTTGAAAGGATGGAGCAGAGCTGGAGGGCTCTAAAGCTGCGGCTGGGACAGAGTTGGCTGCTTCATCCACCTGTGGCACTGGCACCTGGAGACGAACAAGGAGCGAGCCCCGTCGCCGACGCTGCAGTGGGGTTACCTGTCCCTGCGGAGGAGTCCATGGAGGGACATCTCCACACGCCGCCTGCACCAGCTCCCTGCCTGCCGCCAGCGTTCCCGGAGGAAGACAGGCCCTACGGCCTAGAAAGCCAGAGCGAGTCGGCTCCGCAGCAAGCCCCAGCACCCGTCTGTGCTGAGCGCCGCCTGTCCCGGCGGTCGCGGGAAGGCCCGGAAAAGCTGGAGTCCCCGGACCAGCCGGCTGACAGGCAGCGAATGCGGCAGGACAGAGGTATGGTGCGGGAGCCGCGGCGGCACCGGGTTATAGTGACACCCGGTGTCCCACCACCTGTAAATAAGTGAATGCATAATTAACCCGGACAGGGTCGTTAGCATGTGAATAGTTGTGTTATTGTCTGATATGTTTTCATATATGAACTGCGTGGCTGAGGACTTTGCCAGCCCAGAAACTCTAATGTAAATAGTTAGCACCTAGGTGCTCCATCTTGGTTTTACATACAGCTTTTACGTAACTACCTCTGAAACTAAAACCCGTTTGGTGTGGCTGAAGGTGAGGTCTGCTGAAAGAATGTCTTGCAGCCCACCCAAGACCAACGTGGGAGGTTTGGAGCGGGTCCTCCACAAGTACAAGTTTTACATGAACTCTAACGTAACTGCTATTTGCACTTTATTTGAATGTTGATAATAAAAGTGTTATTTGTTGTGAATGTTTTGGAAATGAATTCTGAGCAGAAGCTCCCTCTGGTGGTTACAAACAGTACTGAACCATTCAATGGGGATTGGCAATCAGGATTCACAGACTGGCTTGATATAAGGGAGGTTCCCTCCCATCATGGTTGCCGTGATCAATTGTTCTTGTCTCAACTGTGGTTCCTGGTTCTCTTGGAAGCTTGCTGAGTCTTGCCTCTTCTTCTGCTTTCAGATAAGATATTTTCGATTTTTGTTTTTGTGCTTACCATTTGCATATTACTATTGTGAATGTTTTGGAAATGAATTCTGAGCAGAAGCTCCCTCTGGTGGTTACAAACAGTACTGAACCATTCAATGGGGATTGGCAATTTTTATCGTAAATTTATTGGTAATTTCTCTGTTATTGTTAAACCATTGACTGATTTGACCAAAAAGGGTTCTGATGTGGTGAACTGGCCTCCTGAGGCAGTCTCTGCGTTTCAGGAACTTAAGCAGAGATTCACTTCTGCTCCTGTTCTACGGCAGCCTGATGTTTCTCTGCCATTTCAGGTGGAGGTTGATGCCTCTGAAATTGGGGCAGGTGCCGTTTTGTCCCAAAGAGATCCTGAGACCTCTAAAAGTAACCCTTGTGCCTTTTTCTCTCGAAAATTTTCTACAACTGAACGTAATT
>JARQOD010000002.1:343696387-343785820 GCA_033576555.1 Oophaga sylvatica
AATAGATTCCAACCTCTCTGGTGTATTGCCGTTTTTGCCTGCTCTCCTCAGCTACCAAAACATAACAGTTATTTATGCAACGTTTAATACTAAGTGCCTCCATAAAGGGATGTTGAGTTTTGAAACTATTTTATACCTGTTACAATGCATTATAAAAATTTGTATGTTTCTCATGTAACATTCTTACTCTGTTACAGCCGGGAGTGCTGTGTTTAACAAGGGGGGAATGTGGCGCCCTGAGGGTCCAGTCGCCACGGAGATGTTGCATCTCAACCAGAGGTGTGACACCTGACTCTCAGGTAAGGAGGAAGCACCCCTTAGACTCACACCTGCATTCAACATACACTATGCCGGCTGAGCACAGACGGACCCTTCGGGAGGATGGTCTGACTCAGGCTGGTTAGAATAGGGTATATCTAGTTGGTGGGTGGAGCTTAGGCAGCACTTAGGCTGCGTGTTAGTTTTAGAGAACAGTTAGTGTCAGTCAGGCAGTGTGTGGGTACTGGCCTGTACTGCAGCTCCTCCGAGTTCACCTCAGGGAGCCGTGCTGTAGTGAGCGAAAGGGTCCAGGGCAAAGACAGCAATTGGAGCTGTGCCCCCATCCTGAAGAAGGAAGGACCAGGCGAACAACGGGGAACAGTCCCTAGATTAGCGGGAAGGCTCAAGCTCCGCTAGTAAAACCGACAGCAGTGGTCACTTCATGGACATTGCCACTAGCCACCATAATCTCACCGGAAGGCAGCTTAGAGGTCAAGTTCGTGTAGACATTGGCAGTGATCTGTGAACTGAAAAGGCCCAATACTTCCTTGTCCGAGGGCTCTGTGGTGGCGTGGTGCATGGAAGTAAGGAGAGTTAGCACTGAGAGAGAAAAGGCCGGAAAGGAACATACTAAGGGGAGTCTTTGGAAGTGCGACCAATTTACCTGAGGGTTGCTGGACCACTCTCTTGGAGGACACAGCGCCCGGCTGGCATCTGTATGGTACCAACAGACTGTGAGTAAAACGTTGAAACTGCAACAGAACTGTTTCCCTGATTATTTCAGCGACGCACACTCCCCTCTGCTACATCCTCAAGCACCATCCCTGCTATACCACATCTATCTACCCTGGAAGGACACAGCCTCACCTGTAGGAGGCTTATCATCTAGCTGCACAACACCATCCCTTCCAGAGGACCTGCACAGCAGCGCTGGTCACCCTGACCAGGTACTACAGGTGGCGTCACGAATCATCATACGAACACTTATCCCCTGTAAATATCCCCTTTTTGGTGAGCGCCCAGGGCCACGGACCGAGCCGTGGCTGCCCGTGACATCCCCCATAGAAGTCGACGGGCTCGGTGCCGAGTACCCCACAGCCCTGGCGGGTGGCTCACAGGGCCCACTGTGGGGGATGGGGACATAGAGCGCAGAGGATTTCAGCTCCCTGCTGCAGAGCTCTCCAGTGCAGTGAGCTCCCCTCCCCCGACCTCCTCTCTGGGAGATGTCCCGTGCAGTGAGCCTCTTCCCCTGACCTGTTCTTAGAGATGCTGCAGCCTGCCGGGAATGGCACAGTGGAGGAAGCAGACTACAGTACACACTGTAAGTCCTGCTCTTTCTCCACTGCTGTCCCCAGTATGCAGTGCGGCCCCGGGCCCCTGACAACTGGTGAGCACTCACCACCATTGGGACCCGCCATGCAGGAGGACAGAGACGGCAGCCAGTGAGCACTCTCCTCAGTCTGGTGAGGAAAGCGTTCATTGGTCAGCGTCACTGCCTGCATGACAAGCCCCCTTTTTGAGCTCCGCACTCCGTGCGCTGCTCTCTGCCCTGCACTGGGTGTGATTACAGCAGGAAGTGAGAGGGGCCCGATGCTGCATAATACTGGTGCGGGCCCCTTACACTCCCGCCCGCAATCTAGACTCTGGCCCCGTAGTGGCTGCATACTCTGCCGCTATGGCATTACGCCCCTGCCTGCAGGTGCCCCCTTCCACCTCTGGGCCTCGAACCGGCGAGATGTCCGCCCCTGCCCGTAGCCCCACTCCTGCCGCCGCCAGAAGTTTCCTGCAGCAGAAACCCTGAGACCCCGCTCCACCGCAGTCGGTAAGGCCTCTTTCAAACTTCAGTTGTTTGACGTCAGTTAAAATCCGCCAAAGTGTGAAAAAAGCGGATCCGCCAGAAAGGGTGAATAACGGATGTAAACGGGTCCGTTTTTTGACGGATCCGCCATGAACTTTTCAACACGGAAAATGCAGGTACGCAAGTCTGGCACGGAGGAGAGAGAGAGAGACACCCCAGACAGTGTTCTGAGCATTTTGTATGGATTTTCTATGGGAGGAACGGATCCGCTGGCGGATTCCGTCAAAAACGGATGCCAGCAGATCTGCCACCCGTAGGCGACCATTACACAAAATGGCGGACGCGGCGGATCCGCCATAGTCCGCCATTTTGACGCACACAAAAAACGTTGCAAATGTTTTCCAAAATTGGCGGACGCCAAATTGATGGCGGATCCGTAAAAAAACGGATCAAACGGACGACCATCCGTCAAAATCCGCCACTAATGCAAGTCAATGGGAAAAAAGCGGATCCGCCCAAAAAAAAAATGGCGGATCCGCTTTTTTCACACTTTGGCGGATTTTGACTGACGTCGCACGACTGAAGTGTGAAAGAGGCCTAAGCTACATTCGGATTATAAGACACCCTCCCATTTTCCAACCAAATTTAGGGAAAAAGTGTGTCTTGTAATCCAAAAAATAAGGTATATTTCAAAATTGCTTTATTTTTTACTGTAGATGCACTGGCAACATAAAACATGCTCTAACTAGATTATCTGGCTCTTGAAAAAATTTGCAAAAGGCTCAGAATCGGTTAAAAAAAATGAGTGAAACAATACTAAACTCACAATCCACCGCTGTTCCTACCCTGATCTAAACATATCATGTTATGGAACCAATATTTATTGTAATTTCAGAGCCATAGCTCAGAAATGGATGAAGACTTTGTATCTTGGAGATTATTCTCAAGGAAACGGCCAAAATCGGTTGAAAGTAAAGATCTGCATTTAGCCATAAGCAGAACGGAAACATTTCCATCTAACAGTAATAAAGGTATTATATTTACTTATTATAGTGCATTATTTAAATGTGGTGTTGGTTTTATGTTGATAAAAAGAGTTGTCCCATAAAGTACTGGAGGTACACAAATGTTTATGAAGTGACAGATCTTAGTTTTACTGTTACTGTTTTACTGTTATTCGTCTTCACTCTAAAGAGAACCTGTCGGCACGATTTTGCAATTTAAAGTAAAGACATAACCATAATAAGGCTGTAATATAGATTAAATTGATACCTTTGGTGAAGAAATCTGCTTTGTGGTTCTTCTTTTATCAGCATATTATGTTTTCGGGTAATGAGCTCTGTGCCATGGACATCTTGTGTGTTAGGTACATGCAGAAACTGTACTTATTTATTGGCCTTATCTTTAGCTATTTTGCCCAAAGGGTGACAAAAAAGCGAGTACGGTAAGCTGTGGTTATTAAGGTCCCTAGTAATCGACGGCACTGCAGTGCAAAAGGAGAGTACTTGGTTTATTACCTCTGTTACATGTTCCCATGTTAAATGCAGTCCCTGACCCGGTGGGTCACTTTACTAAGTAATGGTAAGTAAATATTTTTCTTGTGGAACATGAATTGGTGTTAATTTAATTATCTATCATTAATGTATGTAAATGTAATAATTGTTACCGATCTTCCATGGCCTAGCTGTAATTCACTTGTGTTATGACACTAATATGACTGAAGTTCCATGAAGAAGCATAGAACTACATGGGAATATGAATGGGAAAGGCTTTATTCACACCATAAATCACAGACAAGTCACCCAGGGAGAGTGAGTCAGAGAAGAATTGGATACTAATTGAGCAACTGTTCTCCTCCTACTTCTTATGTGTCATGAGATGCCGTCTGTCTTTGATGTGTCTGCTGTTCTCTTTTGTAGGCCCATAAATATCAAGTGCTCTTCTGTAGACTGAGTGCTGTTTCTCACTGAGCCAAGCCATTGTCGGCCTATTTCAGCAGATGCTCTTTGTACTACCGTGATTTAGTCTACTTTGGTATGAAAGATAGGATACGTCTCGATTACTTATTACCCTCTTACAGAAATGATCCAATTGCCTTATTATACATCCATATTATACAAGCCACTATCACTGTTTATTGCAAGGAAAACAGATAACAGTTTACAAATGTTTATTATTTAGATGTGCAAATGAAAATGACTAGTCCTTAAAAATATAGTATGGTACCAGTTGAAAAGCACTCAATTTATTTTTACTATATTCTTGGGCCTCCATATTTTCATTGTAGTGTTATGTAATCTTGTTTTTTATTTTTTCTATAATAGATACTCTTTTTGAATTCTCCATAATGCCCACACAATGCCCTCAGCAAAGTGTGATGCCTTCAACACAGTATGATGTCCCCACAATGCCCCAACACAGTATGATGTCCCCATAGTTCCCCCACTCAAAATGATGCCCATACAGTTCCCCCATATGATGACCCCACCCCAGTTTCCATACGCACAGTATTATGCTCCTACAACACCTCTCCAATAGTTTGATGCTCCCATGGTTTCTACAGACATACATTAAACGGAATCTGTCACCCCATTTTAGCTATATCAGATAAAGATATGCCTGAATAGTGCGTCCCATAAGTAACCTATCGGTAGCTATCACATATCCTGACACCCCCGTTTTCATGCTCAAATACCTTTGTAAAGTTCGGTCTTCTATATGCTAATCTGGGCGGTCCGGTACGGAAGGCGGTGTTTTTTGCTTCCTCCCCCCCCCCCCGCTCCTCGGCTTCTCTTGCGTAGGTCCGTCTGTGCATAGCACAGCCGGCGTAGTGTTCCCGCGATTGCGCGTTTTAAAATTCCCCCGCGCCTGCGCAGTATGCTTTGCCCAACAGTGGGCAAAGCATAAAATCATTACAGCGCATGCACAACTACTTTCGGTCACTTTCCTTGCTCAGAAGTCATCCAAGGCAAGCAGTCATTTTCGAAGCAAGGAAAGTGACCGAAAATAGTTGCAAAAAACACCGCCCTCCGGACCAGACCGCCCAGATTAACATGCAGAAAACCGAACTTCGCAAAGGTATTTGGGCATGAAAACGGGGGTGTCAGGATATATGATAGATACCGATAGGTTACTTATGGGATGCACTATTCAGGCATATCTTTATCTGATATAGCCAAAATGGGGTGACAGATTCCGTTTAAGTCCTCAGATTGCCCTCCACAAGTACTGACTAACAATGTACATAAAAAATTACCTAGCCCCCTCGATCCCTCTATCCGCTGCTCTAGTCTGCTGATTGTGATTTGAGGCTGCATGCAGCAGGCGCATACAATGTACTGATGTCATCATACCTGTTGCACTGAGCCTTACATGCTGAATAGGGGATCAGAAAACTGATGGTTCCATGTTCCACCACTATGTTCATCCTTATTGGCATCCTAATTATTCAGATAAGGGCTAGTACACATCAACGTGAATAAAATCGGTCCGATGTTGTTCATGAAAAATCGGACGAGTGTCATGCGAGTACAATGCGATTTTTCTCACCTAGCATCCGTATGACATGCGCATGCAATCCATATGCAATGCGATTTTAACAATAGCTTTTACGTACTCTAATTTTCTGTCATTTAAAGATAGTTTTTAAAGTAAATATTCTTCAATACATAGCTACAAATATGTGAGTGACATATATAATTAGTACAGTGTGCAGATTACTGTACATGTATTAATTAATAAATGAATAAATTACAGAAAAAAATGGCGTGGGATCTCTCGAAATTGTGTTAATTTTCAGAGGGAAAGCGAACAGCTGGGGGCAGATGTTTATAGCCTGGGAAGAGGGTAATAAACATGGAGCGTCTCAGGCTATTAATATTAACTCACAGCTGTATACTTATCCTTTACGGGTTATTAAAATGGGGGACCCCCCTAAAAATGACGTAGGGTCCCCCTATAATTAATAACCAGCAAAGGCAGACAGATGATATTAATATGCTAGGAAGGGGCCATGAATATTGGTCCCCTCACAAGCTAAAAACATCAGCTCTCAGCCTCCCCAAAAATCTAACTCTTAGCTTAGCTTCGCTTTTCCCACTTATCATATGGCGGTGGGAAGTGAGGTAATAGATTTGTGGTTGATGTGAGCTTTGTATTGGCACTTGACACCAAGCCCAGGGGTTAGTAATGGAGAAGCACCACATTACTAACCTAATAGTCATATTGTAAATAACCAGGGCCCTCACCTGTCCTTCTCAGGCTATAAACATCAGCCTCCAGCTGTCCGCTTTTCCTCTGCTGGTTGATAAATTTCGGGGGATCCCACACCATTTTTTTCTGTAATTTATTGATTTATTAATTACATACATGTACAGTAAGCTAAACATGCACTGTATTAATTATATATGTCACTCACATATTTGTAGCTATCTAGTCTATGTTTATATTTATCTATTCTATTCTGACGGGTTATGCTGTGATTTTACTGTACTCGGCTGATGAAATGTTGGATTTTCTAGGAGATGGGTGCATAAAAATCAGATGGCACACACATGGTCTATGTGCTGTGTGATTTTTTTTTTCTCGCACCCATTGACTTGGATTGCCGAGTGTCATCCGATATACGAGGCAAATCGCAGCAGGCTGCAATTTTTTTTCTCAGTTCAATCTGTAATTCTTTATCGGATTTCACTCGTACATTTTTATTGCAAATGAGTATGAGCCCTAAGATTGAAATCAGGACGCCGGGCGGGGTGTGGGCGATGTCGGGCTCCCTCAACTCAACTCATTAGCGGTATGCCACTGCTCCTTAGCAACATTAGCACTGTTATTTTATAGTGGTAAGGTAACTCCCTCTACAATCCTTTCGGTACCCTGCCACATAATTGTGAGGTGTTAGTGGGTTGCTATGGAAGCCATGAGCCCAAATCCCCAACCCCCCATTCACATAGATAGCTGTTGGCCGATAGCTATCTCTCCTGATTCCCTCATAGACATGAACAACTTCTTTCCTGGAAAAGAAAAAGATCACAATCGGAAATCCATTGTGCCTCATCCTTCTCTCTATGGTGGCTACCATACATGTCAGACAGTGTTTGGCCAAATGTAGTCTAATGTATATGCCATAATAGAGTCTAAGGCTTTGCTCACACTAACGTATAGCATCCGATGACTCACTTATGCGAGAGAATTGGTTGCTGCGTGATTCGAGTGTAATTTTACTGTGATATGATTCTCTCTCGTGCTTTAAATGGGTCTGGGTTGCAGTACCAGAATAGACTATGGAAAAGAGTGGTGCTTTTCTCATTTAATTTCAGGCAAAATCTACAATGAAAACCTCTCACATTGAAAATGATGCCCAATCTGAAAATGAGGCCCAGTGTGTGGGTACCATGAAATGGATCACATGTAGCTAAGAAGATTGATTTATAGTTACAGTATGTGTGAAAAATAAGGATAACTTGTGTTTTATTCATTTGTATATCTAAGTGGGTGGTCCTACTCAGTGACTGACATTTATGTTTGTATACTGTAAGGTGGTTGTACACATAGATAAATCTAGAGTAATTCTAGGACAAAAAGTTTTAATTGGCCTTGACTGATTATGAGCAGCTGAACTGCTGCTCACTATATCTCCACCCTTGGGTTTGGTTCACTTGGTTAAATGAGACCAGTTTGTCTCACATATGTCTGTGTGTATAGAGGTGTGCAGATCTCCTGGATTGAGTGCCTTTGCTAAAGGACTAAGAAGCTGGACTGTAAACAAGGCGGGCTCACCAACACTATTGTATGGATTTGTTACTTTATTTTTCACTTGGTGCCTGACAAAGGCTGTATTTAAGTTTTCCTGTGATGTTGTTTATGAGGACTGAACTTTAAATAGAAATGGTTCCTGTGATACCTCAGATCGCTCCCAGATGAGTGGCATTGTTACAGTACTTTGAAAAAAAAAGGCTTTCAGTCACCGATTAGAACCGTCCACTTGACTTTAAAGCCCAGAATATGCAAAGATTTCAATAAATATAACACCGGTTAGGCCGGGGTCACACTTGCGAGTGTGATGCGAGAAACTCGCATCCATACCATTCTGGACCAGAGTGTGTGGCTGCAAGTATTTCTATGCAGCTGAACACTCCGGTCCGAGTGCCAGCGGCAGTGCTGGTATTGATGCGAGTTTCTCGCATCACACTCACAAATGTGACCCCGGCCTTATACTGAATCTATCTGCTCAGCTTCTCGTGCTCCATATCATGCTGCCTGCAGATTGAACTGTAATTTCATAGGGAAAGACTCTCTTGCTTCTCTATGCAAATATAGCATTCTGTTCTTCTGCCATCTTTCTCCAATATTAGATAAGACACATTGCTGCAATCCAAAAATCTATTGTCCTTATTAATTTAGAGATCAATCTGTGGATTAAAGAGGATCAAATAATAAACTAACTGATAATTCAGTCGGATTAGGTAGAATTGGCAAGTACTGTAATTTCATGATTACCATTTTAGGATTATATAAATAATATGCAACTTTTGTTTCTTCAATTTTAATATAATCAGGGCTGAAACAAAGTGTAGGCACCACTGAAGGGGATGCCGGAAGGGGCGCAATTTGAAAGAAATAACAGCTGAGTAAACCCTGATTGCCATAGACAGACCAGTAAAGGCTCATGCAGATGAGCGTACAAATTGGGCATGTGCTTTCTAATTTTTAATTGCATAGTACACGGAAAGCACACTGATCCATAATATTCTATAGGGCTGTTCAGATGAGCAATTGTTTTGGGGGGGGGGTGGTCCGACTGTCCATGAGAAAGTAATCGCAGCATGCACTATTTTCTTCCAAGTCTCGGATGAGACTCACCTATTCAAGTCTATGGGTGCCTTAAAAAAAAATGGATCCCGTACAGAACATGTAGTGGCATCCAATTTTTACTGATGCATTTCTGTTATAAACCTAGGAAACTGGTTTTCATCATGTACATTTTTAAGTGTAAATGTATGAAAATGGATCAGACATGGACATCAAACAGATGTAAAAACACAGACATTTAAATGGCACATGTATGAGAATCGGATGAAAGTTAGTTGAAAATCGTCTGAGTTTTCTAGATGAAACTCGGACAAATTGTCATACGCTCGTCTACAGCCGGCCTGACTGTCCTACCTACCAGCAATCCTAATGCAGTTGTCAGTAGTAGTAGTTTAGAGCTTGCACATGCCGCAGCTGCTTGCTTGTCAATCTGAGTCTGAGGCTGCATTCTCTCCTTGCTGGTGGAGGGAATCTACCGTATCTACGGGTCCCACAGTGCAGCAATCAGTCTGGGTCCCATGCTGACACTATACTACTACTGACTACTGTACTGACTGTGAATGCTGGATCGCTGAGTAGTTAGTGGTCTCACCCTGGTAATATGAAAGCACGTGGCAGGCAGCGTCAGAACTCAGTCAGCGCTGCCTAGTGCATTAAATAGGTAGCAACAGCTGCCACTTACCTTTTGCATTATTTAATGCTGACTCTTGACTGGCAAGGGTACCCTGTCTATACCTGACTAGTAGAGATAAGTGGCAGTGCGACAGGAGTCTGTCTAGTGCAAGGAGTAAGCAGCATTGTGCGCCTCTTCATTAAAGCATTAAGGAGCGCTGACTCATGATAGGTAGGGGTAGGCAGCAGGCAGTGGCAGGACTCAGAGCTACCTAGTGCGAAGGAAGCGACAGCATTCGTCACTTATATCTATATACAGTGTCTATGTCTGTGACAGCTCTGTCAGTACAAAATACTCTGGGGCCAAATACCCAGTGCCAAATCTGACTATAATAGTAAGATTACGTAAAGTTCCTCTTTTTTTTTAAATTCATCTGTGTCACGGGTTTACCGCGACAGAGAAGAGCCAGAAGACCACAGCATCTGATTTCTCCCACTCCTGCACTGACTAGAAGCACTTCACCCTCATATTAAATGGTGCTGGTTTATTTTAGCAGTGCAGAGGTTAGTGTACTCAGTTGAGAGCTGCTGGATGCTTTCCTGCATTAAGGCTCAGCTTTTCACTGTTAGCCACTCCCATCTGGTATATAATCTGGGCCCTGGCTAGCACTGTCAGACCTAGCTTATGCTGTATGGCTGGAGGTTGTTGGTGGTTATTATTGGAGCGTTTGGTGGATTTATCTGTGACTGTTGCTTGGTTTTGAGTGTGTGATAATTCCCTTTCTTCTCCTACTTTGGTTTAACACAGTCCTCCACTCTATGGTGCATCCCTCTGTTATTTGTGTATGTATATTTCAATGTTTGGTATTTTTCTTTATCCCTGTTTGTATTACCTTTTTAGTCTGGTTTGTGTATACACTACTACTCCCCTCTTTCCTGGGTGGGGGAAAATTACAGGCTGAGGGCAGATTCAGGAGCTAAGGCAAGGAACGTGGCCCCAGCATCTTCACCATCAGAAGTAATCCGGGGAACAGGGCGAGCTAGGGTGGCCTTAGCGTTAGGGACGAGGAAAGAGCCCCTGTTCCTGGGACACCCAACAACAGAGTCGTGACAATCTAATACTAAGATTAATCTAATATATGCCTTTTAGCAGATGGAGTAGTGGACATAGAGCTGCGGCTTTGCTCTAGTGACATTGCTGAATGGAGAAGCAATGACTTAGGCGGCGTCATTCAGACATCTGTTTTTCACATGTTTTCAAATGTCCTTGTTTTTAATGTAGCCATTATAGGTTATAATTCCCATAGTCCTATATCAAAATGGCAGGGGACACTTCATGCGATTAACATTATACCAAATCTTTAGTGGAAAGTGCCACCCATAGATAAGAACTGAGAGGAAGGATTATTTTATAAAAATATTTTTTATTGAATTACAATTTCTTAAAAGAATACAATTGAAACAGGTACAGACAAGAGTGAGGGAGACTCCAAAAGGATAAAGGGGGGAAAACAAAATGCCAGCGTGGTACACCACCAAATTATGCACTATTCACAAGTGACCATAGAGATAAACAGGCACTATGTACCTGGAAGTAGGAGCATCAAGCCTCCATAGTTGTTGTTAACATACAGTTAATAACAGTATATCACATGCCATTAATGCAGTTACATAATTACTTCCAGGTACATAGTGCCTGTTTATCTCTATGGTCACTTGTGAATAGTGCATAATTTGGTGGTGTACCATGCTGGCATTTTGTTTTCCCCCCTTTTTCCTTTTGGAGTCTCCTTCACTCTTGTCTGTACCTGTTTCAATTGTATTCTTTTAAGAAATTGTAATTCAATAAAAATATATTTTTATAAAATAATCCTTCCTCTCACTTCTTATCTATGGGTGGCACCTTAGTTACCCGCAGTGTACGTTGGATACCAGCTCGCTGGTGCAGGGAGCTGGTAACCAAGGTACACATCGGATTTCCAGCCGCTGCGCGGCACCTGGAAACCCGATGTGTACCTTGGTTACCAGCTCCCCTGCAACAGCACGCTGGTATCCAACGTACACATCGGGTTTCCAGGCGCCGATCGCCTGGAAACCCGATGTGTACCTTGTTTACCAGCAGGTCGGTGGTCTCCTGCCTGCCACACGCAGCGATGCGTGCTGGCCAGCAGGAGACCAACGATCCAAAAAATGTCCAGGACATTCAGTGACGATCAGCGATACCCAGCAGGGGGGCTGATCGTCGCTGAATGTCACACACAGCGATATCGCTAGGGAGATCACTGTTGCGTCACAAAACTAGTGACTCAGCAGCGATCTCGCTAGCGAGATCGCTGTGTGTGATGGGGGCTAAAGGGTATGCCACACTAAACAATATCGCTAACGGGATCGCTAAAAAACGTCACTATTTAGCGATCCCGTTAGCGATATTGTTCAGTGCGGCAGCTTCCAGCGACGAGCTTCCTGCTGTGATCTCGCTCGTCGCTGGAATCGTTCCGGACCCTATTTCATCGCTGGCGCTCCCGCTGGGTAAGTATTTATCGCTAGTGTGGCACCTTTTCTTAGCGATTTAGCGGTACTTTTGTACCGCTAAAGTCGTTAAGAAGATCGCTAACGGCGATAGCGTCGTTAACTATATCGCTAAATGCGGCAGCATTTAGCGATATAGAAACAATCCCGCTAGCGATCTCATTAGTATGCAACGCTAACGAGATCGCTAGCGGGATAGCTTAGTGTGGCAGTACCTTTAACAGGGCGCTTTTCCTCTGCACATGTTTTGCACAGACAATGAAAGTAGCAAACATCACAGAGTTTATTTGCCATTTCATTAGCATCAGCAGCACAGGATTGATATGTAAATCCCTAATTACAGGAGATACAATTTTTGCATATTGTTTCAAAAGTGTAACTGCATTGAAGACCTTCAACATGAAAATATTAGCATGTGGGAAGAAAGAAGATAAATTCAGTCTCAGAGGAAAGAGCTCACAGTAAGTGGTTATGTAATCTCTCACCCTGACTTGACATCAGTTTGCCATGAAATAAATAAACCAAGACTGGTAAATCGTAAGGGGTTAAAAAGCAGGATATGAAAGGGGCAGATGATAAATGGAAAGGAGAAAATCGAGAACTGAATCTAGTAGAACCAAGGTTTATCAAACTTAAAATATCTTCTATGCACCCAAAAAAGATGTTTGTAGACATGAAAGCCATCAGTCATGTGAAGAACAATTATATAATATCAAAGTATATTATATTAAAAATGCATTAAAAAAAAATCGCAAATCATTATGTGTATTTACCAACGTCAAGCTTTCCCTTTGTTAGTTTAGCTTTTTGCGCGCTAGACTTTTCCCTTAGGGTGCAGTCAGACGGCCGTATTACTCTCACGAGGATCGTATTGCAATCCTCGGACTGGCCGTTGGCTCTCCTGACATGAGCGTGACAGCATGTATTTCTATATAAGGGCTCATACTCATCTGTGAGAAAAATGGTAAGTGCAATCTGTTAAAAAATCGGATTACACTCTGACTAATGTGAATCTATGAGTTACAGCTCATCTGCTATTTTTTTTCTCAGCTGAAATCGGTCTGAGAAAAAAAACACAGCATGCTGCGATTTGCCACGTATATCGGACGAGGCTCGCCAATTCAAGTCAATGGGTGTGATAAAAAAATCGCACGGCACTTAGACCATGCGACTGCTGTCCGATTTTTACACACCCATTTCTTTGAAAAGGTGGCAATTCAGCATCCACATACATTAAAATCACAGTGTGACCTGATAGAATAGATGGAATACATACAGTATATACACATAAAATAGATATAAAGATGTGAGTCACTTATATAATTAGTACAGTGCTTGTTCAGCTTACTGTATGTGAGGGACGAAGTGCAGGTCTCTCCCCTCCTGAAATGTGCCCCCACCCTTGCATCCCCCAAGGCCATAAAAAGCCATGCAGTGTTTATCGCTAATTAAAAACCAAGAATAAAGGGTATGCCACACTAAACGAGATCGCTAACGAGATCGCTAAAATACGTCACTATTTAGCGATCTCGTTAGTGACGTCGTTGTGTGTGGCATGTAGCAACGACGTGGCCCCTGCTGTGATCTCGTTGATCGTTCACTAGAGTTCTGGACCGTATTTTGATCGTTGGCGTCCCGCTGGTGAGCCTGAATCGCTGTGTTTGGCACCTTTTGTGAACGATGTGCGACCTCGTTGACGACGCATTAGTCAGCGGCGCAGGCGGGACTTTGTTTTCTTTCGTCAACGCCCTTCAGCTCCGATTGGTGACCACAACATCACCTCAGCTATAATAACTGCGCCCCCATCCATTGTTTCCAGAGCACTTTGTGGATGACTCCAACGGTGCTTTG
The DNA here is from genome assembly GCA_033576555.1 of Oophaga sylvatica. NCBI lineage: Eukaryota > Metazoa > Chordata > Amphibia > Anura > Dendrobatidae > Oophaga > Oophaga sylvatica. Next base: position 343,710,246 of record JARQOD010000002.1, read on the forward strand.
TGCGTTGTTGCGAGGATAGTATCGTGTGTCGGAGTTTTGCGATCCTGTTTGTGGCGCAGTGGTGGGTTTTGCGATCCTGTCTGACTCGCTAGAGCACTTCATCTTCCCCATTTCGATTTGGATATTTGGATTCAAGGTACATATTGTTTGTGATGTTGTTTGATACGTTTTTTGACCTTATTTTTTTTTTTTCGTCTGCTTTATTTTTTTTACACTCCCCACCATTTTAGACATTTGTAAACTGTATTTTAAATGTTAACTGAAAAGTTAACAAAAATTATTTTTTTTTTTTATATATTTTTAATTTTATTCTTTATTTTATTTTGTTTAAACACTTTAGTAATAGTAATTAATTAGTAATTAACTTTTCTCTTTTTTACCGTACAGGTTGCACATAATGAACCTGTCCACCGCGGAGCGTGTGATTGTGGCAGTTGCACTATCAATGGAGGCAGATCGACACGAAGAGGCGCGGGTGGAAGAGAGGCGCTCCAAGCGAAAGTGTCGCATGTGGACCAGAGAATGGCTGGAGCAGAGGTCCAAATTCACCCACATGCATCTAGTGAGGGAGTTGCAGGAGAAGAATCCACAGGATTTCCGGAATTATCTACGGATGTCGGAGGATTCATTCAAGATCCTACTGGAAGCTGTGAGGCCACTCATTGAACGGCAGGATACACGGATGCGTGCAGCTGTTTCAGCAGAGGAACGTTTGGCAGTAACGCTGCGATTTCTGGCAACCGGACGTTCAATGAAGGATTTGCAATTTTCTGCTGCAATTTCTCGGTCGCTGCTTGGCGTACTAATTCCGGAGACATGCAACGCCATCGTCCGCAGTTTACGGAGCTACATGCCTTTTCCCAAATCTGTGGCGGAATGGCAAATTATTGCCTCTGATTTTGAAAGGATGTAGCAGTTCCCAAACTGTGGTGGTGCCTTGGATGGCAAACATGTGAGGATCATGCAACCAGCCAAAAGCGGATCCTTTTTTCATAATTACAAGGGCTACTTCAGCACGATCCTCATGGCCCTTGTTAATGCCAATTATGAATTTATAAACGTTGATGTTGGTATTAATGGAAGGGTTTCTGACGGTGGCGTTTTGGAGCACACAACTTTTGGTGAACGGTTGTTTAATAATAAACTTAACTTGCCAACCAACATGGACACCACCGCCAACCTAAACTTTGTGTTTGTGGGCGATGAAGCCTTCCCCCTTCATGAGCATCTTGTGAAACCATACCCACAAAAGACTTTGACAGGGGAAAGGCGGATTTTTAACTACAGACTGTCTAGGGACACGGCGCGTTGTGGAGAATGCCTTCGGCATAATGGCCAACCGCTTCAGGGTTTTTCACAGTCCAATCAACATGAAGCTGGAATCGATAGACTCTGTGGTGTTGGCCTGTTGTGTGCTGCACAATTTTCTACGAAAACGCGATGCTGGTACTTACAGTCCGCCAGGCTTCATGAACTAGGACAGCAATGGTGACGTGGTGCTTGGAGAATGGCGTGAGAATGATCCCGCTATTGCAGGCCTTCAACCTGTCAATCAAGGCAGGAGCAAGGACGATGCGAAGGCCGGCCGAGACAAGTACTGCCATTACTTTAATGGGCCTGGTGCAGTGAGTTGGCAGCATCAGATCTAGTTTGATTTTGATAATGTTTGACTTTTGCCTTTTTTTAACAATGTTTTTATAATAAAAAATTTTTATTTTAAAAATGCATTCGTGTTTTTTTTCAATTATTTTACCAATATGGGAGAAGGGCTAATGATGGGTGAGATGTGGGGAGGGAGTAATGGGGATGGCAGCGAGACATGTTACCAGCAGCTGTAGTTTTTAAAATCTTTTCAAAGGTTTTTTTGTTGTCTATTTTTTGTTTTACATTGTATCTACTTGTCACACACGGGGTCATGGGAGTACCATCAGTCATAGGAGTTAATTGTTAAAAAAATAAAGAAAAAAGTTTCAAATATTTACAATTATTTTAAGGGCCTATGGTCTCACTAGCGTTCAAACATTATAATTAAATATAACAGATAATACACCACAGCTGCATATATAAAGTTTAAATATATAATATATATTTTTAGTCATATATGAAAGATTAAAAAATTGTTATAAATATATTAGAAAATTCTTGGGAGGTAAAGGTCAACATTCACCAGGGAATCACAGCTATTCACAGATATGCGACGCCATTGTGATCGCAATGTGACGATTCTCACGAGCTCCAGCTATACAGATATGCAAAGCCATTGTGATTGCAAGGTGAAGATTCTCACGAGCCCCAGCCATAAAGACATGAGATGCCATTGTGATCGTAAGGTGACGATTCTCACGAGCTCCAGCTACACACAGATATGAGATGCCATTGCGATCGCCTAGCTTGGAACCATCATCTTGCGATCGCAACGGCATCTCATATCTGTGTATGGCTGAACGCATGGCTGCTGCGGTCACTTTGCGATCGTAATATCGTTTTGCGTCGCGATGTGCGGACGCACGTAACGTGCGCACTCTGTGACGTCATGGCGCTGGCGTTGCCCAATGCGTTCCTGATAAGATGGCGGCGAGACAGCGCGGGGCAAAGTGGTCGGAGGGAGAGGTCTTTTATTTACCGTATTTTTCGGACTATAAGACGCACCGGACTATAAGACGCACCCAGGTTTTAGAGGTGGAAAATAGGGAAAAATATATTTGAAGCAAAAAATGTGGTAAAATATTTAATAACATACTATTATATGTGGTGTTATTATATATAATAGTATGTTATTATGTTGGAAGCTACGGGTAGGAGATGGTGCTGCGGGACCAGTGTGGTGTCTGTAAACTACTATGTGAAGACGCTGGAGGGTGAGTATAAGGCCGGGGTCACACATGCGAGAAACTCGCACGATTTCGTGTGAGTCTCTCGCATGAACACCCGGCACTGCCGCCGGCACTCAGACTGGAGCATGCGGCTGCATAGAAATACATGCTGCATAGAAATAGAGACAGATGATAGAGACAGAGTTGATAGAGATAGATGATAGAGACAGATGATAGAGACAGAGATGATAGAGACAGAGATGATAGAGACAGAGATGATAGAGACAGAGATGATAGAGATGATAGAGACAAAGATGATAGAGACAGATGATAGAGACAGAGATGATAGAGACAGAGATGATAGAGACAGAGATGATAGAGACAGAGATGATAGAGACAGAGATGATAGAGACCGAGATGATAGAGACCGAGATGATGGAGACAGAGATGATGGAGACAGAGATGATAGAGACAGATGATAGAGACAGATGATAGACAGATGATAGACAGATGATAGAGACAGAGATGATAGAGATGATAGAGACAGAGATGATAGAGACAGAGATGATAGAGATGATAGAGACAGATGATAGAGACAGAGATGATAGAGACAGATGATAGAGACAGATGATAGAGACAGAGATGATAGAGACAGATGATAGAGACAGAGATGATAGAGACAGATGATAGAGACAGAGATGATAGAGACAGAGATGATAGAGACAGAGATGATAGAGACAGATGATAGAGACAGAGATGATAGAGACAGAGATGATAGAGACAGATGATAGAGACAGATGATAGAGACAGATGATAGAGACAGATGATAGAGACAGAGATGATAAGGACAGATGACAGAGACAGATGACAGAGATGATAGAGACAGAGATGATAGAGACAGAGATGATAGAGACAGAGATGATAGAGACAGATGATAGAGACAGATGATAGACACAGAGATGATAGAGACAGAGATGATAGAGACAGAGATGATAGAGACAGAGATGATAGAGACAGAGATGATAGAGACAGAGATGATAGAGACAGATGATAGAGACAGAGATGATAGAGACAGAGTTGATAGAAATGTGACACGTATGCGTTTCATGTGCGCATGATGCGCTGCACAAAAAAACGCAAGTGTGAAAGTAGCCTAACCTTTTAATTAATTCTCTGTTGTACAGTGTGTCTGAAGGACCTGTGATGACATCATGAAGAGGCAGGGCTTTGGTCATGTGATGCTCCAGCCCGCCCTCTTCATGACCTCATCACAGGTCCTTCACAGGAGCATTCAGCCTCCCATCAGCACAGCCCCAGGCTGTCAGGTATGCCAGCTGCTCCTGCTGCCTCCTTCTCCTTCAGACACCGATCTGCCCAGCTGCTGCAGGAATCAGGCGCTGGGGAAACTGTGTGGCTCTGTGATCTGCTGCTCCCCGCTCACTGCTCAGCTGATAGGTGGGCGGGGAAGCGGCTGATTAATATTCACTGCACTTAAGTAGGGACCAGGGGTTTCCCCAGCGCTGGATTCCTGCAGCAGAGGGGATATTTTCTTGCCTCCTGCTGATCCCACTCCACCGCTGCCCCCTGCCCCTCTCCCCACATGTTACATTCCGACCATAAGACGCACCCACACTTTCCTCCCAAATTTGGAGGAAAAAAAGTGCGTCTTATGGTCCAAAAAATACGGTAATAGCCAAAGTTGATAAGTGGGGCTATGACTGCAGGCTACCTGTGGCGCATCCTATGCGCCACAAAAAGGTAGTCCTGCAGAGAATCCGGCGGGGCCTGGCGCGGCGCTTTGGCGTGCAGCGGACCGGCGCCCAGATAAGAAAAAAGCTGGCGGACCTTCGCTACCGCTCCTGCGAGAGGGTCGCCAGCATCCGGGCCCAGCTACGCAGGCCTCTGAGTGAGTATTGATGAGGGTATCTGGAGAGGTTATGTTTTGTGGGTTATCTAACTATATCAATGCACCCGCAGTGATGGGAGTATCGGCAGTGATGGGGCAGGCAGTGATGGGAGTACCGGCAGTGATGGGGCAGGGCAGTGATGGGGAAGAGATACCGGCAGTGATGGGGCAGGCAGTGATGGGAGTACCGGCAGTGATGGGGCAGGCAGTGATGGGAGTACCAGCAGTGATGGGGCAGGCAGTGATGGGAGTACCGGCAGTGATGGGGCAGGCAGTGATGGGAGTACCGGCAGTGATGGGGCAGGCAGTGACGGGAGTACCGGCAGTGATGGGGCAGGAAGTGATGGGAGTACCAGCAGTGATGGGGCAGGCAGTGATGGGAGTACCAGCAGTGATGGGGCAGGCAGTGATGGGAGTACCAGCAGTGATGGGGCAGGCAGTGATGGGAGTACCGGCAGTGATGGGGCAGGCAGTGATGGGAGTACCGCCAGTGATGGGGCAGGCAGTGATGGGAGTACCGGCAGTGATGGGGCAGGCAGTGATGGGAGTACCAGCAATGATGGGGCTGGCAGTGATGGGAGTACCGGCAGTGATGGGGCAGGCAGTGATGGGAGTACGGCAGTTATGGGGCAGGCAGTGATGGGAGTACCTATATGTATGGTGCTGTAGTGTGATGGGGTGGGGGGAGGCAGTGATGGTGGTGAGAGGTGATGATGATGATGATGGGAGCAATGATAATGGGAAGGCAATGCTGATGATGATATTAATGGGGAGACAATGATAATGATAATGGGGATTCTGAATTGTATATTTCATTACAGCACCACCTTCACCATCACCAGCACCAGCTGCTCCACCGTCCCAGCTACCCTCCACCTCCATCACCTACCTCTCCACCTCTATCACCTACCCCTCCACCTCCATCATCTCCGTTCCTGTCAACCCCTTCACCACCAGCAACCCCCCTCCACAGTTGGGGTCATCATCCAGCACCTCACATTCCTATGGCTTCTCTCCAGCATCATCCCATGACACGGATGCAGGCTCCCCATCAGGTAATTTACGCACATTATATAAGCTTCAGACAAGTTTGAGAACTTTGTTAGGTCTTATGTGTAATGGCTGTTGTGATATAATTTTTTTTCTGTGTTTCCCTAGCCGGCGGAGCAACAGGTTCTGGGTGGGCGGTCAGCGGGTCCTCTGATGAAGACCGTAAGTGTTAATTAACATAACATGTACATGTTGATGTTGCAACAGAATTCACTATTAACTGTTACCTTTACCTCCACAGAAATCCCAACTGCCCAGGACCTGTTGCTGTCCCACCGCCGGCTGATGGCGGCCATGAGCAGCGCAATGGCATCAATGAACAGCGCGATGGCAGAGATGCAAACTGCCATGGGAGCTCTGCATCACCACGGGGTGATGCTGGAGAGGGCAGTGGCTGGACTCCGGGGCCCTCATTAATTTTTTTTTTTTATTATTATTTGTATTATTGTTTTTTTTTTTTTAAATTGTTGGCTGTCCTCCAAACGGGGGTGCAGTCTTAATTTTTTGTTTTATTATTTTTATTTTTTATTGTATTGTTATTTTCCTCTTTCAGCTGCAGATGAAGGAAGGGAGACACACCATAACTAGTGGGTAGGCGGAGCCCCAGATAGGATCAATACCTCAGATTAGAAAGCGTGTTGACCGGCCCCTCCAGCTCGGGCTCCTCCTACTCAGCTCTTCAGTCTAAAATTTGAGGTCTCAGAGGACGGTCGCTGCTGGAAGCAGCTCCTCAGAAGATTTTATTATTTTTTATCGGACAAGAGACTTGGATCACCAGAGTGGTCTAGAGGTCTCAGGGGTCTCAGCGCTGCTGGACCCCAACCTCTCCCTTGGCGGATCTGTATTACCCTAATGGTGGTCCCTGCAGAACCCTGCCGGCCCAGGGGGGATGAGGATGGCTTCCCTGGCGGGGGCGCAAACCGCGCACAGGGGTCACTGCGTCCCCCGCCCTGGTGGGAAGCATGGGCATAGCGCCAGAAACCCCTGGGGGTCCCTGTGGCGCTCGGCTGGTGAGTACCTCACATTTTTACCTCACATTTTTATTAAAGTGTGTGTGAGTGCTGTTGCGGCAGCCGCTGTTACTTGTGAAATACATGTTTGGTGACTGTATTCTGTCCGCAGGCAGACGCCTGCAGGACAGGGGGGAGCAGAGAGCGAAGGAGTTCGCGCTCTTTTTTTGAGCCGGCGGGGGCGTGGCTTCACGCTCCCGGGCTTTTCTGTCACAGAAGCGCGCGATTAGGCGCTTCTCTTCAGATTCCTCTCAGCGCGGCGGCCATTACAAAAAGGCTCCTTCCTGCTCCGCTCCTCCCGTATCACATTTACATCACCGCGACCAGCTGGGTGAGTGATAACGCTCTCACCCCCACAGCGCAGAACCTATCTGTAGAGAAAATACAGATAGCTTTATCTTGCAGCTGCGGTCTTATATAGAGACCTTATTTTGCCATGGGACTCGCACACCCCTTCTATTAATAAGGGAGTAGTGGGGAGTCGGCGATATTAACCCCTTTTAAAGGGTTAACCTTTTCAACAGCCGCACAGGTTCTATCCCAGTTTGGGGTCAGAACTTGTAAGAGTTAATTATATTGCTGAATATTCAGCTGATACAGCTGGGGTAGCTCTCTCACTAAGGGCTTTAACCCTTCAGCGTGCTTGCTGCGTTCGCTTGAGAAGCCACACTTTTTTTCATAATTGCTGACAGGCTTTGACCTGCCTTATACTGTGTAAGGGCATGTCGGAACAGGGTCCAGAAGGTGCGGACCGTGTGCCAAATCTGCTTCAGAATCAGTCACGCGAGTCTGATACACAGGCCTCGACGTCAAGCGCAGCAATTGGAGGTCACAGCGATGCCAAATTGGATGTCATCGCTCGCTCTATTGATGGCCTTTCTGACCTTTTAGGTCATTGGGTGTCAGCTAGATCCTCTCATGGAAGGAAGCGACACAGGCCGGTTTCATCATTTCCACGTAGCGAATCAGACCTCTCTGATATGGAATGCGGACAGGGTTCCCCTTCAAATTCAGATGGGGAGTTATCCGGTTCAGATAAGGATCGGCAGGGACATTCTGTCTCTTTAGACCGAACAGAGGCTTTTATTGAAGCCATGAGGGAGGCGTTACAGTTGCCGGAGGAGGTAACTACACGTCCTGGTAAGTCACCTCGAATGTACCAAGAGTACCGTAAGTCACGAGCGACATTGCCAGCTCTAGATGAGCTTAATGAAGTAGTGGAGAAGGAACGCCTGTGTCCAGATAAACGTTTTCAAGGAACACTTTTTTTTGACGCACTATATCCGTGTTCTACGGAGTTGACGGATAATTGGATTTCTTCTCCTGAAGTGTATGTTCCTTTATCCCAGCTTAGTAAATCCTCATTGCTCCCTGTTAAAGGGAAGGCAAGTCTGCAGGAACCGTTAGACAGAAAAACGGAGATGGCAGCGAAATCCAACTACGAGGCCTCGGGTCATGGATTCAAAGCGGTGCTAGGATCCATGTGTGCTTGTAGGGCTTCCCTGTGCTGGTTGGACCGTATACGAACGGCGTTGCAAAATGGATCTCCGTTATCCGAGATAGACGGACTTCTCGGTTTATTGGAGACTGCAGTTTCTTATAGGTATGATGCAGGTCTGGATACTGCATCTCTGTTGTCCAGGGCGCAAGCTTCGGCGGTCACAGTCAGAAGAGCACTGTGGCTTAGACAGTGGACTGGGGACGCAGTGTCAAAACAAGGTTTGCTGTCTCTAGCCTACAAGGGTAGTCAGCTTTTTGGATCTGATCTTTCAGAGCTGATTGCCAAGGCAAAGACGAAAGAAGCAGCCTTACCACAGCGAAGGGCTACGGCTTCTGCGCCTGGCAGGACTGGTGCCGGTGGTGGCCGGCGATCCTTTCGTTCCAAGGGACGATTCGGTCAGTCCTCTTGGGGATCGGGTCGTCCCTCTTTTTCGGGAAAAAAGTTCACTCAGAAATCCCGTACTCCCTGGAAATCAAGTTTCTGTCAAGACAAGCGGGAGACTGACAAGAAGCCCGCCAAGGCGGACTGATGCCAGGTTTCCATTCGAGGGCTCTCGAGTGGGGGGTCGCCTGCTCCAATTCAAAGTGACTTGGGTTTTCCGCGTTCCGGACACCTGGGTAACGCGGGTAGTGTCGGCAGGCTATTTCATAGAGTTTTCGTCTCGACCTCCGGACAGGTTTTGCCAGTCTCGCACACCGTCAGAGCCCGAGTTAATTACCGCTCTGCTGCGAGAGGTCGACTCACTTCTGCAGAAGGGTGTGGTAATACCGGTACCGCCGGAGGACCGAGGAAGAGGATTTTATTACAATCTTTTTGTGGTTCCCAAAAAGGAGGCAAATTTCGTCCTATTCTGGATCTCAAAAGATTGAATCGGCATGTCCACACCCAAAAATTCCGCATGGAGTCACTTCGCTCCGGGTGGTGGCCCTGTCGCAGAACGATTTTTTGGTGTCAATCGACATTCGCGACGCTTATTTGCATGTTCCCGTCGGAAGGACTCATCAGCGCTTCCTTCGTTTTGCCATAGGTCAGGACCATTACCAGTTTGTGGCTCTGCCATTCGGCTTGGCCTCGGCGCCCAGAGTTTTTACAAAAATTCTGGCGCCTCTCATGGCAATTCTTCGAAGACAGGGGGTTGCGATTTTTCCCTACCTGGACGATCTTTTGATTGTGGCGTCCTCAAAGGAGGAGGCGGTGACGGCTCGCAACCTATCCCTTCAGCTCCTGGAGGATTTCGGGTGGCTGGTCAATTGGGAGAAGTCGTCTCTGGAGCCGTCTCAGTCAATCCTGTTTTTAGGGATGCATTTCGACACGGTACGGGCAGTGGTGTCCCTACCCCCAGACAAGCGGACATGTCTACTTCGACATGTACAGACTATGAAGTCTTCGACAGCAATGTCCCTTCGGAAGTGTATGCGCCTCCTGGGTTTGATGGTGGCGTCCATGGAGGCACTTCCGTTTGCCCAGTTTCATTCCAGGGCCCTCCAGAGGCTCATTCTGAGTCGTTGGGATCGATCGCAGACTTCGCTGGATTGCAGCGTCATCATCTCTCACAGGGTACGGGAATCCCTAGAATGGTGGTTACGTCCAGAAGCGTTATCCCTGGGGAAATCTTTCCTCCCTCCGAAGTGGTCGGTCATAACCACCGATGCCAGCCTGATGGGCTGGGGGGGGTGTCTGGAACTACCTTTGGATCCAGGGAGTATGGTCATCAGAAGAGTCTATTCTACCGATCAATATCTTGGAATTGAGGGCAATTTTTCTTTGCCTCCAACACTGGACGGTCCCTTTGAGCGGTCTGCCAGTCCGAGTGCAGACAGACAACGCGACGGCGGTCGCGTATATCAATCACCAAGGCGGGACGAGGAGTTCCAGCCTCATGATGGAGGTGTCTCGGATCCTGCTATGGGCCGAGACCAGGGTTTCAGCCATCTCTGCGATCCACATTCCAGGAGTCCAGAATACCACGGCGGACTTCCTCAGTCGCGAGAAGATGGATCCTGGAGAATGGTGTCTCCATCCGGAAATGTTTGCACTACTGTGCTCCCGTTGGGGAACCCCCCAAGTGGATTTGATGGCATCCAGGTTCAATGCCAAGCTACCAACCTTCATATCCAGGTACAAGGACCCGAAGGCTGTGGCGGTGGATGCTCTGGTAGCTCCGTGGGACCATTTCGAACTGGTCTATGTGTTTCCGCCAATTTCCTTACTTCCTCTGGTGCTGCGTCGGATCAGACTGGAGAGAATTCCGGCTATGCTGATAGCCCCGGATTGGCCAAGGAGGACGTGGTTCTCGACACTGGTGTCGCTCTTGGCGGCTCCGCCATTTCCACTTCCTCTTCGCCCGGACCTGTTATCCCAGGGGCCCGTTCGTCATCCGGACTTGAAGTCTCTACGTTTGACGGCGTGGCTCTTGAGACCGAAATATTGACCCGTAGAGGTTTCTCAGCTGCAGTCATTGCCACTCTGCGAGCTGCTAGAGGTCCGGCCACTACTTAGATTTATCACAGAACTTGGGAAGCCTTCTTTTCGTGGTGTTCAGGTTCCTCAAGGAATCCGAGGATTTTTTCCATTCCCAATCTGTTGGCTTTTCTACAGTACGGGTTGGACAAAGGTTTAGCAGTTAGCACTCTGAAGGGTCAGGTTTCTGCTTTGTCCGTGCTTTTTCGGAAGGCTATCGCCTCGCGTAGGGACGTGCGTTCTTTTTTTCAAGGAGTAACCCGTCAGTTTCCACCGCGGAAGGCACCTGTGTCTCCTTGGAGACTCAACCTTGTCTTGGAGGCTCTTCAGCATGTGCCCTTTGAGCCTATGGGTTCTACTAGCCTTTCGTTACTTTCTTGGAAGGTTGCATTCTTAGTGGCGGTAACCTCTTTAAGAAGGGTTTCTGAGTTGGCAGCTCTTTCTTGCTCGCCGCCTTTCCTGGAGTTTTACCCGGATCGAGTAGTGCTTCGCACACGGGGCGACTTTCTACCTAAGGTGGTGTCGCAGTTTCATGTTAACCAGGATATTGTGTTGCCCTCACTTTGTCCGGGCCCGAGGAATGCAAAGGAACGAGATTTGCACAAATTGGATTTAGTGCGGGCCTTGAAGTTCTATCTGTCTATTACTCAAGGTTTTAGGAAGTCAGATTCTCTGTTTGTGATTCCAGCAGGTCGTAGACGTGGTCAACGAGCTTCCAAGGACTCTATAGCTCGTTGGATTCGGTCAGCCATTTTGGAGGCTTACCGTCTTAAAGGCGAACCTTGCCCGATTAAGGTTCGAGCTCACTCCACGAGGGCTGTGGCTTCATCGTGGGCCTTTCATCAAGGGACTTCGGCAGCTCAGCTCTGCCGAGCGGCGACCTGGCGTTCCGTCCACACATTTACAAAGTTTTATAAGGTGGACGTCAGTGCTTCCGCTGATGCGGCCTTAGGACGTAGGGTCCTGCAGGCAGCGGTAATCTAAGTTTTAAGTTATCTTGTATTTGGCGCCTGTTGCGCATTTATCTAGGTTGTTGGGTTTCTGCCTCTTTTGGTTTTTTTCCCACCCTAATTTTTGGACTGCTTTGGGACGTCCCACTAGTTATGGTGTGTCTCCCTTCCTTCATCTGCAGCTGAAAGACGGATTTTGGTAAGAACTTACCTGTAAAATCCTTTTCAGCGAAGAAGGAAGGGAGACACACATCCCTCCCATGGCAGAAGTGTGTTGTTATATTTACAGAAGCAGCGTGGCCCTTCTCTGATAGCGATTTTCTGAGCTGAGGTCGACGCGCTACGGCTCTGTTCCAGCATTGCCAGCTTATCGCAGTAGTCAGGTTCAGTGAGTAGTACCTGGGACTGTGTGGTTTTTCTTTGCCAAATGCATGCATAACCTGTACTTTTGTATTTTTCTCTGAAGTCCTTCAGAAGGGGTTATGTTGCTTCGCTGGTGATATTGTTCTTCCTTAAGCTTTGGTACGACTGAAGAGCTGAGTAGGAGGAGCCCGAGCTGGAGGGGCCGGTCAACACGCTTTCTAATCTGAGGTATTGATCCTATCTGGGGCTCCGCCTACCCACTAGTTATGGTGTGTCTCCCTTCCTTCTTCGCTGAAAAGGATTTTACAGGTAAGTTCTTACCAAAATCCGTCTTTTTGTTTAATTTTGTTACCCAAAAAAGTATATATTTAAAAAATATATATATATGAAAATAATATATATTAATAACAAATATATATGATATATTTTTAGTTTATCTATGCAGCTGTGGTGTATTATTTTTTAGTATAAGGTTTTAGCGCTAGTGTGACCAGGGCCTTTAAAAGAAATGTTAATTTTTGAAATGTTAATTTTTGAAATTTTTTTCATTTCATTTTTTCCCTATGATGGAACTCCTATGACAGCTGATATTCCCATGACCCCGTGTGTGACAAGTAGATGTAATAAAAATACACATTTTTAATAGTTGACATCACATAAGAATAATAAAAGACCACAATTCATTAGATAAATAAGATTTTTATTAAAAAAGGTAACAATGTAAAAAAAACATAGACAACAAAAAAAACTTTTGTAAAAAAATTTAAAAACTACAACTGCTGGTAAGATGGATCGTTGCCATTACCACGTTGCCTCTGCGGTGTATAAAAATAAGGGGGAGCACCAACGTTTGGGTTTGCAGGATTTATCCCAATTGGGTTCGGGACAGGATTGTGCGACCATGAGTAGTCCGGGTACTGCGGTCTTTTCATGACGACATAATTGTTATCCAGATTTCCAAAAGACGCTTGAGTCAGGACCTCAAACATGAGTCTCTCTGCATGAATCGCTGTACAGGATCCAGTGTAGGTAGCTTCTCATTAGCGAAGTAAGCAAAGCCAGTTATTTTTGTTTGGTCTTTTTCTGCCGTAAGAACTTTTTTCGCAATTTCAACCAATTCAGGAGTAGCCGAGGTGGGAGCCTTCCTTTTCCTTCCTGAAAATGTAAGCCGGCTCCGCACAGATGAAGATGGTGGCTCGACTACTTCTTCATCTTGGATCAATGCCATGCTGTCTTCTTCAGTTGGAGGTGTGGAGACAGCCTCTTCTGTGTCCTGCATGAACAAAAAACAAATGGTAAATCACAAAGACAAAGAAATTAATCTTCACACTATAACACCCATATACAGCAAAAATGTGAAAACGACACTTGTAAAGACAAAGAAATTTATCTTCACACTATAACACCCATATACAGCAAAAATGTGAAAACTACACTTGTAAATGGATAGGCCTCAACCGTTGAGCTACATCAATTATCAGTACATGAAGGGATAAATTCAGCCATTTTATCTACATTTCACAATTACATTTTTTAATTTCAAGTCCACTTTGGCATGTACATTAAAATGTGTTTTAATACAAAGGTACTTACATGTATGACAGGGGTGTCCGGCTGGATCACCGGGTCTAGATCCAACATGGATGTCCCTTGTCTGGGTACTTCTTGGTCCCTTGTGAAAGCGAACAGCTCAAAGTACCACAGTTTGGGGACATAAACATCTTCGGCCCCGGCTCCAGATTTGGTTGAATTTAGTACTTTATTTAGCTCTTTTTTGTACACTGTGCGGAGGGCCTGAATGCGTTTTTTCACCGATGACTCATCCGCTGGTTCATCTGGGTAACGGTTCTTGCAGAGCTCCACCAGTTTTTAGTATGCGTCCTTCTTTTTAAGCCTGTTACAGTAATCAGCCGACTTTATTTTCCACAGGCACGACTGTTATGTTTCGGTAGCTGAGGAGTGCAGGTAAAAAAGGCAATACACCAGAGCAGTTGGAATCTATGAGATTGCAGTACCCTGACTAACCACCACAACTAGAGGCAGCCGTGGAGCGTTCCTACGTTGGTCCTAGACGCCTCGTCACAGCCTGAGAAACTAACTACACCTAAAGATAGATATAGGAAAGCTATCTGCCCCGGAGCAGAACCCCAAAGATAACAGAAAGCCCCCAAACATGTAATGGCGGTTAGACAAGATGAAATACTGACACAGAAAGAAAATAGTATGAGCAAACGCTGGGGCCCAAACTAACTAGATAGAAAAGGATAGGAAGGGTACTTACTGCAATCCCAGAAAACCCTGAAAAGCACCAACTCTACTAATTTCAAAAACACCTGAGATCACACGACCTCTTCCACCTAAATTAGTTCTCTGGTGTAACAAAATCAAAACAGCAGCCACTGAAAAAACTGGAAAAAGCAAAAGTACAAACATCAGTGGCTGAACAAAACTGAGAGGGCAGAAGCCCCCGGAGGGAACCCTGAAGGCCCCCACAGAAGTGCAGGACAAAATGCAAAAATATAGCACAAACACAAAAGAAGAAAATGTCTTATCTGTTAGCAGGAGATGCAGACACGACACAGCAGGCTACAAGGGAAACAGGAATCATGGAGTGAGACCAGAACAATTGATCACCGGCAACCCTGATGGGAAGGTGACTCCCTTATATAAGACCAGTCAGTAACACCTGATTCCCAGTCCTCACAATCTTCACTGGACAGACTAGCACCGCTTGTAACCACCAGAGGGAGCCTCTGCTCAGAACTCATCTCAAACCCATTCACAACAGTACCCCCCCTTGAGGAGGGGTCACCGAACCCTCATTAGAGCAACCAGGTCGGTCAGGATGAGTTCTATGATACGCACGGATAAGTCTCCTAGCATGGATGTCCGAAGCAAACACCCAAGAATTGTCTTCCTGACCATAACCTCTCCATTTAACCAAATACTGGAGTTTCCGTCTAGAAAAACGAGAATCTAATATTTTCTCAACCACATACTCGAGATTGCCCTCAACCAAAACAGGGTCAGGAGGCACAGCAGCAGGAACCACTGGCTCAACAAACCTCTTCAACAAGGACTTGTGGAACATGTTATGGATCTTAAATGTCCCTGGAAGAAGCAAACGAAAAGAAACAGGATTAATAATCTCCATGATCTTATAAGGTCCAATGAACCTAGGCTTAAATTTAGGAGATGCTACTCTCATAGGAATATTCTTTGAGGACAACCAGACCAAGTCCCCCACTTTAAACCGAGGACCATCAGTCCTATGCCGGTTAGCAAACCGCTGGGCCCTCTCCTGAGAGAGGGACAACCTCTCCACTACCTGGTCCCAAATCAGTTGCATACGCTCCACAACTGAGTCAACACCTGGACAAACAGAAGCCTCCGTCTGTCCTGAAGAAAATCGAGGGTGAAACCCAGAATTACAGAAAAACGGAGACATCAAAGTAGCAGAGCTAGCCCTATTATTAAGAGCAAACTCAGCCAAAGGCAAAAAAGAGACCCAGTCATCCTGATCAGCAGACACAAAGCATCTTAGATAAGTCTCCAATGTCTGGTTTGTTCTCTCAGTTTGACCATTGGTCTGAGGATGAAATGCCGAGGAGAAAGACAATTGAACACCCAGTTTAGAACAAAAAGTCCTCCAAAATCTGGAAACAAACTGGACTCCTCTGTCAGACACAATGTTCTCAGGAATGCCGTGTAAACGAACCACGTGCTGAAGGAACAACGGCACCAATTCAGAGGAGGAAGGCAACTTAGGTAATGGCACAAGATGTGTCATCTTGGAAAACCTATCACAAATTACCCAGATGGTGGTCATTCTCTGAGAAACAGGAAGGTCGGAAATGAAATCCATAGAGATATGGGTCCATGGTCTCTTGGGCACAGGCAATGGCATCAACAAACCACTAGAGCGAGAGCAAGGCTTGGAGCGAGAGCAAGTCCCGCAGGACTGCACAAATTCCCTGACATCACGAGACAAGGTAGGCCACCAAAAGGACCGACTAACCAAGTCTCTGGTACCAAAAATTCCGGGATGTCCAGCCAACGCGGAACAATGAATCTCAGACATCACACTCTTTTTCCACTGGTCAGGGACAAACAATTTTCCAACAGGGCAACACTCGGGCCTATCCTCCTGACACCCCTCCAGAGCAAGTCTCAAATTGGGCGAGATGGCGGAAAGAACTACACCCTCTTTCAAAATAACAGAAGGATCAGATAACTCAGGAGAGTCCGCAAGGAAACTCCTCGAGAGGGCATCCGCCTTAACATTCTTAGTGCCAGGAAGAAAGGAAACCACAAAATTAAAACGTGTGAAAAACAAGGCCCACCTGGCCTGTCTAGGATTGAGTCGCTTGGCAGATTCCAGATAGACCAGATTCTTATGGTCCGTAAGGACCACCACCTGATGTTTGGCTCCCTCCAGCCAATGTCTCCACTCTTCAAAAGCCCACTTCATGGCCAATAACTCCCGATTACCCACGTCATAATTACGTTCAGTAGGAGAAAATTTTCGAGAGAAAAAGGCACAAGGGTTACTTTTAGAGGTCTCTGGATCTTTTTGGGACAAAACGGCACCTGCCCCAATTTCAGAGGCATCAACCTCCACCTGAAATGGCAGAGAAACATCAGGCTGCCGTAGAACAGGAGCAGAAGTGAATCTCTGCTTAAGTTCCTGAAATGCAGAGACTGCCTCAGGAGGCCAATTCACCACATCAGAACCCTTTCTGGTCAAATCAGTTAATGGTTTAACAATAACCGAGAAATTACCAATAAATTTACGATAAAAATTGGCAAAACCCAAAAATCTCTGAAGAGCCTTTAATGAAGTAGGTTGGACCCAATCACAGATGGCCTGAACCTTGACCGGGTCCATTTCAATAACAGATGGGGACAAAATGAATCCCAGAAATGAGATCCTCTGTACGCCAAAAAGACACTTTGATCCCTTCACATACAGAGCATTCTCTCTCAAAATCTGGAATACAGTTCGAACATGTTTCACATGAGAGTCCCAGTCATTAGAAAAAATCAAGATATCATCCAAATAAACAATCAGAAATTTGTCCACAAAATCCCTGAAAATGTCATTCATGAAGGACTGGAAGACGGAAGGAGCATTAGTGAGCCCAAAGGGCATCACCAGGTACTCAAAATGCCCTTCAGGGGTATTGAATGCCGTCTTCCATTCATCCCCGTGCTTAATGCGAATAAGGTTATACGCCCCCCTGAGGTCAAGCTTGGTAAACCAAGTAGCGTTTTTCACCCTGGAAAACAGGTCAGAAATCAAGGGTAACGGGTATTGATATTTCACAGTAATATTGTTCAAGAGACGATAATCAATACACGGCCTTAATGAACCATCCTTTTTGGCCACAAAGAAAAAACCGGCACCTAAGGTGAAGAGGATGGTCTGATATGACCCTTCTCCAATGATTCCTTGATATAAGACCGCATAGCGTCATGTTCAGGTACAGACAAGTTAAAAAGGCGACCTTTAGGGAATTTACTACCCGGCACTAATTCAATAGCGCAGTCATAGCTCCTATGGGGAGGCAAGGATGCAGATTTACTTTCGCTAAACACATCAGAAAAATCAATCAAAAAGTCAGGAACATCCTGAGCCTGGGGGAGGCAGAAAAAACAGGAGTGTTGGTATTAACACATTGGCAGCCCCAACTGGTTACAGACACAGATTTCCAATACAAAACAGGATTATGAGACTGTAACCAAGGAAAACCCAGCACGATAATGTCATGCAGATTATACAGAACCAAAAATTTGCAGCACTCCTGGTGATCAGGTTCAACCCTCATTATCACCTGAGTAGAAAACTGGGGTTTATTCTCAGCCAAAGGGGTAGAATCGATCCCCAGTAGGGGAATAGACTTCTGTAGGGTATCAAGGGAAATCCACAACGTTTAGCAAAATCATAATCCATCAGGTTAATAGCTGCTCCAGAATCAACGAAAGCCTGAGCAGAAAATGAGGACAGAGAGCATATCAGAGTGACAGTTAATAAAAACTTAGTCTGAACACTACCCAAGACAACTGAGCGTGCAAAACGTCTTCCCCGCTTAGGGCAGACTGAAATAGCATGAGAGGCATCACCACAGTAGAAACATAACCCATTGCGCTTTCGAAACTCATGACGCTGTGCCCCAGACACCACTCTATCACACTGCATGGGTTCAGAAGCTGTTCACAAGGCAACACCATTCCACGCATACTTCTCCGCTCACGCAAACGTCTGTCAATTTGAATCGCTAATGACATAGAATCATTGAGACCAGAGGGGACAGGGAATCCCACCATAACATCCTTTACATTATCTGACAGACCCTTCCGGAAAAGGGCTGCCAAAGCGTCGTCATTCCATTTGGTCAGGACTGCCCACCTACGGATCTCTGACAGTATAACTCAGCGTCATCAAGCCCCTGATTTAATGCCAACAAGGCTTTTCAGCTTGATCAGTGACATTAGGATCATCGTACAATAACCCCAAAGCCTGAAAAAATGCATCAACATCACTCAAAACAGGATCCCCAGGTGTCAGGGAAAAAGCCCAATCCTGAGGATCGCCGCGCAGGAGAGAGATGACAATTTGAACCTGCTGCGCTGCGTTCCCTGAGGACTTAGATTTTAAGGCAAAAAACAATTTACAATTATTTTTGAAATTCTGAAACTTAGCTCGATCCCCTAAAAACAAATCTGGCATGGGAATCCTAGGTTCCACAACAGGCAACCCAGCAAGATAGATAGCAATACTCCGAACCTCAGTGGCAAGCTGATCCACACGGCCAGACAACTGTGCAAACTCCATTGAGAGAAAAGATCCTCCCCAGCACCCAGAGATACAGAGGGAAAAAAAAAAAAATGCAACAAACAGAAAAATATCTCTGACAACTCTGACAATATTTTTTCCCTTCTGTGAGTACCATACAATTTTCAATTTTTAGGCCGGTGATACTGTTATGTTTCGGTAGCTGAGGAGTGCAGGTAAAAAAGGCAATACACCAGAGCAGTTGGAATCTATGAGATTGCAGTACCCTGACTAACCACCACAACTAGAGGCAGCCGTGGAGCGTTCCTACGTTGGTCCTAGACGCCTCGTCACAGCCTGAGAAACTAACTACACCTAAAGATAGATATAGGAAAGCTATCTGCCCCGGAGCAGAACCCCAAAGATAACAGAAAGCCCCCAAACATGTAATGGCGGTTAGACAAGATGAAATACTGACACAGAAAGAAAATAGTATGAGCAAACGCTGGGGCCCAAACTAGCTAAATAGAAAAGGATAGGAAGGGTACTTACTGCAATCCCAGAAAACCCTGAAAAGCACCAACTCTACTAATTTCAAAAACACCTGAGATCACACGACCTCTTCCACCTAAATTAGTTCTCTGGTGTAACAAAATCAAAACAGCAGCCACTGAAAAAACTGGAAAAAGCAAAAGTACAAACATCAGTGGCTGAACAAAACTGAGAGGGCAGAAGCCCCCGGAGGGAACCCTGAAGGCCCCCACAGAAGTGCAGGACAAAATGCAAAAATATAGCACAAACACAAAAGAAGAAAATGTCTTATCTGTTAGCAGGAGATGCAGACACGACACAGCAGGCTACAAGGAAACAGGAATAAAGGATTCAGACCAGAACAATTGATCACCGGCAACCCTGATGGAAGGTGACTCCCTTATATAAGACCAGTCAGTAACACCTGATTCCCAGTCCTCACAATCTTCACTGGACAGACTAGCACCGCTTGTAACCACCAGAGGGAGCCTCTGCTCAGAACTCATCTCAAACCCATTCACAACACACGGCATTGAGCGGTACATCTCGATAAACTCCCGCAAAAATTCCTGCTTATCGGCCATCTGTAATAAAAAAAGGATTATGTGAGAACGGCAGAATGGTTAAATAAATGCTTACATAGCCTACAACATAGAACACAGCAGGGATCATAAAATGGTGGTTGTGGCGCAGCAGGAGAAAACAATGGCAGAGCTGGGATCATAAAATGGTGGTGGTGGGCGTGCCAGAACAAAACAATTGCAAAAAAAAAAAAAATTGATGGACAACAATCGTGCCTGAACAAAACAATGGCAGACCAAAATAAAAAAATCATAGATGGACAATTACGGTAAAAACAGCAGGGATCACAAAATGGTGGTTGTGGGCGCAGTTGGAGTAAACAATGGCAGAGCTGGGATCATAAAATGGTGGTGGTGGCGTGCCAGAACAAAACAATGGCAAAAAAAAAAAATGATGGACGACAATGGTTAACAACAGCTGGGATCTAAAAATGGATCTGTAAAATTACAGAAAAAAAAAAATTAAAGGTGACAAAAAAATACCTACCTTACAAAACTTGTTTGTGATCCGGAAACAAAAAAATAGGGAAACTAAATAGCGTCACAAATTGGATCGCAGAGGATCCAACGGCACAGACTGGATTGCAGCAAATGAAATAGAGACACAGACTGTATCGCAGAAAAACCAACGGCGTAGACCGGAACGCAGCAACCACAATAGTGGCACAAACTGGATCGCAGTAGCTACAAAGGCTAGCAGGACAAACGAACGATGCTGGAGATTTGAAAGAACCGCTTCTGCTCGAGAGCAATGGAAAGGAGTGCTGGCACGTCGTCTTTAATGACGCGGTCATCCAATCACAAAGCGAGAGAGCTGTGACAAATATTTATTAAATAGTGACCACCAATCTGTGATGAGGGGCGTGCAAAAGGCCTATCGAGGTCGTTATCTTTCACAGTACATGCAGTGTGGCACGTCCCAACGACCGCCAAAGTCGTTAAAGAGATCGCTAACCGCTGATGCGTCGTTAATGAGATCGTCCAGTTTGGCAGCTACTAGCGACCTTAAAACGATCACACCAACGATTGCGTCGTTATCGTGATCGTTAGCGGGATCTTTAGTGTGGCAGTACCTTAAGCCCTTTGAAGCTCATAACACAAAGGTGTGAAATCCTCTGCAGCTACAGCAAACTGAACCCTTTTGTCTGAAGCACATGGGTACAGCAAGGCTATGAGATATTGAATCTGGAAAATGACCTATAATAACAGAATGCAATATCTCTGAGCCTAGCCGAGCACATCATCCGAATCGACGTTCCTTCCCCCATATTCTCATGCCCGGCAGCCAATTGTAGCACTCTGTGTAATGGAGTTATAAAGCTTAGCCACCAGGAATTACATACGGTAGGCATATTTGGACTTTATGCACAGATAAAATCCAGCCAAATCCAGTGGCACTGCTGCCATTCCATTCAGAGCTTCGGGCGGTAAGTTGTGGGCCATTCACGGTTTTGGACTGAAAATCATACCCTCAGAGCAGGGAGGAGAGAGGCTGCACAAGCCCAGGGTTGGGAGCAGAGTGTGGGAGAAGCAGCCAAGGAGATAAGCGTCAGCTCCTTATTTGTAGCTCAGTTTTTCTTCTGGCAGGAGGACCAGTTATCAGACAGAGCCAGGAAAGCCTGTATCTAAGATTTGGACCAGTGATCCATCAGCTCCTCCCTGTGGATGCATGCTACATAACATGGTAATTGCAACCTATCTATACCCTATCCTTTGTACTACACTCCTGACTGCATACTTGTATATTGTTCTATAAATATATGCTTTTATATTTCTAGTGCGCCTTTTAGGCAACTAAATATATAATTAATCTTGGCTGCTCTTTTATCTTGATCCACGAATCCTCACGTCCGCACGCTCAGTTGGTTATGTGATACGCTACACGGGTTGGTTTCTGACCCGATATAAGCCTGTTGTCGGACGGGGCTTATTTCGAACGAGGAACTGGTGGCAGAATACCGTATTGTTTTAGTGAGGAACTCTGGCAGTGACGGCCAGGAGGTTTATATTTATATCCCCAGCCTGGACTGGGGATATATATCCCCTCTCACTGGGAGCGCCTCACTAACTCATACCTTTAAGGTAAGCCTTTCCGGCGACTATTTGCCCTCGGTGTAGTTCCCTGACTGACCAGAAGCAAGTGGTGGCCCCAGAGAGCCGACCCCTGCTAGGCCCTTCTCTCCCCTCCCCTGAGGTGAGCGAAGTCAATGCCCCCCTTCCCCTGTGAGATCCCTCACACTGTACACTGTATTTAATTAATAGATGATTATTTTTCTGAAAAAAACTGGCGTGGTCTCCTGCGTAATTTTCATAACCAACAGAGGGAAAGCTGACTGTTGGGGCAGATGTTTATAGCCTGGGAAGGGGGTAATATCCATGGAGCTTCCTGGCTCTTATTATTAGCTCACAGCTGTATACTTAGCCTTTACTGGTTATTTAAAAAGTAGACCCCCCAAAAAATGACGTAGCATCCCCCTATAATTAATAACCAGCAAAGGCTAGGCAGACAGCTGCGGGCTGTTAATAGCCTAGGAAGGAGCCATGGATATTGGCCGCCCAAGGCTAAAAACATCAGTGCAATTCTGGCACTTAGGCCGGTGTGACACTTGTGTGTGTGATGCGGGAAACTCGCACGAGTCTCTCGCATCAACACCCGGCACTGCCGCCGGCACTCGGACCGGAGCGTGCGGCTATATGTATTTCTATGCAGCCGCACACTCTGGTCCGAGTGCCAGCGGCAGTGCCGGGTGTTGATGCGAGAGACTCTTGCCAGTTTCTCGCATCACACACGCAAGTGTGACACCGGCCTTAGTGTCGCTCTTCCCACTTTCCCTGGTGCTGTGGCAAGTGGGGTGATAATAAGGGGGGGGTGACACCATTAAATTGTCATGTGACTTCAAGCCCAGAGGTTAGTAATGGAGAGGAGTCTATAAGGCGCCCCCATTACTAACTCCATAATCATATTGTATAAAAACACACAGAATAAAGTTCTTTAATTGAAAGAATGACAAAGACTCCTTTAATCAATCTAAATTAAACCATACTCACATCATCGTCCATTCCAGTAAAGCCATTTTCCCCTGTAAGAGAATTAAAATAATAAACAACCATATTCCTCACCTGTCCGCTGAAAGATAATAATTCATTTGTCCCACGACGGGTCTAGGTCTGCTACATCTACATGGCAGGCTACATTGTTGCATGATGCGACTATGCAGCCTACCATCCAGCAGAGGCACTGAGCAGCATGTGCTACCGCCGCCACTCAGTGTCTCGCAGTAAACTTGTATGACCTGACTGATGTCACCACGAGCGTGAGAAAGTTCACACACTCATGGCACCGTCAGAATGGCCCTGGGAGTTCACAGCCAATGAACTCACTTCACCTAACTGACATTATCCCGAGCGCCGTTAGAAATTTTCCCACCACGCTCACGTCAGCTGTCATGTATTGGAAAAGATGCGGGCTCAAGCCCTGCTATGTGTAGCACAAGTGATCAGAAGATTGCAGCTTCAAGTCACCTAAGAAGACTATTGAAGCAAGTGAAAAGTAAAAGTTAAAAAAAATAAACCCTCACTCAGACTTAATCCCAAAAAATGGAGACACTACGGGCCTCGGAAAATGACGTTTTTTTTTTGTTTTTTTTACAAACTTTGGATTTTTTTTCACCACTTAAAAAAGAATCTATACATGTTTGGTATCTCTTTATTATTATTACTACCTTCATGCATTTTTTGCAATATATATTTTTATTTTTATTTTATTTTAGGATATTTGTGTCTTGTTTTTTGCTTTTCTCTGAGTAATGGTCATGTGTTAATATGCATTTACATTTTGCATACACATTAATTTACTTTTTCAGCTCAGATCTAGTTTCTTATTCATGTTTTGTATCTGCAAACTCATAATGAACTGGAGAATCATACTGGCAGGTGAGTTTTAGCAATTAATGAACATGGTAAAAAAAAAATCAATTGTGGAATTACACTTTTTGTGCAATTTTACCGCACTTGGAATTTTATTATTATTTTCC
The DNA here is from genome assembly GCA_033576555.1 of Oophaga sylvatica. Classification (NCBI taxonomy): domain Eukaryota; kingdom Metazoa; phylum Chordata; class Amphibia; order Anura; family Dendrobatidae; genus Oophaga; species Oophaga sylvatica. Next base: position 343,734,220 of record JARQOD010000002.1, read on the forward strand.
AGTACACTATATGGTAAAATCAATGGTGTCGTTTAAAAGTACAACTTGTCCTACGAAAAACAAGCTCTTACACGGCCATATTGACCGAAAAATAAAAAAGTTATAGCTCTGGGATCAAGGGGAGCAAAGAAAAAAGTGCAAAAATGCAAAATTCCAAGGTGGTGAAGGGGTTAAGCGTGCATTTCTGAAAAGAACTCCGCTGAACAGAGGCCAGACGGAGTCCAGAGTAACTCTGGTGCCTCATTATGGTGAATGGATCCGATGGGTGTCTCATCTGAATCACGTCATTTGGAGAGCGCAGAATAAATGTGATTCAGAATGTTGTGTAAAATGTTCCCCGTAAAGCTTCAACTAAATCCACAAAAAAGCAAGTCCCCACTCAGGTCTCATTTGTCATTGGAAACATAAATATAGTGATTTAGTGATATAGGGGTTTCCACATAATTGGTAGCACAATGGCACTGGAAAAGCGCTATGGCTCCTCACCACCCAAAAGAAATCCGGCAAATTTTGCTTTCCTAAATTCAAACACTGGAAACACCCATGAGGTCTAAATCATCACTACACCTGTAGAGGGGTGTAATTTTCGAAATGGGGTCACTTGAGGGGTGAATCTGCTCTTCTGACACTAAGGGTCTCTAAGTCCGCAAGCTATTCTAGGAAAGTATGTTCTCTCTGTGCTCCAAGAGTCAAATAGCGCTCCTTCCCTCCTGAGTTTCGCCGTGTAGCTTATCAGTACTGTACAGCCACATATGGTATATTTACATGTTCAGCAGAAATTGTGGGACAAATTTTGGTGACATTTTTACCCATTTCTCCATGTGAAAATGTAAAATCTGGGGCTAAAACAATTTTTTTGTGGTAAAAATGTAATTATTTTTTCTTCACTGCCCAATGGTATAAAATTCTGTGACACAATTGTGGTGTCAATATAATCACTGCACCCTTAGATGAATAAATTGAGTTGTGTAGTTTGTAAAATGGGGTCACGTATGGGGTAAGTTCTACTTTCTGGCACCTCTGGGGCTCTGCCAGTATGACATAGCACTCTCAAACTACTCTAGCAAAATCTCAACTCCAATATGGTGCTTTTTCCCTTTGATCACATATGGGGTATCAGCATACTCAACAACAAGTTGTGCCCTTCATTTTCTCCTATTATCCCTTTTCAAAATTAAAAACTTGCCAAAGCAACATTTTACTGGAAAAAATTATAATTTTTAATTGAATCAGATCAATGTTATATAATTCTGTGAATCACCTGGGGTTTAAAAATGCTTACTACACACCTATATAAGTTCCTCAAGAGGTGTAGTTTACAAAATGGGGTAATTTGTGCTGGTTTCTGCTTTTTTGGCATGCCAGGGGCTTTTCAAATGTGACACGGCATTCGCAATCTATTCCAGCCAAAATTGCGCTCCAGAATTCAATTAGCTCTCCTTCCCTTCAAAGCCCTGCCATGTGCCCAAACAGTAGTGTTCCAACACATATGATGTATCGGTGTGCTCAAGAGAAATTGCACAACAAATTGTATGGTACATTTTCCTCTGTTACCCTTGTGAAAAATAAAAATTTGGGGCTGAAGTAACATTTTTGCGGGAAAAAATGCTTATTTTCACGGCTTAACATTATAACATTTTGTGAAACCCCTGTGGGTTCAAGGTGCTCATCATGCCTCTAAATAAATTCCTTGAGGGGTTTAGTTTCCAAATTGGGTTCACTTGTGAGCTGTTTCTACTTTTTAGGCCGGGTCAGACACAACTACAAAAAATCGGACCGTTTTAGTCGGTCGATTATCGAACAAAATGAAAACATCACACATCCGCATGGCATCCGATTTTCCTTCAAAGATGCGATTTAGTCGCATGTGTGTGTACCTTGTAACATCCGATTTTCATCCGACTTGCGAGAATTTCTCGCAGGCTTGCAAAACTGACATATAATGGATCCAAAAGAATAGTATTTAAATCACAAAAGAAAGAATAGATATATACACATAGAACACATATATATATATATATATACATGTCATTGTGACATGTATATATATATATATATTTATAGTTCTTACACTTCTGCATACTGTAATAGCCGCTAATTCAATTGCCGGCTTTTGTGAAATCACAGAAGCCGACATGAAATGATACATTGTTTAGACACAGTTAACCATGTCATTTCCTGTATTTTGATATATGGTTTGAACTTACAATTACATAAGTGTATGTGTGCCAAATTTCAGACATGTAGGGGTTAATTAAAGGTGTAAATTCGTTGAAAAAAAATGCGTGGGCTCCCGCTGTATTTTCTCCACCAGACAGACAAAGCAAGCGAGTGGGGGCAGATAATAATAGCCTAGGGAGGGTACATTTTTTTTGTGCCCCCCCTGGCTACTAACATCTGCCCCCAGACACCTCAGAAAGGGCAAATCTATAATTAGATTTGCCCTTTCTGGCACTTTGCCCGTCTATTCCCATTGCCCTGTAGCGGTGGCGAATGGGTTAATAAGGGGTTACAGCCACCTTGCAATTGAAAGGTGACTGTAAGCCAGGTTAATAATTGAGAGCTGTCAATTAGACAACTATCAATTATTAATCCTATTGTATGAAAGAAAAAAAACACACACACTTTAATAAAAAAGAAGTTTAATGAAATAATCACACAGTTTTTGACCATATTTTATTTTCCTGCTAAAACCATTTCCTGTAATAAAAATAAAATAAAAAAGCAAAATTATTCTTACCAATCCGATGTACAGTCAGGTCCCACGGTGTAATCCATCAGAAAGGGTTAACAGGTTACAGCTCGCAGAGAGCTATAATGCTGTCTCCGAGCTATAACCTCCTGAATGAATAACTTAAGGTACTGCCACACTAAACAATCCCGCTAGCGATCACGATAACGACGCATACTAATGCGATCGCTAGCGGGATTGTTTCTATATCGCTAAATGCGGCCACATTTAGCGATATAGTTAACGACGCTATCGCCGTTAGCGATCTTCTTAACGACTTAAGCGGTACAAAAGTACCGCTAAATCGCTAAGAAAAGGTGCCACACAGCGATTAGATACTTACCCAGCGGGAGCGCCGATGAGAAAATAGGGTCCGGAACGATTCCAGCGACGAGCGAGATCACAGCAGGAAGCTCGTCGCTGGAAGCTGCCGCACTGAACAACATCGCTAACAGGATCGCTAAATAGTGACGTTTTTTAGCGATCCCGTTAGCGATATTGTTTAGTGTGGCATACCCTTTACTCTCCCAGCGAAGAGGAAGAGATGAATGAATGGAGCTTAATTGATTTATTGCCACTTTCACTTCAGTGACCTGACCTAAGGTGAAAGTGGGATACAATCAATTAAGCTTCATTCATTAATCACATCCTCTCCTGTCGGCAGGAGATAAGCTCATTCATTCAGGAGCTATCAGCTGAGCACGCAGCATTAGTTGCGCTGCTTAGCTGATTGCTAGTTAACCCTTTGTGAAGGATTACATCGTGGGACGTGACAGATCGCCAGATAGGTAAGAATAATGTTGTTTTATTATTTTATATTTATTTTAGGAGATCAAGGGCTTCGCACGGATTAAGAGTAAAATAAAAGATGGTCAAAAAAATGTGTTTTTATTTCATTAAAATTATTTATTCTTAAAGTGTGTGTGTTTTTTTATTTACTTCAATAGGATTAATAATTGGTAGTTGTCTAATTGACAGCTCTCAGTTATTAACCTGGCTTACAGTCACCTTTCAATTGCAAGGTGGCTGTAACCCTTATTAACCCATTCGCCACCGCTACTGGGCAATGGGAATAGACGGGCAAAGTGCCAGAAAGGGCAAATCTAATTATAGATTTGCCCTTTCTGGGGTGTCTGGGGCAGATGTTAGTAGCCAGGGGGGGCACAAAAAAATGTACCCACCCTAGGCTATTATTATCTGCCCCCACTCGCTTGCTTTGTCTGTCTGGTGGAGAAAATACAGCGGGAGCCCACGCATTTTTTTTCAACGAATTTACACCTTTAATTAACCCTACATGTCTGAAATTTGGCACACATGCACTTATGTAATTGTAAGTTCAAACCATATATCAAAATACAGGAAATGACATGGTTAACTGTGTCTAAACAATGTATCATTTCATGTCGGCTTCTGTGATTTCACAAAAGCCGGCAATTGAATTAGCGGCTATTACAGTATGTAGAAGTGTAAGAACTATAAATATATGTATATATATGTCACAATGACATATATATATATATATATATTATGTATTCTATGTGTGTATATCTATTCTTTCTATTCTTTATTAAAGCTGTCAGTGTGATTTTACAGTATAGCCGGGGATGAATTGCCGGCTTTTCTAAAGGACACCGATGCGATTTAATCGCAAGTCACACTTGCGGTCCGTTTGTAATCCGATTTTTCATCGCTCCCATAGACTTGCATTGGCGATAGTCGACCCACAATCGGTGACAATCGCAGCATGCTGCGATTGCACTCGGACGTTTAAAACGGACCACAAAAAATCTGATACTGGGAGCTGCTCCATAGATTAACATAGGGCAGACTGCAATGCAATATTTCATCGTATTGCAGTCGTCCGATTCTGTCGCCAGTGTGACCCCGTCCTTAGGCACATCATCAAGAGCTCTGCAAACAAGACATGGTGTCCTCTATCGATTTTATCGAATTTTGCATTCCAAAAGTCAAATAAATGGTGCTCCTTCCCTTCTGAGCCCTGCCTTGCGCCCAAACAGTAGTTTTCCACCACATATGTGATATTGACGTACAATATGCAAAATTTGAGGCTAAAGTATTATTTTTGTGGGAAAAGGTAAAATTTTCAATTTTTTCTTCCACATTGTTTTAATTTCTGTGAAGCATCTGAACGATTAATAAAGTTCTTGAATATGGTTTGAGTAGTTTAAGGGGTGCATTTTTTTAAATGGTGTCACTTTATGACAAGATATACTTGTTGTGGGTTGTTGTTGTGCTGAAAGGTGAGATTTTTCTTCATCTTCAACTTTTTAGCAGAGACCTGACACTTTTCTTAGAAAATGACTGATATTTGGAACTGTTGATAATTCCCTCCACCTTGATTAAAGCCCCCAGTTCTAGCTGCCAAAAAAAACAGCCCAAAAATCATAATGCTGCCATGGTTCGTTCTAGGTATGATGTTTATTTGATAATGTACAGTGTTGGCTTTGCACCAAACATATCTTTTGGAAATATAGCCAAAAACTTCAACCTTGGTCTCATCAGAGCATAACACGTGTTCTGCTTTTGACAGACTTGATGTAGGTTTTCGCAAAACATAGGCATGACTGGATATTTTTTTTTTGTTCGAAGAGGCTTCTTTCTTGCCACCCTACGACAAAGGCCAGGCAGATGATGATTATGAGAGATTATCACTGTACACAAAAGGTACACAGCCTCTGTGTTGGCTCAGTGATCACTCTCTATGAAAAAACATGCTGCTGAGTTTTCTTAGCTTTTATTATCCAGAATATGAACTTTAGTACTTGTACAAATATGGGTGCTTGGTGCACGTTTGTGTGGGGAAAAATTCTCAGTGTACCATTTCGACCCTCCCCTTTTGTTGATTTACTGTACTGTCTGAACTGAAACCTCAGCCATTCATGCACACACTGAACATGCAGGAACGTAGCGCACACATTGTCAGTGCAGAAGTCGAGCAGGTGCACACACATCTGTCTTTCCTATGTGTGCACCTGCTCATCTCCTGCCCTGAGAGTTTTGGTCATGCCAAGGATGAACATAGTATCAGGGACACCGTGACTGATGCACAATCAGTCCACGTGTCCATCCGGGTACAAGGATAACCTGGTACTCAGCGCACGCAGATTTAGCCGGGACGGCACGACCGTCGGCGTGCAGGACCTGAGACACATGACTGGTGAGGGAGGGTCAGGGGCGGAGCAAAAAGTGGAGGGGACCGGCAGGAAAAAGGAAAAGTCAGGCGAGCCCGGATTTAAGGGGGGCCCAAAGGGCCTGTGCCCTGGGCCACCCACCAAGCGGGGCCTCCCACCAATATAGGGATAAATATCTCAAAACATGTAAAATACACGTCTCATTGCTGTGAACCGTTTCTAATGATAAGGAGCATTTAACAAAAGAGAAACTATTGAAAGTGTAGGGACCTGGCTACGGTCCTACATCTCAGTGACTGTCACAGAGCGGCAGAGTAATGGCACCTGACCTGCGTCAGCATCCACTGACCTGGCTAGCCAGACTTCCTTAGTACCCTGCACCTAATGCTTAGCTTATGGCATGCGGCAGCCTTCTCCGTTCCCAACAGAAGCTTCTAGGCGCTACCTGTTCAGCTATATGATCGCTCCCTCGGATTAGATCAGATGAGAGTTTGTTTAACTTTTTTTTAGCCATGTGAAAGAACTGTCTTCAGACGCGCTTAAGGCCACAGCAGAGCAACTCGTCAGGTCTTATTCAGATGACTTGGACATTACATTTATTGATGAACTGTGTCAGTTTGTAACATTTGCCAATTTATTCACAGTCGAGGAGCCAAAAGATATCAGCACTGAACTTTTCATGTACAAGCTTATCATGGAAAAGGGTGTGCAGGGCACTTTCCCAAATATTGAGATAACTGAGGATATATCTAATTTTGATGGTAACAAACTGCAGTGGTGAGCGTTCCTTCTCAAAACTCAAATTAGTTGAAAACCGATTAAGGACATGAAGCAGGAACGACTTGTAAATTTGGCTATCATGAGCATCGAGTCAGATATACTGCGTGAATTGGACTTTAATGACATCATTAGTGATTTTGCAGCACAAAAATCAAAGAAAGTGCCTGGATTGTAAAAAATGAATGATTTTACCTGAATTACTCTGCTTAAATGATTTTTATAAATAAACTTGCCTTCGTTTCATTTTGTGTTTTTGCATTACATATTGCAACACCTTGAAAAATGGGCCTCCCTCCAAAATAGGCCCCGGGCCACCCACCTCTTAAATCCGGCCCTGAAGGTTAGCGGGGTACCAGAACGACAGACAAGAGAATGGTCAGGTCCAAGCCAAGAGTCAGAAACCGGGAAGGGCGACGAAGGTATCAGGGGAGCAGGCAAATGGGCAGTCACAAGACGAAGCAGGAGTCAATACCAGGCAACAACAAATGGTACAGAATCAGCAAACAAGTGCAAAACGGGAGGACAGACTGGGTCGAAACAGGGATCACACGAGAAAAGGCACAACGCACAAGCACTCAAGGGTCAACTAGCTCAGCTGAGGGCAGGAGTATCACTGACAATTGACAGAGCCCAAAAGAGGCTATTTAAAACCCTCCCACAGCCAGAGAGAGGTTACCAGCATTAACCCCTGAGGCACCAGACAAGAACGTCCATACAGACCATGACAGTACTCCCCTCTGAACGGGGGGGCACCGGACCCCCAGGCTTCCCAGGATGTCTGGCATGAAACGCCCGAACCAGACTATCAGCTTGTACAGACTGAGCAGGGACCCAATATCGATCCTCAGGGCCATACCCCTTCCAGTGTACCAGATACTGCAAGGTGCAGCGTACAAGATGAGAATCTACAATGTGTCCAACCTCATGTTCCAGGTGCACCTCCACCAACACCGGGGGAACCGCTGGCACAGAACCCTCCTCAACAGACCCAAGGGTTTTAACCCCTTCATGACCCAGCCTATTTTGACCTTAAAGACCTTGCCATTTTTTGCAATTCTGACCAGTGTCCCTTTATGAGGTAATAACTCAGGAACGCTTCTACGGATCCTAGCGATTCTGAGATTGTTTTTTTGTGACATATTGGGCTTCATGTTAGTGGTAAATTTAGGTCGATAATTTTTGCGTTTATTTGTGAAAAAAATGGAAATTTAGCGAAAATTTTGAAAAATTTTTAATTTTCAAATTTTTAATTTTTATTCTGTTAAACCAGAGAGTTATGTGACACAAAATAGTTAATAAATAACATTTCCCACATGTCTACTTTACATCAGCACAATTTTGGGAACAACATTTTTTTTTTGTTAGGAAGTTATAAGGGTTAAAAGTTGACCAGCGATTTCTCATTTTTACAGCAAAATTTACAAAACCATTTTTTTAGGGACCACCTCACATTTGAAGTCACTTTGAGGGTCTGTATGGCAGAAAATACCCAAAAGTGACACATTTATAAAAACTGCACCCCTCAAGCTACTCAAAACTACGTTCAAAAAGATTATTAACCCTTCAGGTGCTTCACAGGTACTAAAACAACGTGGAAGGAAAAAATGGACATTTTAATTTTTCCAACAAAAATTTTCTTTTAGCATCAATTTTTTCATTTTTACATGGGCAACAGGATAAAATGGATCCGAAAATTTGTTGGGCAATTTCTCCTGAGTACACAGATACCTCATATGTGGTCATAAACCACTGTTTGGGCGCACAGCAGGGCTCAGAAGGGAAGGAGCGCCATTTGACTTTTTGAATGGAAAATATGCTGGAATATTTAGCGGTTGCCATGTCGCATTTGGAGAGTCCCTGTGTGCCTAAACATTGGAGCTCCCCCACAAGTGACCCCATTTTGGAAACTAGACCCCCTAAGGAACTTATCTAGATGCATAGTGAGCACTTTGAACCCCCAGGTGCTTCACAAATTGATCCGTAAAAAAAAGAAAGTACTTTTTTTCACAAAAATTTTCTTTTAGCCTCAGTTTTTTTCATTTTCACATGGGCAACAGTATAAATTGGATACTAAAATTTGTTGGGCAATTTCTCCTGAGTACACAGATACCTCATATGTGGTCATAAACCACTGTTTGGGCGCACGGCAGGGCTCAGAAGGGAAGGAGTGCCATTTGACTTTTTGAATGGAAAATATGCTGGAATATTTAGCGGTTTCCATGTCGCATTTGGAGAGTCCCTGTGTGCCTAAACATTGGAGCTCCCCCACAAGTGACCCCATTTTGGAAACTAGACTCCCTAAGGAACTTATCTAGATGCATAGTGAGCACTTTGAACCCCCAGGTGCTTCACAGAAGTTTATAACGCAGAGCCGTGAAAATAAAAAATCATTTTTTTTTCTCAAAAAATGATTTTTTAGCCCACTATTTTTTATTTTCACAATGGTTACAGGAGAAATTGGACCCCAAAAGTTGTTGTCCAGTTTGTCCTGAGTACGCTAGTACCCCATATGCATATGTGGGGGGAACCACTGTTTGGTCACACGTCAGGGCTCGGAAGGGATGTAGTGGCGCTTTGAAATGCCGACTTGATGGAATGGTCTGCGGGCATCTTGTTACGTTTGCAGAGCCCCTGATGTGCCTAAACAGTAGAAACCCCCCACAAGTGACCCCATTTTGTAAACTAGACCCCCAAAGGTACTTATCCAGATGTGTGGTGAGCACCTTGAACCCCCACGTGCTTCACAGAAGTTTATAATGCAGAGCCGTGAAAATAAAAAATCATTTTTTTCCTCAAAAACTGATCTTTTTAACCCACAATTTTTTATTTTCACAAGGGTAACAGGAGAAATTGGACCACAAAAGTTGTTGTACAGTTTGTCCTGAATACACTGGTACCCCATATGTGGGGGGGAACCACTGTTCGGGCACACGTTGGGGCTCGGAAGGGAAGTAGTAACGTTTTGAAATGCCGACTTTGATGGAATGGTCTGCTGGCATCATGTTACATTTGCAGAGCCCCTGATGTGCCTAAACAGTAGAAACTCCCCACAAGTGACCCCATTTTGGAAACTAGACCCCGAAAAGAACTTATCTAGATGTGTGGTGAGCACTTTGAACCCCCAAGGGCTACACAGAAGTTTATAACGCCCGGGCATGAAAATAAAAAAAATCATATTTTTTCCACAATCAGGATCTTTTAGTCCCCAATTTTTTATTTTCTCAAGGGTAACATGAGAAATTAGACCCCAAAAGTTGTTGTCCAATTTGTCCTGAGTATGCTGATATCCCATATGTGGGAGAAAACTACTGTATGGGCACACGTCGGGGCTCGGATGGGAAGTAGTGACGTTTTGAAATGCCCACTTGATGGAATGGTCTGCGGGCGTCATGTTACGTTTGCAGAGCCCCTGATGTGCCTAAACAGTAGAAACTCCCCACAAGTAACCCCATTTTGGAAACTAGATCCCCCAAGGAACTCCTCCAGATGTGTGGTAAGCACTTTGAATCTCCAAGTCCTTCACAGAAGTTTATAACGCAGAGCCGTGAAAATATAAAATCATTTTTTTTCCACAAAAATAATTTTTTAGTCCCCAATTTTTTTTCCCAATGTTAACAGGAGAAATTATACCCCCAAAGTTGTTGTGCAATTTTTCCCGAGTACGCTGATACCCCATATGTGGGGGTAAACCACTGTTTGGGCATACGTCGGGGCTTGGAATAAAGGGAGCACTGTTTGACTTTTTGAACGCAAAATTTGCAGGAATCAATGGTGGCGCCATGTCGCATATGGAGACCCCCTGATGTGCCTAAAAAGTGGAAACCCCTCAATTCTAACTCCAACCCTAACCCCAACACACCCCTCACCCCAACCCTAACCCCAACATACCCCTAACCCTAATCCCAACTCTAACCATAAACCTAACCAAGAGCCTAACCCTAATCCCAACCCTAACCCCAAAACACCCCTAACACTTATCCTAACTCTAACCCTAACCACAAACCTAATCCTAACCCTAATTCCAACCCTAACCCAAATTCCAACCCTAACCCAAATTCCAACCCTAACCCAAATTCTAATCCTAACCCTAATTCTATCCCTAATGCTAACCCTAACCCTAGTTCTAACCATAAGGATGGGTTCATATTGCGTTTTACCATCCTGTTCAACACGTAGCATTGACTGGCTGGTAACGGTATAGCATAACGCGATCGCGTTATGCTATACCCGCTAGCGCAGATGAATCAGCAGATGATTCATCTGTGCTAGCGGTGACGGAGCCCAGATGCTGCAGCCCGTGTCCGAGGCTCCGTCACTGAATGAAGGCACGTCGCGAACGCATGCCACTTTACGGCATGCGTTGCGATGCGCACACAAATGGGGTGAATGTCAGCGTTAACGGACTGCGTTATACTGCGGTGAAACGCAGTCCATCTAACGGACTGCCATAATGCAATATGAACCCAGCCTAACCCTAACCCTGAGGCCCCGTGCACACGTTGCGGATTCACTTGCGATTTTTCTTAAATCCGCAGGTAAAATGACCTGCGTTTTACCTGCGAATTTAGCGCGGATTTGCTGCGGTTTTTCCCTGCAGTTTTACACCTATAATGGAATAGGTGTAAAATCGCTGCGGAATCCGCACAAAGAATTGACATGCTGCGGATTTAAAACCGCAGCAAATCCGCATGTGCACAGCTTTTTTTAACCATTTATTTGGATTGTACTGTACATGGTTTCTGGATCTGCTGTGGATCCGCAGCGCCAAATCCGCTGCGGATCCGCAGCAAAATCTCTGCTGCGGATCAGCAGCAAAATCCGCTTCGGATCAGCAGCAAAATCCGCTGCGGATCCCCAGCAAAATCCGCTGCGGATCCCCAGCAAAATCAGCTGCGGATCCCCAGCAAAATCCGCTGCGGATCCCCAGCAAACCATCCCCAGCAAATCCGCTGGGATCCGCAGCAAAATCCGCTGCGGAACCCCAGCAAAATCCGCTGCGGATCCCCAGCAAAATCCGCTGCGGATCAGCAGCAATATCCGCTGCTGATCTGCAGCAAAATCCGCTGCGGATCAGCAGCAATATCCGCTGCGGATCAGCAGCAAAATCCGCTGCGGATCAGCAGCAAAATCCGCTGCGGAACAGCAGCAAAATCCACATCGTGTGCACAGGGCCTAATAGGAAAAAAAAAAAATTCTTTATTTTATTATTTTGTCCCTACCTATGACAGGGGGGGTTCATTTACTTTTTTTTATTTTGATCACTGTGACAGTTTATCACAGTGATCAAAATACATTTTTGGATACTGGAGGGCGCACTGCGCATGCGCCGGCCGGCGGGCGCACTGCGCATGCGCCCACCATTTTCCAAGATGACGGCGCCCATGAAGAATCCCGGGCAGCCGCCGGGACGGATCCAGGGACATCGGTGGACCGGGAGAGGTGAGTAGGGGGGGTCGGAAGGTGAGGGGGGGGATCGGAAGGTGGGGGGTGGATCGGAAGGTGGGGGCAGCGGATCCCAGGAGCAGGGGAGCAGATAGTGATGGCGGTGACCGATCGCTGCCATCTTTCGGTGGCGGCGGCCGATCGCCGCCGTGACTCGATGTGGGGGGGTCAGATCGCGGTCTCCAGCCATGGCCGATGCTATTGCAGCCTCGGCCATGGCTGGATTGTAATATTTCACCAATTTCATTGGTGAAATATTACAAATCGCTCTGATTGGCTGTTTCACTTTTAACAGCCAATCAGAGCGATCGTAGCCACGTGGGGGTTAAGCCAACCCCCCTGTGGTGATGCACTAAGGGTCCTGTGCCTGCGGGTCGGGTGACCTTTCAGTGACCCCGGTCACCCGGCCCGCAGGAACATGATTTATAGCATGACGCCTACGTTGGCGTCATGGGTCGGGATGGCACTGGTTTTCATGATGCCAACGTAGGCATCATGGGTCGGGAAGGGGTTAAAAGGGACTTGTGGAACACATTGGAAATCTTGAAGTTGGGAGGCATAACCTATAGGCTACAGGATTGACTATTTCTATGATTTCATATGGACCAATGAACTTTAGGCCCACCTTGGCTGACGGAACCTTAAGTTTGATATTCCGCGTGGAAAGCCAAACCTTTTCTCCAACCTGAAATGTATGACCTGAGACTCTCTTCTTTTCTGCGAAGAATTTATACCTTGAGCCTTGGAGATATTACAACGGATCTCCGCCTACAGATTTTTAAACGATGTACCGACCCCTCCGTCCCAGGACAACCAGAATCCAAGCCAGAAAATTCCCCAAAATGTGGACTGATCCCATAGTTAACCAGAATGGGGACACACCGGTGGACTGATTTACACGGGTGTTGAAGGCGAATTCAGCCAAAGGCAGCGCATCACACCAATCATCCTGCTTAACAAATGCCAAACATCTAAGAATTTGTTCAAGGGATTGATTGGTGCATTCAATCTGCCCATTACTCTCAGGGTGGTATGCAAAAGAAAAAGATAACGTAATGCCCACTTTCCTAAGAATGCCGTCCAGAACCTAGCCACAAATTGCACACCTCTGTCAGACACCACATTCATGGGTACCCCATGCGGATGGACCACGTGTTGCACAAACAGCCTGGACAAGGTTTCAGCTGAGGGTAATGCGGACAAGGGTATAAAATGGGCCTGCTTAGAAAACCTGTCCACCACCACCACCCACACAACGGTATTACCACTGGAAGGAGGGAGATTGGTGATAAAATCCATGTACAGGTGAGTCCATGGTCTATTAGGAACTCGAAAAGGCACCAGTTCCCCGGCCGGCCGGCTATGAGAGCTCTTAGAACGGGCGCAAACCCCACATGCAGATGCAAATTTTTTGACATCTGACCCTAATGAGGGCCACCAAAAAACCCTTGCCACAGCCTCTCGCATTGCCGAAATTCCAGGATGAGCACATAGCCTAGACTCATGAAACTCTTGAAGGAGTCTATACCGAAATTGTTCCCGAACAAACAATTTACCCCCTGGCTTAGAGGCAGGGCAAGAGACTGAGCCTCAACAATCTCCTGCTACAGCTCAGACGAGACCTCCGCCACAACCACCCCGGGATGAAGAATGGAGGACAGCGGTTCGGGGGGAGACACAGAATCAAAACTACGAGATAAAGTATCCGCTTTCACATTTTTGGACCCAGGACAAAAAGTAATAGAAAACTGAAACCGAGAAAAAAAAGCGACCTGCGGGCCTGCCTGGGGGTTAGTCTTTTAGCAGATTCAATATATGCTAAATTTTTATGATCAGTAATCACAGTGATAGAATGAACCGCTTCTTCCAAAAAGTGCCTCCATTCCTCAAATGCTAACTTGACTGCAAGAAGTTTTCTATTGCCCACATCGTAGTTTCTCTCTGCTGAATAGAACTTCTTAGAGAAGAAGGCACACAGCTTGAGATTGGTCAAAGTGGCAGGTCCCTGGGACAACACTGCTCCCTCCCCTACCTCAGAGGTGTCCACCTCCACAATAAAAGGTTTGGATGGGTCTGTCTGCACCAAAATCGTAGCGGACATAAAACATTTTTTAAGCATCAAAAAGGAATCCTTGGCAGATGCAGACCAATTTTTTACATCCACACCCTTGAGTGTGAGAGCAGTGAGCAGTTGAACCACCTGTGAAAACCCCCCAATAAATTTACGATAACAATTGGCGAATCCCAAGAAGCGCTGAAGACCCTTAAGATCCCAGGGTTGGACCCAGTCAACAATAGCCTACCAAAAAAGTTAGCTCCTGTACAAAAAAAAAACATTTCTCCAATTTGGCGAACAGTAGATTTTCCCTGAGTCTTTGGAGAACAGTTCGTACATGGAGCAGGTGTGTATGACTATCAGGAGTACATCAAAATGTCATCCAGATAGATAACTACAAAACGGCCTATAAGGTCAGCAAACACCACATTACTGAAATTTTAATATATGGCGGGAGCATTAGTAAGACCAAATGGCATAACCAGGTTTTCAAAGAGTCCCTCAGATGTGAGAAACGCAGTTTTTCCCATTCTTCCCCCTCCCGAACCCTTATCAGATTATAGGCTCCCTGGAAATCTAGTTTGGAGAACTGTTATGATTTGGTAGCTGAGGAGAGCAGGCAAAAACGGCAATACACTAGAGAGGTTGGAATCTACTGGATTACAGTACCCTGACTAACCACCACAACTAAAGGCAGCCGTGGAGCGTTCCTACGTTGGTCCTAGACGCCTCGTCACAGCCTGAGAGGTTAACTACACCTAAAGATAGAAAGAGGAAAGCTATCTGCCCCGGAGCAGATCCCCAAAGAACATAGGAAGCCCCCAAACATGTAATGGCGGTTAGACAAGAGGAAATATAGACACAGACAGAAAATAGTATGAGCAAACGTTGGGGCCCAATCTTCCTAGACAGAAAAGGATAGGAAGGACACTTACTGCAATCCAAAAAACCCTAAAAAATACCAACTCTACTAATTGCAAAAACACCTGAGATCACACGACCTCTACCACCTAAATTAGTTCTCTGGTGTAACAAAACTAAGCCGCAGCCACTGAAAAAACTGGAAAAGGCAAATGAACAAATAACAGTGGCTCAAGAAGAACTGAGAGGAGCCCAAGCCCCCCGGAGGGGGAGACCTGGATAACCTCACAGAAATGCAGAGAAATATGCAAATGGCAAGCACAAAAACAAAAAACAGAAAATATCTTATCTGAGAGCAGGAGAAGAGGCAAGACTCAGCAAGCTTCCAAGTGAACCAGGAACCACAGTTGAGACAAGAACAATTGATCACCGGCAACCATGATGGGAGGGAACCTCCCTTATATAAGACCAGTCTGTAACTCCTGATTGCCAATCCTCATTGAATGGTTCAGTACTGTTTGTAACCACCAGAGGGAGCTTCTGCTCAGAATTCATTTCTAACACATTCACAACAGAGGACCATTTGACCCCTGACAACTGGTTACATAAACCTGGAATAAGGGGAAGAGGGTACATGTTTCTCACGGTAATTTTGTTAAGTTATCGAAAGTCGAGGCAGGGACATAAACCACCATCTTTTATCTTAACGAAAAAAAAAACCTGCAGCCACAGGAGAGATGGAGGGATGAATATGCCCCTTGCGGTGACTTTCTGCAATATACTCCTTCATGGCTGAACGTTCCGGGCTGGACAAATTGAACAGACGGGCTTTTGGCAACTTAGCCCCAGGTACTAACGCAATAGCACAATCGAAGGGTCTATGTGGCGTTAAAACCTCTGCCTCGCTTTCTGAGAACACGTCTTCGAAGTCCTTTAGGTTCTCCGGAATACCCTCCTGACTGACAGATGACACACAGACAGATTTTACAGATTCAGACAATACTGCAGATTTACAACATAGATCGATACAGTTAGGACCCCACTGCACAATTTCCTCAGTCTCTCAATTGATGACTGGGTTGTGGCGTTGCAACTAGGGCATGCCCAACACCAACCCAGCCAGCAGATTCTCCAAAACAATACAATTTATCTCTTGAGCATGAACAGAGCCCACCTTAAGTGAGGAGACCTCCGAAACATGGAGAATCCCTTCTTTGGTGAGAGGGGAGGAGTCAATGGCCACCAAATCTCCAGCCTAACTGTTCCTATCTTGTATTGCGATATCAAATGGGAGTCGATCAAGTTGATGGATGAACCGCAATCAACAAAAGCTGTAGAAAAAGAGGGACAATCGTCCACCAGCAGTTTTACTTGCAACAAAACCTTAGAAAATGAGGAAGAATGTACCTGAGGGTCTGGATGGTTTTCTCGACATCCACCCAGACCTAGTCGTTTCCCGACCCCTTGGCCGATGAGGGACGGAGGGACAGTCCTTCCTCCTGTGTCCAGACTTCCCACAATATATGCATAGCTGATTCTCGCGACGGCATCTCCTTTCTTTCTCCTTATAGGTGACGGCGCCCACCTCCATAGCCTCAGAAGCGGGAACGGCTTCACTCCCACTGGGGAACAACGGGGTTTCCAATTGCATCACCCCTCTCGCTCATAGCCTGCTGTCCATACAGACTGCCTGGGTCATAGCATCCTCCAGAGAATCATGTGGGGGATGAAGTGCCAAGGCATCCTTTAAATGCTATGACAGATCTCTGCGGAATAAGCCCCTGAGGGCGGCGTCACCCCAATAAACCTCAGCCGCCCAATGTCTGAACTCAGCACAAAACTACTCAGCTGAGTGCTTCCCCAGACAAACACTCATCACCATGCCCTCAGCCATACGCACTCGGTCAGGTTCATCGTAGATATGCCCCAGGGCATCAAAAAATGCATCTACCGACATTTTCTCAGGGTCCGAGGAAGGGAGTGAAAAGGCCCAAGCCTGAGGGGCTCCTCTTAGCAGAGATATAATGACCCCCACCCTCTGGCTTTCATCCCCTGAGGAGCGGGGTCTTAACGAAAAAAAAAAAAGTTTACACCCCTCCTTGAAGACTCTAAATTTTTTTTCTCTCCAGAGAAGGTGTCTGGCAACTTTACCTGAGGTTCAGGAGAAATTAGAGTAACCTCTCTGGTAGAGATGAGCGGTGTTCGAAGCCAACTGTTCGCCAATTTCAAATTCGAGCTGTTTTGGGCGGTGTTCGAGTCGTTCGACGAACCCGAACGATTTTGAAAAAATTCGGCTGTTCGAGGTTATGTTCGATAACTGTTCGTGCACCTAAATCGTCACTGGATTTTTTCTCAGAAGTGCTGAGAATCACTGTTAGGGCTCATACTCACTGGCTGGAAAAAAATCGGTCCGTTTTCTGCAGGAAAAAACACGGTACATTTGTTGTAAAAAGGCATGCGATTTTGATGCGATTTTAAATCGCACCATGCGTTTTCTGTCAGTTTTCCATCAGTTTTCCATCTGTATGCAATGCGATTTTAACATGAAGTTTTATATAGAGCAGTTATCTCTATGTAAAAAGTCATGTAAAAATCACATTGTAACAAAAAATTGTACACAAAAAGCAAATAATTATATATATATATAATATATATATATACATCTAATATATATATATATATATATATATAATATACTGTATATATAGGTCATACACTTCTACATAGTATAATAGCCGCTAATTCATCCCTGGCATTACTGTAAAATCACACTGACAGCTTTAATAAAGAATAGAAACAATACATATACACACATATGTCTAGACCCGCACCACAATTGTGGTTTACCAGAGCAATGGGGTACTCAGAGCCGAGCCCATGGAAGTCTATGGGTTGTCACAGGTAGCGCTGGCTCGGTCTGTGGCCCTGGCGGTCAGGCGTATGTTGGGGGGAATATTTACAGGGGATAGGTATATATACAGTTCGTGACGCCACCTGTAGTTCTCTGATCACTAAGACCAGCGCTGCTGTAGATCTCTGAGGGGATGGTGAGGCAGCTAGATGTCGGGTCCCCTACAGGTGGGACTCTTCCCTCAGGTCGATAGTTATGGTGGGGTTGTGCAGGGATGCAATCAAATAACTCAGTCTCACACATAGAAGCTTCTTTCCATACCTTTTACTTCAAGTTGTTCAGGCAGGTCCCAGGGAGGCTGTTCGGGGTGGATGAATGCACGTAGCGGTAACAGTTGAGCAGGTTACAGGCCTCCTTCTCTTTCCAAATGATGAGTGAGTCCAAGCTTGCCTGTAGCTAAGTTAACTCTATAGTTTTCAGCTTTTCCCACTAGCTGTACTGCCCGGTCAGTTTTGTGATAGAGCCTTATAAGTGGTGAACTAAGTACTTTCTTTTGCCGCGCGCCGGACTCAGAAGTCTTGTTCTCCTGACTCGGTTACGTACTGGCACTCTAAGGGCGGCTTTCTGCAACCTAAGGTCCAGTAAGACTCTGGCTTTTCTATCACTATGCCTGGAGCTATAGTGACGCTTCGGTCCCCAGTGACCGGTGACAATGTGCAGGATAATCCGATCCTTTAGGCACTACTGAATTCCTTCCACTATGCCCTTCGCCCTGCTTCTGCTTTCAATGTAGCACTGAAGCGTGAAGATAGAAAGTCAGTTTTCTTCCTTGGTCTCACTGAGTAACTCTCAGTTTCCTCAAAGTTCAGACTGAGTAAAAGGTAACTCTGACTAGACTCGGGATGATAACTAGTCATCCGTTACTAGACTCCACTTCGTTGAATTGGCAGGAACTAATCTTCTGCTCACCCAAAGCTCTGACAGGAATCCTCACTGTCTGAGAAGAACTAGCCCTGACTGCTCTGTACGATGACAGGAAGCTAGACTGACTCCCTCCTGTGCTACACGTCACTACCCTATGCACCCCTGTGGGTGTGTCTGAAGTGTAAGTGAGTGTCAAGCTTTAACTGTTACCTTACTGTGCATTCTTCAGATCCTGTGTGCCTTACATACCAGGGCTACACATTCCCCCTTGGTAAAATACAGCACTCCCGGGCTGTGAAATATAAGAAGACATTTTGTTTTTCATTAACAATAAACATTAACTCTTCCCATCCGGGAGGTACGGATTTCTTGAACGTTGCATTATAACAATAGGCATAGAAAAATACAAAATACTAAATAGACATTTTCATATAAATAGATGACGATATTCTTGTGAAGGACCCGCACCAAACCTTCAACGTGGGTCCTGGGTGGGCTGCAGGACATCTGAATGCAGACCTCACTCAGTGCCTCACCATACGGGTTTTATGTTCAGAGGTAGGTGTGCTGGTAGAGAATGCACAAAGTGCAACTATTATACAAGATCAGTTCTTGGGCTGGCTCAGTCCTCAGCCTCAGAGTCCATCATGAAACATTTTCAAGTAATTTACATATCATAAAAATACTTTATACAATTATCCATACTTAGTAAACTAGTTTGCTAGGACTACTTTTGATAACGAATAGGTATCTTCCCTTTCGTTGTACGTTCTGATCTACGTGGAGTAGCTTCAGGTATATTAATCTCTAACCCAACTGTTCTACGTAACGGCAAACTATAGAACTGCCTCAATCTTTCCATGGATCTGGCAAGCGTACTGATGGCTGGGCGGTGTGAGTCAGCTTCACCAGGGGTTCCCATAGCATGGGGCGCTGCTTCAGATGATTCTTCCTCTTGAGGTTCCGCAGGTTGGGGTGCTGCTGGAGTAGGTAACTCCTGAACTGGCTCAACTGGCACCATGGGCACAACTGGAGGTAGAACTTCCTCTTGTGGCTGATAAAATTGCAACACCGGAATTATTACAGCATCTCCCAGTCTCGGCCAATCTGCAGGGAAATCTCCCAGATCCGTGTGTATGACCTCTTCTTTTCTTTCTTCTTGATTGATGACAGAGTTCTCTTCACGAAACTTTAAGGGTTCTGGACACAATTTCAAATGGTCTCTGGACACAGTGGATATTGTTCTTCCTCCGTCCTTACTGATGATACAAACTTTTCTATTGTCATATTTGGAATCTTGTACGACGTAGGGTTCTTGCTCCCACTGGTTATCCAATTTGTGCATTTTCCTTTTCCTTTTCAATACCACTTCTCCAGGCATCAAAGGCTTGGCAGGAGCATTCCTGTTGTAAATATCTTCCTGTTTTTCCCGTACCTTGTTGAGACTTTCTTCTACACAGACTTGCACTCTTCTGTATTGCTCTTGCCGATTGATGTCCCAGTTTTCAATAGCGTCATCTGCCTCTGGTTCTACCACTCCAAGTTCTAAATCCATTGGTAGTCTTCCGGGCCTTGCTCTCATAAGATAGGCTGGAGTGCAGTTAGTGGAACTTACAGGTATATGGTTATACAAGTCAACCAAATCAGGTAGTAAGTCCGGCCATCGATTTCTGTCTTCCAACGGTATGGATTTCAACAAATCAAGGACAATGTGGTTCATTTTCTCGCAAAGACCGTTGGTTTGAGGATGGTATGGTGTTGTTCTAATTTTCTTACACCCATACATGTGACAGAATTCCTTGAATAGATCAGCTTCGAAAGCAGGTCCTTGATCGGTTAATACTTGCTCCGGATACCCATGCGGTCTGCAGAAGCTTGCTTGAAAGGTTTTTGCTGCCGTCACTGCTGTCTGATCCTTAACTGGTACAACCACCAGAAATCTAGAGTAATGGTCCACCATGGTCAAGGCGTATGAGTATCCAGATCTACTTGGCGACAGTTTGACGTGGTCCAGGGCCACAATCTCCAAGGGACGAGTCGTCCGGATAGGCTGCAGGGGTGCCCTCTGACTACCGTAGTCCTTTCTTCTGAGACCACAGGGTCCACAGTTCCGACACCACCTCTCAATGGAGCTGCGCATCCCTACCCAGTAGAACCGGCACCTCAACAGGGTCTCCAGCTTTCTCCAGCCAAAGTGTCCTGCTTGATCATGGTATGCTTCCAACACCATTTGGACGTCTGCCTTGGGGACCACTATTTGCCAGACCATCTCGTGGGTCCTGGGATTGACGTATCTCCTGCACAACTTCTCACGGTATAGGAATAACCTTCTTCTCTCGTTCCACAGG
This sequence comes from Oophaga sylvatica, assembly GCA_033576555.1. NCBI lineage: Eukaryota > Metazoa > Chordata > Amphibia > Anura > Dendrobatidae > Oophaga > Oophaga sylvatica. The sequence goes on from JARQOD010000002.1 coordinate 343,755,365, forward strand.
AGCTTTGCTGACATAGGTGCATCTTTTTCCAAGGAGGAACCTTCCTGTCTTAACAACTCCTTGATACGGCTGACCACTGGATCGCTGTCCTGAGTCTCTTTCCAGCTGTGATGGGGTAAAGGATTTAACGTTGCACCATACTGCTTTCTGTAGACTCGATGCTCGTGGACTACCCCATTTCGATGGAACGCAGGTAGCTCAATTTCTTCCAGGTCGTCCGATTCTTCCTCCGTGTCAGAGTCATGCGGCATTCGGGACAATGCGTCAGCATTAGCATTCTTTCGGCCTGCCCGGTACTTGATAGTAAACTGGTAATTAGACAACCAAGCCATCCAATGCTGCTCCATGGCGCCCAACTTGGCCGTTTCCAGGTGCGTTAGCGGGTTGTTGTCTGTGTACGCCTGAACTTGTTGGAGGCCAGGTAGTGCTTAAATCTTTCAGTAATGGCCCAGACCAGCGCCAGAAACTCCAGCTTGAAGCTGCTATAATTTTCCGGATTCCTCTCAGTTGGCCTGAGTTTTCTGCTGGCATAAGCGATGACTTTTTCTTGGCCATTCTGCTTCTGACTGAGAACTGCTCCTAAACCTTCATTACTAGCATCGGTGTACAGCAGGAACGGTTGGCTGTAATCAGGATACGTCAAGATCTCATCGCCTGTAAGGATCTCTTTCATCTTTTGGAATGCTTCAGCCTGTTCCTTACCCCAATTGAAGGGAGGATTTCTGCTCTTTAGGGATTGGCCTACTAGGAGGTCCTGTAGAGGCGCTGCCTTCTTCGTGTAATCTTTCACGAACCTTCTGTAGTAACCCGTTAGTCCCAGGAACTGTCGCACTTCCTTGAGGTTCTTCGGCTCCGGCCACTTCTGGATGGCAGTGACTTTCTCTGGGTCCGGCGCTACTCCTTCCGAACTGACGATGTGCCCCAAATATTGTACCTTCTGTTTGAGTAGATGGCATTTTGAGGGTTTCAACTTCATCCCGTACCTGGACAGGGACTCAAATACTTCTGCCAGGTGCTTCAGATGGTCCTCATATGTCTTGGAGTACACGATGACGTCGTCTAAGTATAGCAGCACGGTTTCAAAATTGAGATGTCCCAGGCAGTTCTCCATCACTCTCTGAAATGTTCCTGGGGCACTGCTGAGCCCAAACGGCATTCTGTCGAACTCACAGAGCCCCATTGGGGTGGTGAAAGCCGTTTTCTCACGATCCTCCTCAGCCACAGCCACTTGCCAGTATCCACTAGTCAGATCAAGGGTAGAAAAGTAGTTAGCCGTTTTCAGAGCAGCTAATGACTCCTCTATACGTGGCAACGGGTATGCATCCTTGTGTGTTATGCGGTTCACCTGCCTGTAATCCACACACATTCTCAAGCTACCATCTTTCTTTCTAACCAGGACTAGAGGTGCTGCCCAGGGACTACAACTATCCCTGATTACTCCGGCTTCTTTCATATCTCGCAACATTTCCTTAGCCTTCTGATAATGGGCTGGGGGTATAGGCCTATACCGCTCTTTGATGGGAGGATGACTGCCTGTAGGGATATGATGTTGTACTCCCTTAATTATCCCAGAATCAAGTGGATTCTTGCTAAATACTTGGGCGTACTCTTGCACCACCCGTAATACCCCTTGCTTCTGGTGAGCGGGAGTGGTGTCCGTCCCAACATGGAGTTGCTGACACCATTCCGCCACCTGGGTTGCCGGGTCATTGTCCTCCGCTATTTGGCGGGAGTCTAAGGACTCAGCCGGGAGAATAGAATTATTGTCAACAGCATGTAGTTTAGCAATGGTTGCATAACGGGGTAAGTTTACCTCATCATCTCCCCAGTTGAGAAGCCGTACGGTACTCTTCCATTCACCACTTCCACTACTCCCCTAGCAGTCATAAGTGTAGGTCTATGTTCTGAATGGTGGGGTTCTACTACAGCTTGGTAATTCTGTCCTCTCAGACCTATGGCTGCCCTGCACCAGATTATCATTTCACTCATTGGGGGTATCACAATGGGATTCGAGTCAGTGACCCGTACATTACCAATTTCGCCGTCTGTAAGCTTCGCTTGCTGCTGACACACCAGGGCCCGGATCTCTCTTTGGATTACTCCTTTCTGCCTTGGTCGGGCAATCTCAGCGAGCTGTTGGAGTAAGAACACAACTTCTCCCAAACAATTACTGATAATGTTAGTACCCAAAATTATATTTAAACCGTTCTCCTCATTTACAGTCTTTACTACCAGAAGCCCCTGGTCTTTCAACTCCTCTCTGCCCACTTTCACATCTACACATTTTGTCCCGAGTACTTCTACAGGAAGACCATTAGAAGCATACACGGTAAAGTCAGGGCTCGGGGGTTTAAGACTGTCCATTGACCAGAACTTAGTATATAGGGCATCAGGTATTAGGGTCACCTGAGACCCAGTGTCTAACAATGCCGGAACAGCAATACCATCTAGAATGATAGACAGGTAGGGTCGTCCACCCACATACCTGCGGTTCCAGTCTAGGGGGCCTGACGGGTCTCCTCCTGGTGTTGGCCCTCGGACCCAGGTTCTGCCCGTTTAAAGGACACTGTGGAGACATATGACCTTTCCGGTTGCATCGGTAACAGGTGATCTCCCGACGAGGAGGGTGTTGATCAGAGGTCGCTCCTTGGGGTGGCGTTGTCCTCCTCCGGGGGGGCGACGTCTTCCTTCTTCTCCGGTTCATCCACGGGACGTCTTCTGGGCAATCAGCTAATAAGATCTTCCCTTCTTCCTCTTTCCGCAGCTGCAGGGCACTCATCACAGCAGCCAGATTTTTAGTCAGCTGGCGCACCTCTGAGCGCAGACAGTCCAATTCACTAGGGGGTGTCACCTGCGTTTTGGTTTCGGCCACTAGCGAGGAAAAGGGGGTTGCTGCCGGCTCCAGAGTGACTTCACCCTGACGATGTTGGGTTGCCACCTCAGGTTTGCCCAGGGGCCGCAGCCCTTTTATTGCCATGTCCTTTAGGGCATCAAAGGTAGCATCAGGGTGATCTAAAGACCACCAATTCACAGTTCTGCGCTCCGCTTGGGACCTCAGTCCCTGCACAAATTGTTCTTTCAGCATCTTATTTTCATCAATGACACTTATGGTATTAACCTGCTTGAGGGCTCGCAGGGCCCCTTGTAGTCGGCATGCATAGTCCCTTGTGCTGTCACTTGGTTGCTGTGAACAGTTATAGAATGCCATCCGGAGATCTGTTTCGGTGCGATCTTCAAAAATGGCCTGTAACTTTAAGAGGATTGCAGGCACCAACTCCTGGTCCGTGGTAGCCCAAGTCTCCACTTCTCTCTCAGCAGCGCCAGTTAGCTGCCCTATTAATACTGCAGCTTTTTGCCTCTCAGACATAGAGTACATTTCCAGGACACTGCATATCTTCCGTTTGAATCCTGCTAAAGTGCCTGGCTCGCCGCTGTACTGGGGAAGCCATTTCGCCCCAGGCATATATGGAAGCGTTAGTGGCATGAGCGGGACCACCGGACTGAGTGCTGGGCCTGTGCCCCCATCTGGCGCTACAACGCCACGCGGTGCGGAGTCGGGTCCTCCGGCTGGGGCCGCACTGTCGGCCGGTTGTTGCAACATATTAGCGCCCCCTTGGTTAAACGGAGCCTACCGGTTTCAGAAGCTGCTATTTCCCAGGCACAGCAGTAGGAACAGGACCTTCGTCGCAGGCGCTCTGATGTCAGAGCGTCCACTTCCTGTCGCAGGACCTGCCGCTGAGTCAGAGCCGGGGGCGTGTCCAAGACTTTGCGCGCTCCTTCAGGTACGCCCACCTTCTTCTCCAGCGCCTCAGGGCGCGAATATGGCGGCAAATATGGCGGTATTTGGCGCCAAACAATAGCAACAGTCTTTTTCACCAAAACACTCCACAGGCACACAGGGCTCGCAATGCTGCAAGTTTCGGATCCTGTTCGTGACGCCAAGTTTGTCTAGACCCGCACCACAATTGTGGTTTACCAGAGCAATGGGGTACTCAGAGCCGAGCCCATGGAAGTCTATGGGGTTGTCACAGGTAGCGCTGGCTCGGTCTGTGGCCCTGGCGGTCAGGCGTATGTTGGGGGGAATATTTACAGGGGATAGGTATATATACAGTTCGTGACGCCACCTGTAGTTCTCTGATCACTAAGACCAGCGCTGCTGTAGATCTCTGAGGGGATGGTGAGGCAGCTAGATGTCGGGTCCCCTACAGGTGGGACTCTTCCCTCAGGTCGATAGTTATGGTGGGGTTGTGCAGGGATGCAATCAAATAACTCAGTCTCACACATAGAAGCTTCTTTCCATACCTTTTACTTCAAGTTGTTCAGGCAGGTCCCAGGGAGGCTGTTCGGGGTGGATGAATGCACGTAGCGGTAACAGTTGAGCAGGTTACAGGCCTCCTTCTCTTTCCAAATGATGAGTGAGTCCAAGCTTGCCTGTAGCTAAGTTAACTCTATAGTTTTCAGCTTTTCCCACTAGCTGTACTGCCCGGTCAGTTTTGTGATAGAGCCTTATAAGTGGTGAACTAAGTACTTTCTTTTGCTGCGCGCCGGACTCAGAAGTCTTGTTCTCCTGACTCGGTTACGTACTGGCACTCTAAGGGCGGCTTTCTGCAACCTAAGGTACAGTAAGACTCTGGCTTTTCTATCACTATGCCTGGAGCTATAGTGACGCTTCGGTCCCCAGTGACCGGTGACAATGTGCAGGATAATCCGATCCTTTAGGCACTACTGAATTCCTTCCACTATGCCCTTCGCCCTGCTTCTGCTTTCAATGTAGCACTGAAGCGTGAAGATAGAAAGTCAGTTTTCTTCCTTGGTCTCACTGAGTAACTCTCAGTTTCCTCAAAGTTCAGACTGAGTAAAAGGTAACTCTGACTAGACTCGGGATGATAACTAGTCATCCGTTACTAGACTCCACTTCGTTGAATTGGCAGGAACTAATCTTCTGCTCACCCAGAGCTCTGACAGGAATCCTCACTGTCTGAGAAGAACTAGCCCTGACTGCTCTGTACGATGACAGGAAGCTAGACTGACTCCCTCCTGTGCTACACGTCACTCCCCTATGCACCCCTGTGGGTGTGTCTGAAGTGTAAGTGAGTGTCAAGCTTTAACTGTTACCTTACTGTGCATTCTTCAGATCCTGTGTGCCTTACATACCAGGGCTACACACATAGAATACATATATATATATATATATGTAATTGTGACATATATATATACATATATTTATAGTTCATACACTTCTACATACTGTAATAGCTGCTAAATCAATTGCCGGCTTTTGTGAAATCACAAAAGCCGACATGAAATGATACATTGTTTCCACACAGTTAACCATGTCATTTCATGTATTTTGATATATGGTTTTAACTTACAATTACATAAGTGTATTTGTGCAAAATTTCAGACATGTAGGGGTTAATTAAAGGTGTAAATTAGTTGAAAAAAAATGCGTGGGCTCCCGCTGTATTTTCTCCACCAGACAGACAAAGCAAGCGAGTGGGGGCAGATAATAATAGCCTAGGGAGGGTACATTTTTTTTTGTGCCCCCTGTTATGTTTCGGTAGCTGAGGAGAGCAGGCAAAAAGGCAATACACCAGAGCAGTTGGAATCTATGAGATTGCAGTACCCTGACCAACCACCACAACTAGAGGCAGCCGTGGAGCGTTCCCACGTTGGTCCTAGACGCCTCGTCACAGCCTGAGAAACTAACTACACCTAAAGACAGAAACAGGAAAGCTATCTGCCCCGGAGCAGAACCCCAAAGATAACAGAAAGCCCCCAAACATGTAATGGCGGTTAGACAAGAGGAAATACTGACACAGAAAGAAAATAGTATGAGCAAACGCTGGGGCCAAAACTATCTAAATAGAAAAGGATAGGAAGGGTACTTACTGCAATCCCAGAAAACCCTGAAAAGCACCAACTCTACTAATTTCAAAATAACCTGAGATCACACGACCTCTACCACCTAAATTAGTTCTCTGGTGTAACAAAATCAAAACAGCAGCCACTGAAAAAACTGGAAAAAGCAAAAGAACAAAACTCAGTGGCTGAACTAAACTGAGAGGGCAGAAGCCCCCGGAGGGGACCCTGAAGGCCCCCAAAGAAGTGCAGAACAAAATGCAAAAATATAGCACAAACACAAAAGAAGCAAAAGTCTTATCTGTAAGCAGGAGATGCAGACACGACACAGCAGGCTACAAGGGAAACTGGAATGAAGGATTCAGACCAGAACAATTGATCACCGGCAACCCTGATGGGAAAATGACTCCCTTATATAAGACCAGTCAGTAACACCTGATTCCCAGTCCTCACAATCTTCACTAGCACCGCTTGTAACCACCAGAGGGAGCCTCTGCTCAGAACTCATCTCAAACCCATTCACAACAGTACCCCCCCCTTGAGGAGGGGTCACCGAACCCTCATTTGAGCAACCAGGTCGGTCAGGATGAATTCCATGATACGCACGGATAAGTCTCCTAGCATGGATGTCCGAAGCAAACACCCAAGAATTGTCTTCCTGACCATAACCTCTCCATTTAACCAAATACTGGAGTTTCCGTCTAGAAAAACGAGAATCCAATATTTTCTCAACCACATACTCCAGATTGCCCTCAACCAAAACAGGATCAGGAGGCACAGCAGCAGGAACCACTGGCTCAACAAACCTCTTCAACAAGGACTTGTGGAACACGTTATGGATCTTAAATGTCCCTGGAAGAAGCAAACGAAAAGAAACAGGATTAATAATCTCCATGATCTTATAAGGTCCAATGAACCTAGGCTTAAATTTAGGAGATGCTACTCTCATAGGAATATTCTTTGAGGACAACCAGACCAAGTCCCCCACTTTAAACCGAGGACCATCAGTCCTATGCCGGTTAGCAAACCGCTGGGCCTTCTCCTGAAGAGGGACAACCTCTCCACTACCTGGTCCCAAATCTGCTGCATACGCTCCACAACAGAGTCAACACCTGGACAGACAGAAGCCTCCGTCTGTCCTGAAGAAAATCGAGGGTGAAACCCAGAATTACAGAAAAACGGAGACATCAAAGTGGCAGAGCTAGCCCTATTATTAAGAGCAAACTCAGCCAAATGCAAAAAAGAGACCCAGTCATCCTGATCAGCAGACACAAAGCATCTTAGATAAGTCTCCAATGTCTGGTTTGTTCTCTCAGTTTGACCATTGGTCTGAGGATGAAATGCCGAGGAGAAAGACAATTGAACACCCAGTTTAGAACAAAAAGTCCTCCAAAATCTGGAAACAAACTGGACTCCTCTGTCAGACACAATGTTCTCAGGAATGCCGTGTAAACGAACCACGTGCTGAAGGAACAACGGCACCAATTCAGAGGAGGAAGGCAACTTAGGTAATGGCACAAGATGTATCATTTTGGAAAACCTATCACAAATTACCCAGATGGTGGTCATTCTCTGAGAAACAGGAAGATCGGAAATGAAATCCATAGAGATATGGGTCCATGGTCTCTTGGGCACAGGCAATGGCATCAACAAACCACTAGAGCGAGAGCAAGGCTTGGAGCGAGAGCAAGTCCCGCAGGACTGCACAAACTCCCTGACATCACGAGACAAGGTAGGCCACCAAAAGGACCGACTAACCAAGTCTCTAGTACCAAAAATTCCGGGATGCCCAGCCAATGCGGAACAATGAATCTCAGACATCACACTCTTTTTCCATTGGTCCGGGACAAACAATTTTCCAACAGGGCAGCGCTCGGGCCTATCCTCCTGACACCCCTCCAGAGCAAGTCTCAAACTGGGCGAGATGGCGGAAAGAACTACACCCTCTTTCAAAATAACAGAAGGATCAGATAACTCAGGAGAGTCCGCAAGGAAACTCCTCGAGAGGGCATCCGCCTTAACATTCTTAGTGCCAGGAAGAAAGGAAACCACAAAATTAAAACGTGTGAAAAACAAGGCCCACCTGGCCTGTCTAGGATTGAGTCGCTTGGCAGATTCCAGATAGACCAGATTCTTATGGTCCGTAAGGACCACCACCTGATGTTTGGCTCCCTCCAGCCAATGTCTCCACTCTTCAAAAGCCCGCTTCATGGCCAATAACTCCCGATTACCCACGTCATAATTACGTTCAGTAGGAGAAAATTTTCGAGAGAAAAAGGCACAAGGGTTACTTTTAGAGGTCTCTGGATCTTTTTGGGACAAAACGGCACCTGCCCCAATTTCAGAGGCATCAACCTCCACCTGAAATGGCAGAGAAACATCAGGCTGCCGTAGAACAGGAGCAGAAGTGAATCTCTGCTTAAGTTCCTGAAATGCAGAGACTGCCTCAGGAGGCCAATTCACCACATCAGAACCCTTTCTGGTCAAATCAGTTAATGGTTTAACAATAACCGAGAAATTACCAATAAATTTACGATAAAAATTGGCAAAACCCAAAAATCTCTGAAGAGCCTTTAATGAAGTAGGTTGGACCCAATCACAGATGGCCTGAACCTTGACCGGGTCCATTTCAATAACAGATGGGGACAAAATGAATCCCAGAAATGAGATCCTCTGTACGCCAAAAAGACACTTTGATCCCTTCACATACAGAGCATTCTCTCTCAAAATCTGGAATACAGTTCGAACATGTTTCACATGAGAGTCCCAGTCATTAGAAAAAATCAAGATATCATCCAAATAAACAATCAGAAATTTGTCCACAAAATCCCTGAAAATGTCATTCATGAAGGACTGGAAGACGGAAGGAGCATTAGTGAGCCCAAAGGGCATCACTAGGTACTCAAAATGCCCTTCAGGGGTATTGAATGCCGTCTTCCATTCATCCCCGTGCTTAATGCGAATAAGGTTATACGCCTCCCTGAGGTCAAGCTTGGTAAACCAAGTAGCGTTTTTCACCCCCGAAAACAGGTCAGAAATCAAGGGTAACGGGTATTGATATTTCACAGTAATATTGTTCAAGAGACGATAATCAATACACGGCCTTAATGAACCATCTTTTTTGGCCACAAAGAAAAAACCGGCACCTAAGGGTGAAGAGGATGGTCTGATATGACCCTTCTCCAATGATTCCTTGATATAAGACCGCATAGCGTCATGTTCAGGTACAGACAAGTTAAAAAGGCGACCTTTAGGGAATTTACTACCTGGCACTAATTCAATAGCGCAGTCATAGCTCCTATGGGGAGGCAAGGATGCAGATTTACTTTCGCTAAACACATCAGAAAAATCAAACAAAAAGTCAGGAACATCCTGAGCCTGGAGGGAGGCAGAAAAAACAGGAGTGTTGGTATTAACACATTGGCAGCCCCAACTGGTTACAGACACAGATTTCCAATCCAAAACAGGATTATGAGACTGTAACCAAGGGAAATCCAGCACGATAATGTCATGCAGATTATATAGAACCAAAAATTTGCAGCACTCCTGGTGATCAGGTTCAACCCTCATTATCACCTGAGTAGAAAACTGGGGTTTATTCTCAGCCAAAGGGGTAGAATCGATCCCCAGTAGGGGAATAGACTTCTGTAGGGGTATCAAGGGAAACCCACAACGTTTAGCAAAATCATAATCCATCAGGTTAATAGCTGCTCCAGAATCAACGAAAGCCTGAGCAGAAAATGAGGACAGAGAGCATATCAGAGTGACAGTTAATAAAAACTTAGTCTGAACACTACCCAAGACAACTGAGCGTGCAAAACGTCTTCCCCGCTTAGGGCAGACTGAAATAGCATGAGAGGCATCACCACAGTAGAAACATAACCCATTGCGCTTTCGAAACTCATGACGCTGTGCCCCAGACACCACTCTATCACACTGCATGGGTTCAGAAGCTGGTTCACAAGGCAACACCATTCCACGCATACTTCTCCGCTCACGCAAACGTCTGTCAATTTGAATCGCTAATGACATAGAATCATTGAGACCAGAGGGGACAGGGAATCCCACCATAACATCCTTTACATTATCTGACAGACCCTTCCGGAAAAGGGCCGCCAAAGCGTCGTCATTCCATTTGGTCAGGACTGCCCACCTACGGAATCTCTGACAGTATAACTCAGCGTCATCAAGCCCCTGATTTAATGCCAACAAGGTTTTTTCAGCTTGATCAGTGACATTAGGCTCATCGTACAATAACCCCAAAGCCTGAAAAAACGCATCAACATCACTCAAAACAGGATCCCCAGGTTTCAGGGAAAAAGCCCAATCCTGAGGATCGCCGCGCAGGAGAGAGATGATAATTTGAACCTGCTGCGCTGCGTTTCCTGAGGACTTAGATTTTAAGGCAAAAAACAATTTACAATTATTTTTGAAATTCTGAAACTTAGCTCTATCCCCCAAAAACAAATCTGGCATGGGGATCCTAGGTTCCACAACAGGCAACCTAGCAAGATATGCAGCAATACTCTGAACCTCAGTGGCAAGCTGATCCACACGGCCAGACAACTGTGCAAACTCCATTGGGAGAAAAGATCCTCCCCAGCACCCAGAGATACAGAGGGAAAAAAAAAAAAAAAATGCAACAAACAGAAAAATATCTCTGACAACTCTGACAACCTTTTTTCTTTCACAATATTTTTCCCTTCTGTGAGTACCATACAATTTTCAATTTTTTGGGCCGGTGATACTGTTATGTTTCGGTAGCTGAGGAGAGCAGGCAAAAAGGCAATACACCAGAGCAGTTGGAATCTATGAGATTGCAGTACCCTGACCAACCACCACAACTAGAGGCAGCCGTGGAGCGTTCCCACGTTGGTCCTAGATGCCTCGTCACAGCCTGAGAAACTAACTACACCTAAAGACAGAAACAGGAAAGCTATCTGCCCCGGAGCAGAACCCCAAAGATAACAGAAAGCCCCCAAACATGTAATGGCGGTTAGACAAGAGGAAATACTGACACAGAAAGAAAATAGTATGAGCAAACGCTGGGCCAAAACTATCTAAATAGAAAAGGATAGGAAGGGTACTTACTGCAATCCCAGAAAACCCTGAAAAGCACCAACTCTACTAATTTCAAAATAACCTGAGATCACACGACCTCTACCACCTAAATTTGTTCTCTGGTGTAACAAAATCAAAACAGCAGCCACTGAAAAAAATGGAAAAAGCAAAAGAACAAAAACTCAGTGGCTGAACTAAACTGAGAGGGCAGAAGCCCCCGGAGGGGACCCTGAAGGCCCCCAAAGAAGTGCAGAACAAAATGCAAAAATATAGCACAAACACAAAAGAAGCAAAAGTCTTATCTGTAAGCAGGAGATGCAGACACGACACAGCAGGCTACAAGGGAAACTGGAATGAAGGATTCAGACCAGAACAATTGATCACCGGCAACCCTGATGGGAAAATGACTCCCTTATATAAGACCAGTCAGTAACACCTGATTCCCAGTCCTCACAATCTTCACTAGCACCGCTTGTAACCACCAGAGGGAGCCTCTGCTCAGAACTCATCTCAAACCCATTCACAACAGCCCCCCCTGGCTAATAACATCTGCCCCCAGACACCCCAGAAAGGGCAAATCTCTAATTAGATTTGCCCTTTCTGGCACTTTGCCTGTCTATTCCCATTGCCCTGTAGCGGTGGCGAATGGGTTAATAAGGGTTAAAGCCACCTTGCAATTGAAAGGTGACTGTAAGCCAGGTTAATAATTGAGTGTATGTATCTAGTGTTTTGTGAGCTGTCAGTGTGATTTTACAGTAGCCGGGATGAATTGCCGGCTTTTCAAAGGAGACTGGTGCATATAAATCGGACAGCACGTGCATGGTGCGAGTGCTGTTCGTTTTTTAATCGCACCCATTGACTTGCATTGGCGATTATCATCCCAAAATCGCATCAAATCGCAGCATGCTGCAATTTTTTTCTCACACCAATTTCTGATGAGAAAAAAATCGCAAATGAGAATTCACCTATTGAATAACATTGGTCAAATTTGAATCCGATTTTTTTTCCTCTGATTATCATCCGTTTTCGGCGCTAGTGAGTATGAGCCCTTAATACACATTTTGAGTGTCCAGCGTGGCGGGGGGAGGGGCATGGCATGGATCTCTGCAGAGATAATGAAGATCTCCATTTTCTTTTCCCTTTCCCGCATTTCTAGTGGGCGGTGCAGTCTGTCAGCCTATCAGCAACGCACACACGGAGCGAGGTGCTTTTTTCACAGAAGCAAGGGCATGTGTCATTGGCTGTGTATGTCAAATGTCCTTGCCCTATAAGACCCAGCCATTTCCCCCCCCGCCACCATTTTCTCACTGCTGCAGCTCAGTGTTAGACGGCACTGCTGCTGTTAGCGCTATATTGTGTGTGCAACAGCGATTTTTAAAGCGAAATAGCTGGGAAATACACAGGAAGGTTTAGGGAGTAGGGACTAGTTAGTAATTGCAGCCCTTTTCAGGGCTCGGTTACAGCAGTTCCTAGCACTTTTAGCAGGCAGGTCTGTGCTCTATATAGACAGATAGGTCAAAGGTCAACTTGGGACAGTGACTATTTGTAATTGCAGCCCTTTTCAGGGCTCAGTTACAGCAGTTCCTAGCACTTTTAGCAGGCAGGTCTGTGCTCTATATAGACAGATAGGTCAAAGGTCAACTTGGGTCAGTGACTATTTGTAATTGCAGCCCTTTTCAGGGCTAGGTTATAGCAGTTGCTATAACTTTTTGTCAGCTACACCAGCGTTCAAATCACTCCTAATTATTCGCTGCATCTAGCCTGTTCATTTAATTGTGTGCATAGTAGCAGTGTGTGCTACTCATTGTATTAGGCCATATAAAGTAAGCTACACCAGCGTTCAAATCACTCCTAATTATTCGCTGCATCTAGCCTGTTCAATAATTGTGTGCGTAGCAGTGAGTGCTACTCATTGTAATAGGCCATATAAAGTAAGCTACACCAGCGTTCAAATCACTCCTAATTATTCGCTGCATCTAGCCTGTTCAATAATTGTGTGCATAGTAGCAGTGTGTGCTACTCATTGTATTAGGCCATATAAAGTAAGCTACACCAGCGTTCAAATCACTCCTAATTATTCGCTGCATCTAGCCTGCTCAATAATTGTGTGCATAGTAGCAGTGTGTGCTACTCATTGTATTAGGCCATATAAAGTAAGCGACACCAGCGTTCAAATCACTCCTAATTATTCGCTGCATCTAGCCTGTTCAATAATTGTGTGCATAGTAGCAGTGTGTGCTACTCATTGTATTAGGCCATCTATACTAAGCTCCACCACCTGTGTATCTAATAAAATAGTTTTACTGCTTCTAACCCAGCCAATCCTTTTGGGCTAGTACCACAAATTGGCCACTCAGCTCTGGTCGGTTTCCATCCATCGTTTTTTGGGCAAACAACTACAGAGTTGTCAATTTGGTAACCACCAAAATGAGTGGCAAAAGGCCTGCTGCTGGTGGAAAGGGGAATAGGCGTGGTGGGAAGAGAAAAAAACGTTGTGTCCGTGGGGTAGGTGTTAAAGCAACAGTAACATCTGCAGAAGAAAGACCATCTTCCAGCCAAACTAAGATGTCTACTTCTTTTAGTGGACAATGTGGTACGATCCCTTTCTTACGTGCACGCCCATTGCCACACATTCCAGATGAGGCACAAAAACAGCAGGTGCTTCAACAGATATCAAGTGGTCCTTTAAGTCGGCTCTCCTTCACTTCAACTTCAACATCACAAAAACTCCAGTCCTCAGAGGTGTCACCCCAATCGCACTTGCTTCCTCACAGCTCCCAAGAAGTCTCCAGCTGCCCGTCTGAGTATGGGGTAGAACAGATGGTTGAGTCTGCAGAGCTGTTTACTCATACTATAGCCTGGGAATCAGAGGTCGGCTCCAGAGCTTCTGTGAATCCAGACGAGGAAATGATGTGCACTGATGCCCAGAATGTTTATGGGTCGGATCCAGGACCAGATGAAGAAAGTTCTGAGCATAATGTAGACCCTCGTTCCCAAACTGTAACTCCTGTTGGTGGAGACAATGAGGAAGACGATGATGAGACTCAAATACCTGATGTGAGCGACAACTTGAGTTTGGTGTCAGGGCAGGAAGAGGTTGGCTCTGAGGACGACGGGGGTGAGAACACACAGGGTGATGATGATGACGAGGTTGTAGATCCCACTTACTGTCAACCCACAGTCAGACAGTCGATGAGGTCAGCAGAGGAGGTGGAGGAGGATTCGAGTGACGACGAGGTCAGGGTGCGCCTTCCTGGTCAGAGATGTAGTACTGGAAGCACGTCACCAACTGCATCCTCAACCACAACTCTGCCTCTGACCACAAGTCAAGGTGGCTCTTCAGGTCGCGTGGGTTCTAAGCCTTGCATAGCCTGGGCATTTTTTAACATCGATAAGGATGACCCAACTCGTGTTATCTGTAACATTTGTGACCAAAAGCTAAGTAGAGGCCAAAAAATCCATAGTCTGAGTACTTCATGCATGAACCGTCACATGGATATGAAGCATAAGTTGCAGTGGCAAGCTCACTGTGCTACAATGCGGCCTAGCGGGCCGTCCCAACCACCGTCTGCCCCATCTTGTGCATCCGTGAACGCGGCCTCTTCATCCCCTGTGACTGGGGGGACAGCAGTCAGACCTGTTTTGAGACTCAGACCTGGCACCCCTTTAGCCGCAACACCAAGTCAGATTGGCAGGTCATTTCATTTGGAAGTGAAAACACCAGCTGGTGTTGAGCGGTCTCCGATATAGAGAGCACCACCTTTGGATCAAGGCAACCTAACTTTTGCGCCTGCATCTTTCTCACAGACCGTCAGTTGTCCGGGGACACCCTACTCAACCCCGTCTACGCACAACAGCCAGCCCTCGGTCCCTCAGATGTGGACAAGTAAAAGACCATTTCCTCCTAGCCATGAGAAAGCTAAGAGGTTGAATTTCACCGTCTGCAAGCTCTTGGCTACAGAAATGCTGCCTTTCCGCCTTGTGGACACAGAGGATTTTCGAGACCTTATGTCCGTCGCAGTGCCCCAGTACCAGATGCCCAGTCGGCACTACTTCTCAAAGAAAGGTGTGCCTGCGCTCCACCAGCATGTCGCACACAACATCACCGCTTCTTTGAGAAACTCAGTGTGTGACAGGGTGCATTTTACCACAGACACTTGGATGAGTAGGCATGGACAGGGGCGTTACATGTCGCTGACTGGGCACTGGGTAACTATGGTTACTGCAGGACAAGGGGCTGCTGTCCAAGTCTTGCCGTCCCCACAAGTTGTGCGTCAATCCTCTTTATCTCGAAGTTCCTCCACTGCTTCTGCCTCCTCAACCTCCTCTCGGTCCTCCACCTGCACCAAAAGCCTGTCTGCTCATGCCACGGGCTTTCTAACTGCGCAGAAGGTATCCTGCACACCTCCTTGCTATGCTGGCATAAGGGCTCAACGTCATCAGGCGGTTTTTACGTTGAAATGTCTGGGAAATGTGAGTCACACAGCTGAGGAGTTGTGGTCAGCTCTGGAAAACCAGTTTCAGGAATGGTTGTCTCAACTGGACCTGCAACCAGGGAAGGCCGTGTGCGACAATGCCGCAAACCTGGGTGCGGCCCTTCGCCGGGCAATGTCACACACGTGCCTTGTATGGCTCACGTGTTGAACCTGGTTGTCCAGCAATTTTTGGCCCACTACAGTTCTAACTTGCCAACCGTGGGACTGTCGAGTCTTCAGCACTCAAACCGTCACAGAAACACAGTATCTGCTGGTGTTAACAGCAATTTTGTGGAATCCTTTCACCAGTTTTTTCACCCATCCTTTGCAAGGCCACAGGAGACAAGAAGTCAGACACATAGTCAACGCCTAGAGACGATGGTACAGGAGTATCTCCAACTGAACATCGAAACCATGACTGTGTCACTGGAACCTTGCTCTTTTTGGGCTTCCAATCTGGATAAATGGCCGGAGCTCGCCACTCACGCCTTGGAGATCTTGTCATGCCCCGCAGCCAGCGTTCTCTCTGAATGTGTGTTCAGCGCTGCTGGTGGTGTGCTGACAGATAAGCGCACGCGGCTGTCCACTGAGAATGTAGACAGACTCACGTTCATAAAGGTGAACAAATCATGGATCCACAAGAACTTTTCTACCCCTGTGTCATCCTGGGGAGAGTAAAAGCTTGAGGGTTTGGTAAAATCACCTCAACAACCATTTTAAGCTTTCAAATTACTAATAATTTTGATCTGCATCTAGGCCGGAAAATTATTTTGGCCCTGTAGCAGTGTGTGGTACTCATTGTATTAGGCCATCTACACTAAGCTCCACCAGCTTTCAAATTCCTAATAATTTTTTGCTGCATCTTGCCTGGAAAATGACTTTGGGCCTGTAGCAGTGTGTGGTACTCATTGTATGATGCCTTCTACCCTAAGCTCCACCAGCTTTCAAATTCCTAATAATTTTTAGCTGCATCTTGCCTGGAAAATAACTTTGGGCCTGTAGCAGTGTGTGGTACTCATTGTATGAGGCCTTCTACACTAAGCTCCACCAGCTTTCAAATTCCTAATAATTTTTAGCTGCATCTTGCCTGTAGCAGTGTGTGGTACTCATTGTATTATGCCATCTATACTAACCTCCACCACCTTTCAAATTAATCATAATTTTTGTTCTCTCTGATCGTGTGTTCAGCGCTGCTGGTGTGTGCTGACAGATAAGCGCACACAGCTGTCGACTGAGAATGTAGAAAGACTCACATTCATAAAGATGAACAAATCACGGATCCGCAAGGACTTTTCTACCCCTGTGTCATCCTGGGGAGAGTAAAAGCTTGAGGATTTGTTAAAATCACCTCACCAACCGTTTTAAGCAACTCTGGGGCAATTGATGCTACTTAAGTGGTGTCTGTGCCCCAAATTTTTGGAAAAAATGGAGACTCTTTTTGGAGTCCCCTTGCTCTGTTTTACATGACGTTGGCATCGTCAATTACAGGTGGGTTGGGTCTTTCCCCACCCCCCTTTTAACCGTAAGAAACTACATACACTATGACTTGGGGTAACACAGATGGTTGAGTGTGAAGAGCTGTTTACTCATACTATAGCCTGGGAATCAGAGGTCTGCTTCAAAGCTTCAGTGTCTGCTAGTCAGCGGAGTATCCACCGGCTGTAGATCTAATTACAAATTTTTAACTGCATCTAGCCCAGCCAATAATTTTGGGCCTAGCTTGAGTGTCTGCTAGTCAGCGGATTAACTCAGCTGTTAAGCAAGCTACACCACCTGTCGTTTGAACACTTGATTTTTTCAAAGGATATGCTTCGGGCCCCCGGGACACTCAGTGAAGAGCATCGGGGAGGCACCCCAAGGCACAGGGGCTGTGACTGGCGGTAGGATGCCTTGCGTTGGACCGCCAAGCTCGATCCTTATAAAAGCTTTTTAACTGCAGCAGCTTTACTGGACACTACTGGACGGAGCTGGAATTACCGCCGCTGCTGGCATGAGACTTGATCTGCAATAGATTTAAGGATTTAAAGTGTACTCATTCAAATTAGAGAGACAATTTAAATAAAAAAGATTAGACCTGCCTCCACTGTTATGATTTGGTAGCTGAGGAGAGCAGGCAAAAACGGCAATACACCAGAGAGGTTGGAATCTAATGGATTGCAGTACCCTGACTAACCACCACAACTAAAGGCAGCCGTGGAGCGTTCCTAAGTTGGTCCTAGACGCCTCGTCACAGCCTGAGAGGTTAACTACACCTAAAGATAGAAAGAGGAAAGCTATCTGCCCCGGAGCAGATCCCCAAAGAACATAGGAAGCCCCCAAACATGTAATGGCGGTTAGACAAGAGGAAATACAGACACAGACAGAAAATAGTATGAGCAAACGTTGGGGCCCAATCTTCCTAGAAAGAAAAGGATAGGAAGGACACTTACTGCAATCCAAAAAACCCTAAAAAATACCAACTCTACTAATTGCAAAAACACCTGAGATCACACGACCTCTACCACCTAAATTAGTTCTCTGGTGTAACAAAACTAAGCCGCAGCCACTCAAAATACTGGAAAAGGCAAATGAACAAATAACAGTGGCTCAAATAAACTGAGAGGAGCACAAGCCCCCGGAGGGGACCTGGCTGACCTCCACAGAAGTGCAGAGAACAATGCAAAAAGCAAGCACAAAAATAAAAGCAGAAAATATCTTATCTGATAGCAGAAGATGCAGGCAAGAGTCAGCAAGCTTCAAAGTGAACCAGGAACCACAGTTGAGACAAGAACAATTGATCACCGGCAAACATGATGGGAGGGAACCTCCCTTATATAAGACCAGTCTGTAACTCCTGACTGCCAATCTTCACAGTCTTCATTGAATGGTTCAGTACTGTTTGTAACCACCAGAGGGAGCTTCTGCTCAGAATTCATTTCTAACACATTCACAACAGTACCCCCCTTGAGGAGGGGTCACCGAACCCTCATTTGGGCAACCAGGTCGGTCAGGATGAGCTCTGTGATATGCACGGATCAGTCTCCTAGCATGGATGTCCGAAGCAAACACCCAAGAATTGTCCTCCTGACCATAACCTCTCCACTTAACCAAATACTGGAGTTTCCGTCTAGAAAAACTAGAATCCAATATTTTCTCAACCACATACTCCAGATTGCCCTCAACCAAAACAGGGTCAGGAGGCGCAGCCATAGGAACCACTGGCTCGACAAACCTCTTCAATAAGGACTTGTGGAACACGTTATGGATCTTAAATGTCCCTGGAAGAAGTAAACGAAAGGAAACAGGATTAAGAATCTCCATGATCTTATAAGGTCCAATGAACCTAGGCTTAAACTTAGGAGATGCAACTCTCATAGGGATATTTCTTGAAGACAACCAGACCAAGTCCCCCACTTCAAACCGAGGACCATCAGTCCTATGCCGGTTGGCAAACCGCTGGGCCCTCTCCTGAGAGAGGGACAACCTCTCCACTACCTGGTCCCAAATCTGCTGCATACGCTCCACAACAGAGTCAACACCTGGACAGACAGAAGCCTCCGTCTGTCCCGAAGAAAATCGAGGGTGAAACCCAAAATTGCAGAAAAATGGAGACATCAAAGTGGCAGAGCTAGCCCTATTATTAAGAGCAAACTCAGCCAAAGGCAAAAAAGAGACCCAGTCATCTTGATCAGCAGACACAAAGCATCTCAGATAAGTCTCCAATGTCTGGTTTGTTCTCTCAGTTTGTCCATTGGTCTGAGGATGAAAAGCAGAGGAGAAAGACAATTGAACACCAAGTTTAGAACAAAAAGTCCTCCAAAATCTGGAAACAAACTGGACTCCTCTGTCAGACACAAAGTTCTCAGGAATGCCGTGTAACCGAACCACGTGCTGAAGGAACAAAGGCACCAATTCGGAGGAGGAAGGCAACTTAGGTAATGGCACAAGATGTATCATTTTGGAAAACCTATCACAAATCACCCAGATAACGGTCATTCTCTGAGAAACAGGGAGGTCGGAAATGAAATCCATAGAGATATGGGTCCATGGTCTCTTGGGCACAGGCAATGGCATCAACAAACCACTAGAGCGAGAGCAAGGCTTGGAGTGAGAGCAAGTCCCGCAGGACTGCACAAATTCCCCGACGTCACGAGACAAAGTAGGCCACCAAAAGGACCGACTAACCAAGTCTCTGGTACCAAAAATTCCGGGATGACCGGCCAACGCGGAACAATGAATCTCAGACATCACACTCTTTTTCCACCGGTCTGGGACAAACATTTTCCCAATAGGGCAGCGCTCGGGTTTATTCTCCTGACACCCTTCCAGAGCCAGTCTCAAATTGGGCGAGATGGCGGAAAGAACTTCACCCTCTTTCAACAGCAGGATCAGATAACTCAGGAGAGTCCGCAAGGAAACTCCTCGAAAGGGCATCCGCCTTAACATTCTTAGTGCCAGGAAGAAAGGAAACCACAAAATTAAAACGTGTGAAAAACAAGGCCCACCTGGCCTGTCTAGGATTAAGTCGCTTGGCTGATTCCAGATAAACCAGATTCTTATGGTCCGTGAGGACCACCACCTGATGTTTGGCTCCCTCCAGCCAATGTCTCCACTCTTCAAAAGCCCACTTCATGGCCAATAACTCCCGATTACCCACGTCATAATTACGTTCAGTTGGAGAAAATTTTCGAGAGAAAAAGGCACAAGGGTTACTTTTAGAGGTCTCTGGATCTCTTTGGGACAAAACGGCACCTGCCCCAATTTCAGAGGCATCAACCTCCATCTGAAATGGCAGAGAAACATCAGGCTGCCGTAGAACAGGAGCAGAAGTGAATCTCTGCTTAAGTTCCTGAAACGCAGAGACTGCCTCAGGAGGCCAATTCACCACATCAGAATCCTTTTTGGTCAAATCAGTCAATGGTTTAACAATAACAGAGAAATTACCAATAAATTTACGATAAAAATTGGCAAAACCTAAGAATCTCTGAAGAGCCTTTAATGAAGTAGGTTGGACCCAATCACAGATGGCCTGAACCTTGACCGGGTCCATTTCAATAACAGATGGGGACAAAATGAATCCCAGAAATGAGATCCTCTGTACGCCTAAAAGACACTTTGATCCCTTCACATACAGAGCATTCTCTCTCAAAATCTGGAACACAGTCCGAACATGTTTCACATGAGAGTCCCAGTCATTGGAAAAAATCAAGATATCATCCAAATAAACAATCAGAAATTTATCCACAAAATCCCTGAAAATGTCATTCATGAAGGACTGGAAGACGGAAGGAGCATTAGTGAGCCCAAAGGGCATCACTAGGTACTCAAAATGCCCCTCTGGGGTATTAAATGCCGTCTTCCATTCATCCCCATGCTTAATGCGAATAAGGTTATACGCCCCCTGAGGTCAAGCTTGGTAAACCAAGTAGCACTTTTCACCCTGGAAAACAGGTCAGAAATCAAGGGTAACGGATATTGATATTTCACAGTGATATTGTTCAAGAGACGATAATCAATACACGGCCTTAATGAACCATCCTTTTTGGCCACAAAGAAAAAAAACGGCACCCAAGGGTGAAGAGGATGGTCTGATATGACCCTTCTCCAATGACTCCTTGATATAAGACCGCATAGCGTCATGTTCAGGTACAGACAAGTTAAAAAGGCGACCTTTAGGGAATTTACTACCAGGCACTAATTCAAGAGCGCAGTCATAGCTCCTATGGGGGGGTGTTGTAAATGGACTTGAAATGAGTTCTGAGCAGAGGCTCCCTCTGGTGGTTACAAGCGGTACTGGACTGTCCAGTGAAGATTGTGAGGAGTGGGAATCAGGTGTTACTGACTGGTCTTATATAAGGGAGTCGCCTTCCCATCAGGGTTGCCGGTGATCAATTGTTCTGGTCTCACTCCATGATTCCTGTTTCCCTTGTAGCCTGCTGTGTCGTGTCTGCATCTCCTGCTAACAGATAAGACATTTTCTTCTTTTTGTTTTTGTGCTTTATTTTTGCATTTTGTCCTGCACTTCTGTGGGGGCCTTCAGGGTCCCCTCCGGGGGCTTTTGCCCTCTCAGTTTAGTTCAGCCACTGATGTTTGTACTTTTGCTTTTTCCAGTTTCTTCAGTGGCTGCTGTTTTGATTTTGTTACACCAGAGAACTAATTTAGGTGGTAGAGGTCGTGTGATCTCAGGTGTTTTTGAAATTAGTAGAGTTGGTGCTTTGCAGGGTTTTTTGGGATTGCAGTAAGTACCCTTCCTATCCTTTTCTATTTAGTTAGTTTGGGCCCCAACGTTTGCTCATACTATTTTCTGTCTGTGTCAGTATTTCTTCTTGTCTAACAGCCATTACATGTTTGGGGGCTTTCTATGTTCTTTGGGGATCTGCTCCGGGGCAGATAGCTTTCCTATTTCTATCTTTAGGTGTAGTTAGTTTCTCAGGCTGTGACGAGGCGTCTAGGACCAACGTAGGAACGCTCCACGGCTGCCTCTAGTTGTGGTGGTTAGTCAGGGTACTGCAATCTCATAGATTCCAACTGCTCTGGTGTATTGCCTTTTTTACCTGCACTCCTCAGTTACCGAAACATAACAGGGGGGCAAGGATGCAGATTTACTTTCGCTAAACACATCAGAAAAATCAGTCAAAAAGTCAGGAACATCCTGAGCCTGGGGAGAGGCAGAAAAAACAGGAGTGTTGGCATTAATACATTGGCAGCCCCAACTGGTTACAGACACAGATTTCCAATCCAAAACAGGATTATGAGACTGTAACCAAGGGAAACCTAGTACAATAATGTCATGTAGATTATACAGCACCAAAAATTTGCAACTCTCCTGGGGATCAGGTTCAACCCTCATTATCACCTGAGTAGAGAACTGGGGTTTATTCTCAGCCAAAGGGGTAGAATCAATCCCCAGTAGGGGAATAGACTTTCGTAGGGGTATCAAGGGAAACCCACAACGTTTAGCAAAATCAAAATCCATCAGGTTAATAGCTGCTCCCGAATCAACACATGCTTGAGCAGAAAATGTGGACAGGGAGCAAATCAGGGTAACAGTCAACAGAAATTTAGTCTGAACACTACCCAAGACAACTGAGCGTGCAAAACGTCTTCCCCGCTTAGGTCAGACTGAAATAGCATGAGAGGCGTCACCACAATAGAAACATAACCCATTGCATTTTTGAAACTCATGACGCTGTGCCCCAGAAGCCACTCTATCACACTGCATGGGTTCAGAAGCTGGTTCACAAGGCAACACTATTCCATGCATACCTCTACGCTCACGCAAACGTCTGTCAATTTGAATCGCTAATGACATAGAATCATTGAGACCAGAGGGAGCAGGGAAACCCACCATAACATCCTTTACATTCTCTGACAGACCCTTCCGAAAAATGGCTGCCAAAGCATCATCATTCCATTTGGTCAGGACTGCCCACTTTCGGAATTTCTGACAGTATAACTCAGCGTCCTCAAGCCCCTGATTTAATGCCAACAAGGTTTTTTCAGCTTGATCAGTGACATTAGGTTCATCGTACAATAACCCCAGAGCCAGAAAAAATGCATCAACATTACTCAAAACAGGGTCCCCAGGTGTCAGGGAAAAAGCCCAATCCTGAGGATCGCCGCGCAGGAGAGAGATGACAATTTGAACCTGCTGTGCTGCGTTCCCTGAGGACTTAGGTTTTAAGGCAAAAAACAACTTACAGTTATTTTTGAAATTCAGAAATTTAGCTCGATCCCCCAAAAACAAATCTGGCATGGGGATCCTAGGTTCCACAACCGGCAACCCTGCAAGATAGGTAGCAATACTCCGAACTTCAGTGGCAAGCTGATCCACACGGCCAGACAACTGTGCAAACTCCATTGAGAAAAAAAAATCCTCAGCACCCAGAGAAAAAGAGAGAAAAAAAAAATGCAACAAACAGAAAAAAAAAAAAAAATCTCCGACAACTCCGACAACTTTTCTCTTTTTTACACCATTTTTCCCTTCTGTGAGTACCATATAATTTTCAGTTTTGACCGGTGATACTGTTATGATTTGGTAGCTGAGGAGAGCAGGCAAAAACGGCAATACACCAGAGAGGTTGGAATCTAATGGATTGCAGTACCCTGACTAACCACCACAACTAAAGGCAGCTGTGGAGCGTTCCTAAGTTGGTCCTAGATGCCTTGTCACAGCCTGAGAGGTTAACTACACCTAAAGATAGAAAGAGGAAAGCTATCTGCCCCGGAGCAGATCCCCAAAGAACATAGGAAGCCCCCAAACATGTAATGGCGGTTAGACAAGAGGAAATACAGACACAGACAGAAAATAGTATGAGCAAACGTTGGGGCCCAATCTTCCTAGAAAGAAAAGGATAGGAAGGACACTTACTGCAATCCAAAAAACCCTAAAAAATACCAACTCTACTAATTGCAAAAACACCTGAGATCACACGACCTCTACCACCTAAATTAGTTCTCTGGTGTAACAAAACTAAGCCGCAGCCACTGAAAAAAACTGGAAAAGGCAAATGAACAAATAACAGTGGCTCAGATAAACTGAGAGGAGCACAAGCCCCTGGAGGGGACCTGGCTGACCTCCACAGAAGTGCAGAGAACAATGCAAAAAGCAAGCACAAAAATAAAAGCAGAAAATATCTTATCTGATAGCAGAAGATGCAAGCAAGAGTCAGCAAGCTTCAAAGTGAACCAGGAACCACAGTTGAGACAAGAACAATTGATCACCGGCAAACATGATGGGAGGGAACCTCCCTTATATAAGACCAGTCTGTAACTCCTGATTGCCAATCTTCACAATCTTCATTGAATGGTTCAGTACTGTTTGTAACCACCAGAGGGAGCTTCTGCTCAGAATTCATTTCTAACACATTCACAATACTCCACCATAGGGGGGCTCGCTCGACCCACCAGCGGACAGGCACCAGTATTGGGAGAGGGGGGCTGGCCGTCAGGGTCCACCGCAGCTCTGGCACAAACTCGTCGACACGCAGGTCGCACGGGCAGGAACGGACTGGCCGTGTTGACTTGGCCCTTTTTTGGTTTTAGAAGGGCATGACATGCCTATATCTTTGTCTCCCCCTCCTTTTACTCCTCCCCCTTTTTTTTCTCGCATGACTATATGTACTTGTCACTTTTCCATGTGTTTGTTGTGTCTTCTGAGCAATTTTCCAGCTTTTGGACACCATTGAAGTGTTTTCTATGTATTTTCTATGTGTTTCTATGTGTTTTTGTATGCCTGCCATTGGTTTTAACGGTGTTCGAGGTGTTCCAAACTCGAACACATTGGAGGTGGCTCATCACAGTCTCTGGCACCTGCCCCCTGAACACCAGAAGACAAGGCCCCTTGCACCGTATCAGTCACCAGCTGCTGAGCCTGAGCAAGAGCCTGCTGTTCCATACTCAGTTTTTGCATCATCTGAGTCAGCTGTTTCACCTGCTCAGAGAGGGTACGCATAGGATCCATTATCCCCACACACCGGAAAAATTTAATCGGTCAGTGATAATATCAGGGACACCGTGACTGATGCACAATCAGTCCACGTGTCCACCCGGGTACCTGGTACTCAGCGCATGCAGATTTAGCCGGGACGGCGCGACCTGAGACACGTGACTGGTAAGGGAGGGTCAGGGGTGGAGCCAACCTCTGGACTCCCAGAGGAGATAGCAGAAAGTGGAGGGGATCGGCAGGGAAAAGGAAAAGTCAGGCGAGCCGAGGTCAATACCGAGAGGTCAGCGGGGTACCAGAACGAGAGACAAGAGATTGGTCAGGTCCAAGCCAAGTGTCAGAAACTGGGAAGGGTGACGGAGGTACCAGGGGAGCAGACAAACGGGCAGTCACAAGACGAAGCAGGAGTCAATACCAGGCAAACAACAAACGGTACAGAATCAGCAAACAAGAACAAAACGGGAGGACAGACCGGGTCAGAAACGGGATCACACGAGAAAAGGCACAAAGCACAAGCACTCAAGGGTCAACTAACTCAGCCGAGGGCAGGAGTATCACTGACAAAGGACGGAGCCCAAAAGAGGCTATTTAAAGCCCTCCCACAGCCAGAGAGAGGTCACCGGCATTAACAACATAGCAGCAATATTTGCATAAGAATTAAAGATAATTTTCTGGATAATCTAAGCTAAAATAACTAAATAACAAGATATGCAAATTGCCTCTTCAAACAAAGAGGACTTGTACTCTATAGCGCCACCTATTGGAAGTAGCGATCCTACAAGTCACAATCAACCCTTTAACGAGTCTTGTAATATGACTTAGGATAAAAGCCAAATCAGAATCTCCATTTGCAGACACGGTGTTTCGGACTGTTGGTCCTCGTCAGTGCAAAGTAGGAGATATCTGATTTGGCTAGATGAGAGGCTCTGGACTGGGGTCTGGGGGTAAGGTTACTCCTTGTGGAGAGTGACATACCAGCTCTGGTGTGTCAAGGTAAGGAGGCTTATTCGCCGTGCAATGCTCCTCTGGGAAATTTTAATATGCAAATTGCCTCTTCAAACAAAGAGGACTTGTACTCTATAGCGCCACCTATTGGAAGTAGCGATCCTACAAGTCACAATCAACCCTTTAACGAGTCTTGTAATATGACTTAGGATAAAAGCCAAATCAGAATCTCCATTTGCAGACACGGTGTTTCGGACTGTTGGTCCTCGTCAGTGCAAAGTAGGAGAGATCTGATTTGGCTAGATGAGAGGCTCTGGACTGAGGTCTAAGGGGTAAGGTTACTCCTTGTGGAGAGTGACATACCAGCTCTGGCGTGTCAAGGTAAGGAGGCTTATTCGCCGTGCAATGCTCCTCTGGGAAATTTTAATATGCAAATTGCCTCTTCAAACAAAGAGGACTTGTACTCTATAGCGCCACCTATTGGAAGTAGCGATCCTACAAGTCACAATCAACCCTTTAACGAGTCTTGTAATATGACTTAGGATAAAAGCCAAATCAGAATCTCCATTTGCAGACACGGTGTTTCGGACTGTTGGTCCTCGTCAGTGCAAAGTAGGAGAGATCTGATTTGGCTAGATGAGAGGCTCTGGACTGGGGTCTGGGGGGTAAGGTTACTCCTTGTGGAGAGTGACATACCAGCTCTGGCGTGTCGAGGTAAGGAGGCTTATTCGCCGTGCAATGCTCCTCTGGGAAATTTTAATATGCAAATTGCCTCTTCAAACAAAGAGGACTTGTACTCTATAGCGCCACCTATTGGAAGTAGCGATCCTACAAGTCACAATCAACCCTTTAACGAGTCTTGTAATATGACTTAGGATAAAAGCCAAATCAGAATCTCCATTTGCAGACACGGTGTTTCGGACTGTTGGTCCTCGTCAGTGCAAAGTAGGAGAGATCTGATTTGGCTAGATGAGAGGCTCTGGACTGGGGTCTGGGGGGTAAGGTTACTCCTTGTGGAGAGTGACATACCAGCTCTGGCGTGTCGAGGTAAGGAGGCTTATTCGCCGTGCAATGCTCCTCTGGGAAATTTTAATATGCAAATTGCCTCTTCAAACAAAGAGGACTTGTACTCTATAGCGCCACCTATTGAAAGTAGCGATCCTACAAGTCACAATCAACCCTTTAACGAGTCTTGTAATATGACTTAGGATAAAAGCCAAATCAGAATCTCCATTTGCAGACACGGTGTTTCGGACTGTTGGTCCTCGTCAGTGCAAAGTAAGAGAGATCTGATTTGGCTAGGTGAGAGGCTCTGGACTGTGGTCTGGGGGTAAGGTTACTCCTTGTGGAGAGTGACATACCAGCTCTGGCGTGTCAAGGTAAGGAGGCTTATTCGCCGTGCAATGCTCCTCTGGGAAATTTTAATATGCAAATAACAAGAGTGATTTTTGTAAGGTCTAAGTGCCTTATTTGACCATCTTATCAATTTAATCTCTTCACGACGGGGCCAATTTCCATTTTTGCATTTTCATTTTTTTCTACTCTTCTTCCCAGAGCCAAAACTCTTTTATTTTTCTGTCCACATAGACATATGAGGGCTTGTTTTTTTTGCAGGACGAGTTGCACTTTTGAATGACACCATTTATTTTACCACATAGTGTAATGGAAAACAGGAAAAAAAATGTGAAAAAACCCAGATTCTGACTGTTATTTGGGAATTGTTTTTACAGGACATTTTTTGGTAAAAATTAACTCCCAATATGATTCTGCTCATCAGTATTGTTACGGTGATACCAAGCATGTCCTTTATTTTAGTGATGTTAAAGAAATCAGATGTTTAAAAAAAAAAAAAAAAAAAAATTGGAGCTTGTGCCGCCATTTTCCAAGACCCATGACATGTTTATTTTTTGGTCGATGGAGGTGTGTGATGGCTTATTTTTTGCAGTGCAAGACAATGATTTTTTTATATATAATTTTGGGATAGAAGTGACCTTTTGATCGCTTGTTACAACATTTTTTGTGGAATTGCAGCCACAAAAAAAACATAATTTTGGCGTTTTTGAATTTTGTTTGCTTACTGATCTGGTTAATTATTTTTTTGATTGATTGAACTTTTCTGAATGCAGTGATACACCATATACGTGGTTTTTTTTTAAATGATTAAAAAAAATGACTGTTGAAACTAAGTCCCACCGCTTGGTGCTTCATGGCGGGGCCAGTAATTTATATACACCTTCCCACCTGCTTGTTTTCCACTTCTAGCGCTACCCCTTCATTTTTGACTGACAGCTCTGGCTTCATAGAGCGAGGAAGGGAGGAGATAGATGGAAATCAAGCAGGTGGGAAGGTGTATATAAATGCCTCGCCATGATGCACCGAGCGCCTTGACTTTGTCATTCTGTGCTGACAGAGTGCCTTGAATACCTTTAATTTTGATGGGGGAAAAGAGGGTTGATTTGAACTTTTATGTTTTTTTTAGTTTTGTCATATTCTTGAAAACATTTTTTTTTTACTTTTCACAGTCCATAGTAGTCTAGACTTGAAGTTACAATCTCCTTATGGCTTGTGCCATGTACAGTACAGACCAAAAGTTTGGACGCACCTTCTCATTTAAAGATTTTTCTGTATTTTCATGACTTTGAAAATTGTACATTCACACTGAAGGCATCAAAACTTTGAATTAACACATGTGGAATTATATACTTAACAAAAAAGTGTGTAAAAACTGAAATTATGTCTTATATTCTAGGTTCTTCAAAGTAGCCACCTTTTGCTTTGATGACTGCTTTGCATTCTCTTGATGAGCTTCAAGAGGTAGTCACCGGAAATGGTCTTCCAACAGTCTTGAAGGAGTTCCCAGAGATGCTTAGCACTTTTTGGCCCTTTTGCCTTCACTCTGCGGTCCAGCTCTCCTCAAAACTTCTCGATTGGGTTCAGGTCTGGTGACTGTGGAGGCCAGGTCATCTGGCGTAGCACCCCATCACTCTTCTTCTTGGTCAAATAGCCCTTACACAGCCTGGAAGTGTGTTTGAGGTCATTGTCCTGTTGAAAAATAAATGATGGTCCAACTAAACGCAAACCGGATGGAATAGCATGCCGCTGCAAGATGCTGTGGTAGCCATGCTGGTTCAGTATGCCTTCAATGTTGAATAAATCCCAACAGTGTCACCAGCAAAGCACCCCCACACCATCACACCTCCTCCTCCATGCTTCACGGTGGGAACCAGGCATGTAGAGTCCATCCGTTCACCTTTTCTGCGTCACACAAAGACAAGGTGGTTGGAACCAAAGATCTCAAATTTGGACTCATCAGACCAAAGCACAGATTTCCACTGGTCTAATGTCCATTACTTGTGTTCTTTAGCCCAAACAAGTCTCTTCTGCTGGTTGCCATTCCTTAGCAGTGGTTTCCTAGCAGCTATTTTACCATGAAGGCCGGCTGCACAAACTCTCCTCTTAACAGTTGTTGTAGAGATGTGTCTGCTGCTAGAACTCTGTGTGGCATTGACCTGGTCTCTAATCTGAGCTGCTGTAAACCTGCGATTTCTGAGCCTGGTGACTCGGATAAACTTATCCTCAGAAGCAGAGGTGACTCTTGGTCTTCATTCCCTGGGGGCGCCTCATGTGAGCCAGTTTCTTTGTAGCGCTTGATGGTTTTTGCAACTGCACTTGGGGACACTTTCAAAGTTTTCCCAACTTTTTCGGACTGACTGACCTTCATTTCTTAAAGTAATGATGGCCACTCGTTTTTCTTTACTTAGCTGCTTTTTTCTTGCCATAATACAAATTCTAACAGTCTATTCAGTAGAATTATCAGCTGTGTATTCACCAGACTTCTGCACAACACAACTGATGGTCCCAACCCATTTATAAGGCCAGAAATCCCACTTATTAAACCTGACAGGGCACACCAGTGAAGTGAAAACCATTTCCTGTGACTACCTCTTGAAGAACATCAAGAAATGCCAAGAGTGTGCAAAGCACTCATCAAAGCACAAGGTGGCTACTTTGAAGAACCTAGAATATAAGACATAATTTCAGTTGTTACACAATTTTTTGTTAAGTATATAATTCCACATGTGTAAATTCATAGTTTTGATGCCTTCAGTGTGAATGTACAATTTTCATAGTCATGAAAATACAGAAAAATCTTTAAATGAGAAGGTGTGTCTAAACTTTTGGTCTGTACTGTATATAGCAATGCCACAGTATCGCTGTATATACTGTAGTAGAAATAATGGTCTCTTTTGAAGTCCGGCTATAGGCAGGGTTTCAAAGGAGCTCTGTAATGACAAGCACTGAGGTCATCAGTAGACTCCCAGCTGTCATAGCAACCCACGGCGACCCGCGATCATGTCACAGATGCGACTACGGACTCTTTGAATGCAGTGCGCCCCCATTTCGGTGCGTGTTAAATGCCGATGTCAGATTGACAGCAGCATTTAGCAGGTTAACAATCGCAGGTGGATCTCTGCTCGACCTGCTTTTGTTAGATGCAGGTCTTGGTTGTAACACACATGAGCCCACTCCATACACCTGCTTCTGACTGTACAGTATATGTACGCTGCATGTCGTGAAGGAGTTAAACTGAGTTTGGGAGTGACAGGCTCTCTTTAATTGTAATTAGAAAGTAGCTGTCTGACAACTAATTTATGTCATTCTTACAAACTGCAGAGATATGATCGCTAT
>JARQOD010000002.1:343785920-343818871 GCA_033576555.1 Oophaga sylvatica
CATATGCCCTTTGGGGCTCTCCAATCAGATATGGTGCGACCATCATGGCCCATTCAGATAGGGGCAGATTCTCCTTCTCTGCCAGTCTCTCAAACCTAGTGAGATATACCTCCACATCATCACGAGGTGTCATCTTTTCCAAGGACCGTCTTACCGCCCTCTTCACAGCGGACAAGTCAGGTGACTTTGCAACATTACTTTGGGATGATGCACCACAAGTCCCCTGCAGTGCTGCAACCTGCTCAAAAAACAACCGGTTATTCTCCTGCTGCTGCTGCAGGATTTGCTGCTGGTACTGCTGCATTTGCCGCTGGTACTGCAGCGCTGCTGCTCCATGCTCTGCTGCATGCTTCGCTGGGCCTGTACCAGGTACTCAATGAGCTCCTTCACACGGCCGGACTTATCTGTCTCAACCACGGCAGTTTTATGTTGCACATTAACTTGCGCCATTTGTTCAAACAGCGCCTCCATGCTGTCATCCATGCTGTCAGACTTCTCTGTCTTAACAACGGCAGTCTTCACTCAAGACATACACACTACACAGCTTTTTTCCACAGAAAATTCAGCCTTGCTGTGCAACCACTTTTTTTTTTTTTTTTTTCCTTTGCAAAGTCTATTAGGGCTACTGTCTCTTTAAGACTGCTCCACAAACTTTTCTTTTGCTGCTGCACATTCCACAGTCATTTTCACAACAAGTTCAGCTTTGCTGTGCATACATTTTCTCTCTGCAGACCCTATCAGGGCCACTGTCTCTCCAAGACTGCTCCAAACAGACGTTTCTGCTGACACACACTTTTTTTTTTTTCCTCTGTTGCTATTTCAATAGACTTCACCTTTAATGCTGTCTCTTGCCACTGTGCTGCATGCACACTCCAGCACTAACTGTACCAGGCCCTGCGCTGCCCCAGCATTCTCCACCAATTGTAGCCTTTCCGGGGGTTTTAGCTCTAGGATCGCTGTCTGGGTAGACAGAATGGCATGGAAACAGTTCATTCAGACAGCAATTATGGTAAAAAACTGGCCGCAACCAGCTTTATTAAAGTCCACAGCAAACAGATTAAAACAAAGCATAAACAGAAAACCTGGGCTTGTCTAGCCTCTAATTACACTTAGATAGATGGCCCTCTCTATCCGGGACCCAGACTCTACCAGTCTGTGCCCAAAACAACACATATCACATATGTTACCAGTATGGAGCTTCACAGATACTCCTCCTGTGTCTGAAGGCACCTTCCATGACCAGACTTGAGAGAGATCCACTCCTATTCAGTAGTCATTATGCTGGAGGTTCACAGAGACACTCCTGTGTCCGGGGTCCTTCCTGCACCCAGACTGAGACGGCTCCCCTCCTCTTCAGTAATCATCAGCATGCATGCTCACAGAGACTGCTTCCTTGTGCCAGGACACCTCTCTGTGTCCAGGCTGAAGACAGCTCTAACACTCTTGGAGACTGTTTCTTGTGCCAGGACACCTCCCTGTGTCCAGGCTAAACTAGCTCCCACACTCTTGGAGACACCTTCTGTGCCTGGACCCCTTGTCCAGACTGAATGAGCTCTCAGATTGTGTTTGCAGACACCTACTTCTGGTCTCCTAATTAAGACCTGAGTAGTTTCAGGCTTGTGCTGCAAGTGTGTGCTGAATGTGAGGTGTAGTGACCTTTCTCTACCACTAGGTTTACAAAGCCACACATTTCCCTTATACCTAGGTGAAATGTACACCCCATTCATCCCATATTCACTCACTGTCTCACAATATATATATATATATATATATATATATATATATATATGTGTGTGTGTGTGTCATTTGTAATATAAATTCATATATATATATATATGTGCGTGTCACTGACATCTATATATCTATGTATTCTATGTGTATACATCTATTCTATCCTATTCTAACCTGTCACTCTGTGATTTTACTGTACGCAGCACATGTTTTGCCGGCTTTTTCAAGGACACTGGTGCTTAAAAATCGGACAGCAATCGCATGGTCCGAGTGCTTGCGATTTTTTTTTCTCACACCCATAGGCTTGCATTGGTGAGTCTTGACTGAGTCTCTGTGACAATCGCAGCATGCTGCAATTTTACACGCACGCTAAATACGGCTGAAAAAATACACACTGATGTGAGCTGCCCTACAGATTAACACTGGTCCGAGTGCTATGCGATGTTTTCTCACATAGCACTCACCCTTATTCTACGGTAGTGTGACACCGGTGTAACGAATGGAAGCGGAGGCACAGGTGTTGCTGCCCACATTCGTTTATTGCTATTTTTGTGGAACCACGGACCGGGGAGCTCCGAAGGGGGCGTGACTATGTGAGCCCCAGACACCCATAGTAAGACCCCTCGAACAGGATCAGATTGGAATGCTACCTCCAGTTAGATCCCGGACACGTGGAAGCTAGCCCAGCGGAACAGGTGAATAGGCAGAGATAACAGGTAGCGTTGAACTTGGCAAGCAGGAAGCGGAAGCACGGGACGGAGCTGGCACAGCAAGTACTGACGTCGTCCTGGGTAACGGAGTGACGGACGGCTGAGCAGGATGGAACTTGCACAGGCAGCACTGGTATCGTCCCGGGTATGAAGTATCGAGCCGCTGGTAGTCTGAGACGACAAACAATATTAGCAGGATGCTGGCAGGACACTGGCGGTGCACAACAGAACTCAGGCACAACAGAACACTGAACCGGAAACTAGCAACAGGAAACACTTGTTGCTCCCGCGCCCTCTCTATGGCAGAGGGGCCAGAAATAGCACACACTACAACACCATTGGTTAACAGCATATTTTGAAAAATGCAGATTGTCCGTTTAAGAAACCGGGAGCGTGCGCAAACTCAGCATCATCCCCGGAGATCTGCTGGCCGAGCGCCAGGAAGTAGGGGCAGAGCAGCAGGCAGCAGACTGAGAGCGGGAACCCCGACGGGGGCCCCGCGAAGGTACGGGCACCACAGTAGCAAGACGGGGACCCCGTAGGGCACCCCGCGCGGGCATGGGTGTTACAACCGGCCTAAGAGGTTAAATTAATAGTGAGCAGTTTTTAAAAGTGAACTATCATTGTGTAAATACTGTACTCTTTATTTAGTCATAGCAAAAAAAAGTTAAATAATTTTGTATTTCTTAACTGACCTAATAAAACATTTTTTTCTAATTACACTGTGTTACAAATTATTATGCAAAAATTGTTTAGGAGTGATAAGGTAAGAATTTTTTTGTTTGTCAGTTAAACTCATTGATGGTGATGTGTGTCAGGGCTCTTTATATCACTGTAAGCAATTGCAGACACCTGTGCTTAATAGTTTGGCAGGTGTGTCCAATGAAAGGCAAGACTACTTAAGAAGGCTGTCCCACATTATTAAGCAGCCTACATTTTCTGCCAAAATGGGAAAGAAAAAGGATGTGTCGGCTGCTGAGAAGCAACAAATTGTGGAGTGTTTAGGTCAAGGCATGACTACAATCAACATTGCCAAGACACTTCATCGTGATCATCGCACAATCAAGAAGTATGTAGCTGATTCACATTACACACGTGTGCGTGCTGATAAGGGAAAATTGAGGACTCTTTCCTACAGGCAATTACGTCAGGTTAAAAGAGCAGCGGCAAAAAAGCCTTGTCATAACAGCAGACAAGTTTCTGAAGCTGCTGGTGCCTCCAACGTCCCCCGAACAACAAGATGCAGGGTCCTTCAGAGGTTTGCAGCTGTGCGTAAGCCATCCTGTCGACCTCCTCTATCCACTGCACACAAGCTGAAACGGCTCCAGTGGGCCAAGCAATACATGAAGACTGACTTCAAAACTGTTTTGTTCACCGATGAGTGCCGTGCAACGCTCGATGGTCCAGATGGGTGGAGTGGAGGATGGCTGGTTGATGGACGCCCCATGCAAACACGGCTACGGCGCCAACAAGGAGGAGGTGGAGTAATGTTTTGGGCTGGAATAATGGGGAGAGAGATTGTCGGCCCCTTTAGGATCCCTGAAGGGGTAAAGATGAACTCCATAGTGTATGTTGAGTTTCTCAAACAGCACTTCCTGCCATGGTTCAAGAAGAAGAACCGTGCATTCCGCAGCAAGATCATTATCATGCATGATAATGCACCGTCTCATGCTGCACATAACACATCTGCATCTCTGGCTGCTATGGGCATAAAAGGGGACAAACTTATGGTGTGGCCCCCATGCTCCCCTGACCTCAACCCAATTGAGAACCTCTGGAGCATCATCACAAGGAGTGTCTATGATGGCGGGAGGCAGTTCACATCTAAGCAACAGCTCTGGGAGGGTATTCTGTCCTCATGCAAAACAATTGAAGCAGAAACCATCCAAAACCTGACAAATTCAATGGACGAGAGAGTTCAGAAGCTCCTTTCGAACAAGGGGTCCTATGTGCAAATGTAATATCACCTAGAATAAAGTTTTGAGTTGAAAACTGTTTGATTTCAGTTTGTAAGAACCTGCTAATGCTTATAATTTCAAAAATGACCATTATTTTGTTCTTTATTAAAATGAAAAGGTTGAAAACTCTGCTGTGCATAATAATTTGGAACATGCATTTTGAGTGCAGTTTGAGTGTTTTATTTTTTTAAAAATATACTGTTATCATAGGCAGTTTGTAGAAAAACCTTTCAATTGTACTCTAATAGTTATTTGACTGTAAAATTACAATGACTGCAATTCATATAGGTAATTTGGGAAAATCTGAGAAAATATTATTTGCATAATAATTTGGAACACAGTGTAGTTGTTATTGGTATAGCAGCACACAGCAATGTCCAAGCCATGTCAAACTCAACAGTTGCTGTATTATATGGAATTTGGTGTAATTTTGATAAAAAAATAGCTCAACTGGATCTATTTTTTTACATTGAAATCTATGGAAAACGGATGAGTTAAATAGCCATCAATTTTGTTCCAATTGAAACTGATCCGGTAAGCAAAAAACAGATCCTTTTCAAATGAACGATAATCGGGTGGCTGATTAACTGATCATTTTCCCATAGACTTCAATGTTAAAAAACACGGATCCAGTTGAAATCAGTGGCCAAAAAAAGTTGAGTCTGCGCAACTTTTTTGTTAACAGATTGCAGAAATCTTCCAGAAATGAATGATCGTCTAGAAAGAACACTTGTAAAACTCATCCTTTCACTATTGAACACAAATTAAAATAGTGGTGGGGGAAGGTATGAGGTTGTGACAGCATAAAAGGTCATGCTGGGCATTATCTGCTCCCTTCATGCATTTGAGGGCTTTGTGTTCTCAATCACCCATGTCTGGCAGTTCATGCTGGGACAATGGGGAAACCACTGGCATGTGCATTGAGGCATATAATATATGGGAAGACAAAAAGAGGGGATATTGTAATCCACAAGTCTTTAAATAGGATTGCATAATTATTTAGATCTTTCCATTTCGGCTACCTCATTGTCCTTTAATTAAAAATTGTTTACATTATAATATTTATATAAAAAAATTCTAGGGGAAAGAACCTCATTGTTACCACTGAAACCAATCAGAGTTCAACTTATATTCGCAAATCTATATATTAATCCTTTTCTATGGACCAATTTTTGACTGATACAATTTTACACAATACCTATACAATATGTTTGTGTCATATATTATGCAAATTAGCTCTCCTCATGGAGGAACAAAGCTGACTCTGTTGGGGTTAGCTAGCTTCTAAATAGATGTCCAACTCTTTAACAAGCATTGCAACATGACTAAGGATAACTAGCCAAAATCAGAGTGTTCTACAAAAGAAAAAAAAAACACTGATGAGGTAGACTCAGATTTGGCTAAATATTAGAGTTAGTGTGAAGTGATTTGCTCTTTCCTCTCCATCAGGCACAACAGTAATTTCTGGTTGGTGGATGGGAGACGTGAGAACTGTCTCGTATCCCACAGCATCCTCGGCTCTTCTTTTGATTAGCTAGCCTGGTGCAATGTCATCGTTGTGATGTTACATTGCACAAAGCCAAATGATAGATAAGCTGCAGATGCCGTCAGGTAAGTGGCAGTTTTCATGGCTCCTATCCATAGACTACTGTTGTGACTGATGGACCGGGTCATCAATCAATTCACACCAGCTTTACTAGATATCCTTAATGTTTGGTAAATGTTTGCTAAGATAGCTATTTGAATACCTTATTTCCAAAAAGCCTGTAACCTAAATACATGGACTAAAAATGCATGGATGAGTTGTATGTAAACACACATCCCCATCCCTGTAAGCACGGTTTCCAAAATATGCTACTGAAGAAATAATACAAACATATTTCATTCTAGCTATTATAAAAAGCCAAATGTGCCACTTAGAAGGATTTGGTGCAATTTTTCTAACTAGTAATCATGTTTTAAACAGCTCACTTGACGTATAATAACCTGCTATATAAGAATGACAACTGCAATTTTGTACAATAGTGTTTCATATAATAGCTTGGTAAAAAGTTTAACTAGAATCCAAAGTTGTGTCTGATATCTGAAGAATCCATAAAGGAACAGAAGTGTAATTATTTCACCATTCAGTGTTTCTTAGGACACAGTGATTGACAGCTCAGTCATCCAGTCTGGTGAAGGAGCGGACTGAGCTGTCTGTGCAGTGATTGACTGCTTAGTTTTTCAGTCTGGTTCTGGGTAATGGTGAGCTGTCTGTGTTTTTATTGACAGCTCTACTGTCCAATTTGAAACTGGGAAGTGCTGAGTTCTCGCCAGAACCTTCCTATTCCCTTGATTGCTTAACTATTTAACTGAGCTGGCAGTCCGAGATAGCTGCCAACCGTAGCTTCAGCTCTGTATGATTTGTTTTCCCTAAGCCTTGATTGTTGATGTATTGCTGCCTGATCTTGTACCTCGTTCTGACCATCCATTTGTCTAATCCTTTTGCTCTGATATGCTATTCTCCCGGTATTTTGACCTAAGACCATTACCTGACTACGCCTTTGTCTCTTCCCTCTGTTTTAGGGCATGCCCTCCTGATTTTTGACCTCGGACTCCTTGGCTATCCCAACTCATGGCTTGTCTATTATGATTTGGTAGCTGAGGAGAGCAGGCAAAAAAGGCAATACACCAGAGAGGTTGGAATCTACTGGGTTGCAGTACCCTGACTAACCACCACAACTAAAGGCAGCCGTGGAGCGTACCTACGTTGGTCCTAGACGCCTCGTCACAGCCTGAGAAGCTAACTACACCTAAAGATAGAAAGAGGAAAACTATCTGCCCCGGAGCAGTTCCCCAAAGAACACAGGAAGCCCCCAAACATGTAATGGCGGTTAGACAAGAGGAGATACAGACACAGACAGAAAATAGTATGAGCAAACGTTGGGGCCCAATCTTCCTAGAAAGAAAAGGATAGGAAGGACACTTACTGCAATCCAAAAAACCCTAAAAAAATACCAACTCACTAATTGCAAAAACACCTGAGATCACACGACCTCTACCACCTAAATTAGTTCTCTGGTGTAATAAAACTAAGCAGCAGCCACTGAAAAAACTGGAAAAGGCAAATGAACAAATAACAGTGGCTCAGATAAACTGAGAGGAGCACAAGCCCCCGGAGGGGACCTGGCTGACCTCCACAGAAGTGCAGGACAAAATGCAAAAAGCAAGCACAAAAAATAAAAGCAGAAAATATCTTATCTGTTAGCAGATGCAGGCAAGACACAGCAAGCTTCCAAGTGAACCAGGTACCAAAGTTGAGACAAGAACAATTGATCACCGGCAACCCTGATGGGAGGGAACCTCCCTTATATAAGACCAGTCTGTAACACCTGATTGCCGATCTTCACAATCTTCATTGAATAGTTCAGTACTGTTTGCAACCACCAGAGGGAGCTTCTGCTCAGAATTCATTTCTAACACATTCACAACAGTACCCCCCCCTTGAGGAGTGGTCACCGAACCCTCATTTGGGCAACCAGGTCGGTCAGGATGAGCTCTGTGATACGCACGGATCAGTCTCCTAGCATGGATGTCCGAAGCAAACACCCAAGAATTGTCCTCCTGACCATAACCTCTCCACTTAACCAAATACTGGAGTTTCCGTCTAGAAAAACGAGAATCCAATATTTTCTCAACCACATACTCCAGATTGCCCTCAACCAAAACAGGGTCAGGAGGCGCAGCCATAGGAACCACTGGCTCGACAAACCTCTTCAATAAGGACTTGTGGAACACGTTATGGATCTTAAATGTCTCTGGAAGAAGTAAACAAAACGAAACAGGATTAAGAATCTCCATGATCTTATAAGGTCCAATGAACCTAGGCTTAAACTTAGGAGATGCAACTCTCATAGGGATAATTCTTGAGGACAACCAGACCAAGTCCCCCACTTCAAACCGAGGACCATCAGTCCTATGCCGGTTGGTAAACCGCTGGGCCCTCTCCTGAGAGAGGGACAACCTCTCCACTACCTGGTCCCAAATCTGCTGCATACGCTCCACAACAGAGTCAACACCTGGATAGACAGAAGCCTCCATCTGTCCCGAAGAAAATCGAGGGTGAAACCCAAAATTGCAGAAAAATGGAGACATCAAAGTGGCAGAGCTAGCCCTATTATTAAGAGCAAACTCAGCCAAAGGCAAAAAAGAGACCCAGTCATCCTGATCAGCAGACACAAAGCATCTCAGATAAGTCTCCAATGTCTGGTTTGTTCTCTCAGTTTGTCCATTGGTCTGAGGATGAAAAGCCGAGGAGAAAGACAATTGAACACCAAGTTTAGAACAAAAAGTCCTCCAAAATCTGGAAACAAACTGGACTCCTCTGTCAGACACAATGTTCTCAGGAATGCCGTGTAACCGAACCACGTGCTGAAGGAACAAAGGCACCAATTCGGAGGAGGAAGGCAACTTAGGAAATGGCACAAGATGTATCATTTTGGAAAACCTATCACAAATCACCCAGATAACGGTCATTCTCTGAGAAACAGGGAGGTCGGAAATGAAATCCATAGAGATATGGGTCCATGGTCTCTTGGGCACAGGCAATGGCATCAACAAACCACTAGAGCGAGAGCAAGGCTTGGAGCGAGAGCAAGTCCCGCAGGACTGCACAAATTCCCTGACGTCACGAGACAAAGTAGGCCACCAAAAGGACCGACTAACCAAGTCTCTGGTACCAAAAATTCCGGGATGACCGGCCAACGCGGAACAATGAATCTCAGATATCACACTCTTTTTCCACCGGTCTGGGACAAACAATTTCCCAATAGGGCAGCGCTCGGGTTTATCCTCCTGACACCCTTCCAGAGCCAGTCTCAAATTGGGCGAGATGGCGGAAAGAACTACACCCTCTTTCAAAATAACAGCAGGATCAGATAACTCAGGAGAGTCCGCAAGGAAACTTCTCGAGAGGGCATCCGCTTTAACATTCTTAGTGCCAGGAAGAAAGGAAACCACAAAATTAAAACGTGTGAAAAACAAGGCCCACCTGGCCTGTCTAGGATTAAGTCGCTTGGCTGATTCCAGATAAACCAGATTCTTATGGTCCGTGAGGACCACCACCTGATGTTTGGCTCCCTCCAGCCAATGTCTCCACTCTTCAAAAGCCCACTTCATGGCCAATAACTCCCGATTACCCACGTCATAATTACGTTCAGTTGGAGAAAATTTTCGAGAGAAAAAGGCACAAGTGTTACTTTTAGAGGTCTCTGGATCTCTTTGGGACAAAACGGCACCTGCCCCAATTTCAGAGGCATCAACCTCCACCTGAAATGGCAGAGAAACATCAGGCTGCCGTAGAACAGAAGCAGAAGTGAATCTCTGCTTAAGTTCCTGAAACGCAGAGACTGCCTCAGGAGGCCAATTCACCACATCAGAACCCTTCTTGGTCAAATCAGTCAATGGTTTAACAATAACAGAGAAATTACCAATAAATTTACGATAAAAATTGGCAAAACCCAAGAATCTCTGAAGAGCCTTTAATGAAGTAGGTTGGACCCAATCACAGATGGCCTGAACCTTGACCGGGTCCATTTCAATAACAGATGGGGACAAAATGAATCCCAGAAATGAGATCCTCTGTACGCCAAAAAGACACTTTGATCCCTTCACATACAGAGCATTCTTTCTCAAAATCTGGAACACAGTCCGAACATGTTTCACATGAGAGTCCCAGTCATTGGAAAAAATCAAGATATCATCCAAATAAACAATTAGAAATTTATCCACAAAATCCCTGAAAATGTCATTCATGAAGGACTGGAAGACGGAAGGAGCATTATTGAGCCCAAAGGGCATCACTAGGTACTCAAAATGCCCCTCTGGGGTATTAAATGCCGTCTTCCATTCATCCCCGTGCTTAATGCCAATAAGGTTATACGCCCCCCTGAGGTCAAGCTTGGTAAACCAAGTAGCACTTTTCACCCTGGAAAACAGGTCAGAAATCAAGGGTAACGAATATTGATATTTGTAATGTATGTGGTACAGTTCATATAGCGTCTTGTGCTTGGGTGCGATGAAAATACTTGAGACACAGGTTGATAAAGAAAGTCTTGTATTGCTTCATACAAATTGGCAAAAATAAACACACAGGTTGCAAACACAGAAGCAGGAGACACAGCAGGCCAGAGTAATCTAAGCTCAGCAATAACTCTCCAATACAGATTCAGATCTTCTTCTCTGTTACCGCAAGTCCATGCAAACGTGAGGCTCTCAAGAGCAGAGTTCAGAGTCCACAAGTGCTTCAGAGTTCCTCAGTAGGAATGGCTGGAGTACAAGGTCCAAGGCTTCAGGAGTAAGAACACAGGTTCACTGCAGGCTAGATTCTGAAGCACTGATTGCTCAGCTGTGGCTGTTTAAGAAGCAAACGGAGAGAATCAGGGCGGGAACATGCAAGCTGGAAAACTCCATTTTGACTGAGGGCAAGATAGCTGCAGCAAAACAGAAAGCAAAATGGCCGACGAACAAACTGAGTTTCAGAAACAGATACACAGAACCTTACATTACTCCCCCCTTAGGGACAACCTCCGGATGACCTCAGACCAGGCTTGTGTGGGTACCTCTGATGAAACTGACGGAGCAAGCGAGGAGCATTAACGTTATTGACTGGCTCCCATGAGTTGTCCTCCACTGGGTAGCCCTGCCATTTAATCAGATATTGTAACTGATTTCTATACAACCTGGAATCTAAAATCCTTTCCACCACAAATTCCTCCTGACCATCGACTAGCACTGGGTCAGGGCAAGGAGAAGAACGTCCAGGAAACGTATTGGGTGTCGCAGCCTTTAGTAGGGATACATGAAAGACAGGGTGGATTCTCATAGTTCTGGGCAATTGAAGACGACAAGCAACGGCACTTATAATTTTACTGATTTTATAGGGTCCAATGTACTTATGTCCCAACTTAGACGATGGAATCCTTAACTTAAGATTTCTGGTTGACAGCCAGACCAGGTCTCCTACCTTAAAAGCTGGTGCAGGTTTACGAAATTTATCTGCTGCCTTCTTGTACCTTTCCTGAGCCGATTCCAGATTCTCCTTTAGAAGATCCATATTCTTCTGTAAAGTTGTGACTCTTTCAGCCACTGCTGGCAAAGGCGTCTCTATGGGAAATCGTGGTAGAATGTTAGGATGATAACCTAGATTAGAGTAAAAAGGAGACTGTTTAGTGGAGGCACTCTGAGAGTTGTTGTAAGAGAACTCAGCCAATGGAAGTAGATCCACCCAATCATCCTGTAGTGGCAGATAAAGCAGCGGAGATACTGCTCCAGGGTTTGATTGGTTCGTTCGGTTTGTCCATTAGTCTGGGGATGAAAAGCAGAAGAAAGGTTTACTTTAATGTCCAATGCTGCACAGAAATTTTGCCAAAACCTAGAAGTGAATTGCACCCCTCGATCCGAAATAACCTCATCCGGTACTCCATGTAAGCGAAACACATCTTTAATCATCAAATCTGATGTCTGTTTTGCAGTGGGTAAGCCGACACAAGGGATAAAATGAGCTGCCTTTGTTAGACGGTCAACCACCACTAGAATAGTGTTCTTCCCTTGAGAGGTTGGTAATTCCACAATGAAGTCCATAGAAATGGATCCCCACGGGCGGGACGGGGTGGGAAGAGGCTGTAACAGACCAGTTGGTGAAGAGCGAGGTGTTTTGCATCTTGCACAAACCTCACACGAAGTGACATAGTCCAAAACATCCTTCCTACAAGTGGGCCACCAAAAGAAACGAGAAAGAAATTCCTGTGTCTTTAGAATTCCTCTATGCCCTGCTATTTTGGAATCGTGAATGAGTTGCAATACTCTCAATCTGACTGTTTCAGGTATATACAGACGTTGTCCCAGAATCCACACACCATTCTTAAAGACAAGACTTACGTCCCTTGGGGGTTGAGCCAAAAAAGAATCCGCATGGTATGCTTCCTTGATGTCTTTAATTAGGTCTTGATGATGAATCACTCCTAGGAATCTAGAGTCAGGAAGAATAGTCTTAGGAGGAGTAATTGGACGTGTCTCTGCTGAGTAAATCCTAGAGAGTGCATCAGCCTTTCCATTGCGCGATCCTGGTCTATAAGAAATAATAAAATTAAATTGGTTTAAGAAAAGATTCCAGCGAGCCTGGCGAGGAGTCAGGCACTTAGCCGACCTGATAAACTCAAGATTACGATGGTCTGTCAGAACAACTATTTGCTGTGCAGCTCCTTGAAGAAGGTGTCTCCATTCTTTGAAGGCGGCAATAATGGCCAACAACTCTCTATTGCCCACATCGTAGTTCTTCTCAGCCGAAGACAACTGCTGGGAAAAGAAGGCACAGGGATGCAAGACATTCTTCTCACCTGTTCTCTGAGAGAGTATAGCTCCCACGGCACAGTCTGAAGCATCCACCTCTATTATGAAGGCAAGCTCTGGGTTGGGATGTACTAGGATAGGTGCAGTGGTAAATTTATCTTTTAGACGGGAAAATGCTTCCTGGGCTTGGGGAGTCCAGGAGAACTTAGACTCTTTCCGGGTAAGTTGGGTGATAGGTGACACTACCTCAGAGAAATTTCTAATGAAACGTCTATAGAAGTTTGCAAACCCGATGAAGCGCTGTACCTCCTTCACATTTCTAGGACTTGGCCAATCATTGATGGCTTGGGTTTTACTTCCATCCATACTAATTCCTTGTGTAGACAGTACATACCCCAGAAATTGAATTTCGGTCTTATGGAATTCACACTTTTCAAGCTTGATGTAAAGATGATTTTGTCTTAGACGTTCCAAGACCATTCTCACATGTCCATGATGTTCCTCTGTGGAGTTAGAAAAAATTAAAATATCATCCAAATAAATTACCACGAATGTATCCAGGAGATCCCTGAAGATGTCATTCACCAAGTGTTGGAAAGTGGCTGGGGCGGTACTCAGACCAAAAGGCATAACTAGATATTCAAAGTGTCCATAGCGTGACCTGAATGCAGTCTTCCATTCATCCCCAGGTCTAATACGGACTAAGTTATAGGCCCCACGAAGATCTAGTTTAGAAAAAATTTTGGCATGTCGCACTCTCTCCAATAACTCAGGGATTAAAGGCAATGGATAACGGTTTCTAATAGTAACCTTATTGAGTTCCCTATAGTCTACGCATGGTCTCAGGGATCCATCTTTCTTCTTTACAAAGAATATGGGTGCCCCTGCAGGAGATGAAGAGGGGCGTATGAAGCCCTTGGCTAGATTTTCGTCTATGTACTCTTTTAAAGCCTTCAGCTCGGGCCCCGCCAGGGGGTAGATCTTACCAAAAGGTATCTCTGCTCCAGGCAATAATTCAATTGGACAATCATATGAACGGTGAGGAGGAAGCTGGTCAGCGTTCTTCTTGTCACATAAATCCACATAGTCCTGGTATACAGCTGGTAGTTCAGGGACTGACATGGTTCCTTTAGGAACAGAGCAAGCTGAAATTTTTGGACTCATCTGTTTCTCTGGAAAGTGTAATTCCTTGGTCTCCCAGTTAATGGTAGGATTCTGAGCCTGCAGCCATGGTAGCCCTAGAATAATGGGAAAGTGAGGAGAAGAGATAAGCATAAAGGACAGTTTCTCTTGATGATCTTTACCCATAAGAACCTTTAAAGGCTCTGTTTCCTGATCCACTGGTCCAGAGGTCAGCAGGGAGCCATCCACAGTTTCCATCTGTACTGGAGTAGCCTTCTTCACTGAACGTATTCCCTGTTTCAGAGCAAAGGAGACATCCATAAAATTTCCACTTGCACCTGAGTCGATCATAGCAGAGCTAGACACCCAGGCTGAGTCAACCCAGAGTTTGATGGAAAGAAAACAGTGAGAATTGTTTTTTTTACAACTCAGCTGGGACACCGCTGAGGAAACTTGAAAGATGGCAGCATTTACACAGTCAACGTCCTCAGAGGTAACGGAGTTTAAGTCCGAGAAATCA
Source organism: Oophaga sylvatica (assembly GCA_033576555.1). Classification (NCBI taxonomy): domain Eukaryota; kingdom Metazoa; phylum Chordata; class Amphibia; order Anura; family Dendrobatidae; genus Oophaga; species Oophaga sylvatica. The sequence goes on from JARQOD010000002.1 coordinate 343,800,290, forward strand.
AGATCTGTTGCTGCAGATCTCTCTGGAGCCTGAGGCTCGGACCTGACAGATCCCCTCTCGCAACACTCACAATGAATGAGTGCTGCAGTAGTCTTGCGAGAACGGCTGGGGCAGTTAATAATAAAGTGCCCTGACTTACCACAATAAAAACATAGATTCTCCTTAAAACGATGTTCCTTGCGTGCATCACTAACCCGTCGTAGTAAAGAGTCTACCTGCATGGGTTCAGGTTCAGGTTCCCGTGTAATCCTATTCAAAGGTTCCTTAGCTGGAGAGGAAGGTAGGAAAAGGTTAGTACGATTGCTTTCGAACCATCTCTCTTGCCTGCGTTCAGTTAAACGAGTATCAATACGGATGCAGTAGTTAATAAAGTCACCTAACGCAGTGGGAGGGTCGGCACGAGCAAGTTCATCCTTAATCAGTGGGGATAACCCCTTTCGAAAAATAGATTTTTTGGCGGAATTGTCCCAGGTGGTATCAAGGGCCCATCTCCTGAAATCCAAGGCATATTCAGCTACCGAGTGCTTACCTTGGCGCAAAGCTAACATGGCTGCTTCAGCTGTTGCACCTCGATTGGGGTCATCAAACACCTGCCCCATGGCTGAAATAAAATCATCAAGGTGATTCAAACAATCATCCTCAGTCTCAATCAGAGGGTTTGCCCACATCAAAGCCTTGTTGGTAAGCAACATAATTATAGTAAGCACCTTAGATCGTTCAGTAGGAAATTGTGAAGCATGTGCAGAAAAAAAAAAATTGCATTGATTAACAAATCCCCTGAATTTTTCACGTTCACCGCCAAAACGAAAAGGGGGCAACTTGGGAATCCCAGAACTCGGGGCCACGGCAGGAGCCTGGACTTGCCCCTCCAGAACCTCAATCCTGGCTCGCAAATCCTGGGTAGTCTGTCCAACCACTTGCAAATTGTGATTATTTAGGTCCTGAAGATTTGTAAAACGGGTCTTTATATTCTGCAAATCTGCAAGGATATTATCAGTCACTCCGCAAAGTTCCTTTATGCGGGCCTCCATTTTCCAGATCTTTTAAGACAGGATACTGGAAGAAGAGGAGAAAAAAAAAAACAATAGTGTTCACCTGTGGCAACACTGAAGAAAGAAAAAACTTTAAGGGAACTGCTCACCTGGAATGGTTGTGAGAAGTCACAACCACTATCATCACAGAAAGCTTTCAACCAGACATCTGATATCCAGAGTTTCAGCAGACAAAAAAAAAGAAGAGAAAAAAAAACAATAGTGTTTACCTGTGATAACACTGCAGAAAAAAAACTTAAGGGAATTGCTCACCTGGAATGGTTGTGAGAAGTCACAACCACTGTCATCACAGAAAGTACAACCGGACATCCGATATCCACAGTACAGCAGACAAGCCTTTCCAGACCCAGCAGACACTAACGTTTGGCTTCAGAATCTTGTAATGTATGTGGTACAGTTCATATAGCGTCTTGTGCTTGGGTGCGATGAAAATACTTGAGACACAGGTTGATAAAGAAAGTCTTGTATTGCTTCACACAAATTGGCAAAAATAAACACACAGGTTGCAAACACAGAAGCAGGAGACACAGCAGGCCAGAGTAATCTAAGCTCAGCAATAACTCTCCAATACAGATTCAGATCTTCTTCTCTGTTACCGCAAGTCCATGCAAACGTGAGGCTCTCAAGAGCAGAGTTCAGAGTCCACAAGTGCTTCAGAGTTCCTCAGTAGGAATGGCTGGAGTACAAGGTCCAAGGCTTCAGGAGTAAGAACACAGGTTCACTGCAGGCTAGATTCTGAAGCACTGATTGCTCAGCTGTGGCTGTTTAAGAAGCAAACGGAGAGAATCAGGGCGGGAACATGCAAGCTGGAAAACTCCATTTTGACTGAGGGCAAGATAGCTGCAGCAAAACAGAAAGCAAAATGGCCGACGAACAAACTGAGTTTCAGAAACAGATACACAGAACCTTACAATATTTCACAGTGATATTGTTCAAGAGACGATAATCAATACATGGCCTTAATGAACCATCCTTTTTGGCCACAAAGAAAAAACCGGCACCCAAGAGTGAAGAGGATGGTCTGATATGACCCTTCTCCAATGACTCCTTGATATAAGACCGCATAGCGTCATGTTCAGGTACAGACAAGTTAAAAGGCGACCTTTAGGGAATTTACTACCAGGCACTAATTCAATAGCGCAGTCATAGCTCCTATGGGGGGGCAAGGATGCAGATTTACTTTCGCTAAACACATCAGAAAAATCAGTCAAAAAGTCAGGAACATCCTGAGCCTGGGGAGAGGCAGAAAAAACAGGAGTGTTGGCATTAACACATTGGCAGCCCCAACTGGTTACATACACAGATTTCCAATCCAAAACAGGATTATGAGACTGTAACCAAGGGAAACCTAGTACAATAATGTCATGCAGATTATACAGCACCAAAAATTTGCAACTCTCCTGATGATCAGGTTCAACCCTCATTATCACCTGAGTAGAGAACTGGGGTTTATTCTCAGCCAAAGGGGTAGAATCAATCCCCAGTAGGGGAATAGACTTCCGTAGGGGTATCAAGGGAAACCCACAACGTTTAGCAAAATCAAAATCCATCAGGTTAATAGCTGCTCCCGAATCAACAAAAGCCTGAGCAGAAAATGTGGACAGGGAGCAAATCAGGGTAACAGTCAACAGAAATTTAGTGTGAACACTACCCAAGACAACTGAGCGTGCAAAACATCTTCCCCGCTTAGGGCAGACTGAAATAGCATGAGAGGCGTCACCACAGTAGAAACATAACCCATTGCGTTTTCGAAACTCATGACGCTGTGCCCCAGAAGCCACTCTATCACACTGCATGGACTCAGAAGATGGTTCACAAGGCAACACTATTCCACGCATACCTCTACGCTCACGCAAACGTCTGTCAATTTGAATCGACAATGACATAGAATCATTGAGACCAGAGGGAGCAGGGAAACCCACCATAACATCTTTTACATTCTCTGACAGACCCTTCCGAAAAAGGGCTGCCAAAGCATCATCATTCCATTTGGTCAGGACTGCCCACCTTCGGAATCTCTGACAGTACAACTCAGCGTCCTCAAGCCCCTGATTTAATGCCAACAAGGCTTTTTTAGCTTGATCAGTGACATTAGGTTCATCGTACAATTGAACCTGCTGTGCTGTGTTCCCTGAGGACTTAGGTTTTAAGGCAAAAAACAACTTACAGTTATTTTTGAAATTCAGAAATTTAGCTCGATCCCCTAAAAACAAATCTGGCATGGGGATCCTAGGTTCCACAACCGGCAACCCTGCAAGATAGGTAGCAATACTCCGAACTTCTGTGGCAAGCTGATCCACACGGCCAGACAACTGTGCAAACTCCATTGAGAGAAAAAAAAATCCTTAGCACCCAGAGAAAAAGAGGGAAAGAAAAAAAATATATATATCTTTGACAACTTTTTTTTTTTTTTTTTACACTATCTTTCCCTTCTGTGAGTACCATATAATTTTCAGTTTGGCCGTTGATACTGTTATGATTTGGTAGCTGAGGAGAGCAGGCAAAAAAGGCAATACACCAGAGAGGTTGGAATCTACTGGATTGCAGTACCCTGACTAACCACCACAACTAAAGGCAGCCGTGGAGCGTACTTACGTTGGTCCTAGACGCCTCGTCACAGCCTGAGAAGCTAACTACACCTAAAGATAGAAAGAGGAAAACTATCTGCCCCGGAGCAGATCCCCAAAGAACATAGGAAGCCCCCAAACATGTAATGGCGGTTAGACAAGAGGAAATACAGTCACAACAGAAAATAGTATGAGCAAACGTTGGGGCCCAATCTTCCTAGAAATTGCAAAAACACCTGAGATCACACGACCTCTACCACCTAAATTAGTTCTCTGGTGTAACAAAACTAAGCAGCAGCCACTGAAAAAACTGGAAAAGGCAAATGAACAAATAACAGTGTCTCAGATAAACTGAGAGGAGCACAAGCCCCCGGAGGGGACCTGGCTGACCTCCACAGAAGTGCAGGACAAAATGCAAAAAGCAAGCACAAAAAATAAAAGCAGAAAATATCTTATCTGTTAGCAGAAGATGCAGGCAAGACACTTCAAGCTTCCAAGTGAACCAGGAACCAAAGTTGAGACAAGAACAATTGATCACCGGCAACCCTGATGGGAGGGAACCTCCCTTATATAAGACCAGTCTGTAACACCTGATTGCCAATCTTCACAATCTTCATTGAATAGTTCAGTACTGTTTGCAACCACCAGAGGGAGCTTCTGCTCAGAATTCATTTCTAACACATTCACAACACTTGTCCATGAGAAGTAATTCATGGCTGGCCTATACGTTTTTCTTTTTTGCCAGTATGGAGCTTGTTCACACGCTCTGTGGCCAGGTGGCGAATTTATTGCAAATGATGCAGGATCTGTCTAAGTAATACCAGAGTCTTAAATCATAACAGTACCAGAGTCAGGTAATTAGTTTTATGAAAATTTCCTCTAGCTTTCCTCTGCTAGCAGTGGCTGTAACCTCAGTACCCTTTGATGTACAGTTGGTCTCTCCCAAACCTGTTAAGGCACTTCTAGGTACATTTTTTGGAGAGGAAAAGCAGTTTACTATGTTTAGTGAGAGCTGTAGGTTATTTTTTACCCTGCATTCACCGTCGTCAGGGGATGAGTTCCAGCGAGCGGGAATAAACAAGTCCCTAATGCAAGGGTCTGATCTAGTTTACATTGAATCAGCTAAGCGATTAATCCCCAGACATTCCAGATGGTCCTTTTTTTTCTCTAGGTTTAATTTCTCTATGACATTTAGGGTCCAATAATGTGAAAGTTGATGCATTATCTCTCAGTCTATGTTTAAATTCTCCTCCAGACGCTCCATCCACCATTCTTCCTAAGGGTATTGTCACGTAGTGATTGGGGAAGGTGGGTGCCTACCTGATACCTTGAACTAGGGGGCACCCTAGTTCATCCCTGTCCTCCGAATTACCCCAGAAGGTGGAGACTCCGGGATCACGTATCTTACTATTCTCCTATCTTAAACCTTATCTGTTCCCTCCTTCACCAGGGAGGTATTGTTGAGGTAGGATCTAAGTGACCCTTCACGGTTGACCAAGTGATTTCCAAATTAATTCACAGGATGTTGCTAGCAACAGAAATAACCAGACGGAGACGTGTTTCTGTCTGGGAGAACCGATGTAGATTCCTACCCCATATATTACATCATCATCTTTTATAGTATTTAGTAAGTTTGTACTTCAACCAATAGTATAAAACCACACCTACAACAATTAACCTATGAAAATACAAGAAAATTAACCTATGAAAATACAAGAAAATCGGAAACTACATATATGTCCGTACCTACGTAACATAGAGAGGAACAATGGCGTATTCATTCTTCAGCGTATTCTACAATGATACACCCCAAGGTCTCATATCTTGTCCAGGCTAGAACAATCTAGTTTTTATTACAGCCCATGACCTTTACTCCAGTAGAAAAACTATTTGGCTTTATAACATCCATGAGCCACAGCCCAGTAACAGAATTTATCTCATAAATGACAAAAATGGAATTACAAGCACAAAATGGTTCTGATCTTAGTTTAACCCTTCACAGTATGAGGTTGAAGTGTATAGGATTACTCTAATCCACTAACCAGACGGATAAGGGTAGACGGATAGGGAAGAAAAAAAACTACAATCATACAAATATAATTGCAAAACAACAGAGTGAACACAGGGAAGGGATAGGTAGGAGAAACCAAATAGAAGAGGAAAAGGATAAGCATGCAAACCAACTCCAAGCAAAAATCTCCTGAACAACTCTCCTGCCGCCTACTCCAAACACTGAATTTCTCCTCCAACACTAAACCAGGAAGTAGAACTATCACTGGCAACTCCCAAGTGCCAGTGGCGAGCACATATACTAGAGGAGAGTGGCCAACACTTGAGGCAATTCCGGATGGAGAGCTCTAGTGTCACGATCCATTTTGGATTTGTGGCAGAACTGGTTCCACTCAGGTAAACCTTTCTTCCTTACAGGCCTGCGCGGGTTAATATCAATTTTTCCCCGCTGGCAATCTGGTGTTACTGCAGTGCTGCTGGGTCAGCTGATGTGGGTGGTGACCACTCCCACCATCCTTTAAAAGGTCACCTGATGCATCAGCTGACTGTTGGTGATACAGTTTCTTTCTGGAGACCAGCCTAGCAGGAGCAGCTCTCTGGTGTCAGCCTCGTCTGGTGTTTGGAGTCCAGTTGCTGTTGTTATCTGCGGTGTGGAGCTCAGCAGCAGTGTTCATAAGCTAAGTTGTTATTTCCTCGTCCCTTACATGTTTGTCACTATCCCCTGTGTGGAATTATCTGTAGTGGCTAGGCTAGCATCCTTTGCCAGCCAGTGCACTAGCCAGGGCAGTTTTAGGTGATAGCAAGGGACGAGGTATCCTGATGGCGGTGGGGGATGGACCCACATAGTGCATTAGGAGAGTTCAGGGACAGGCTCAGGTTTGAGCGCAGATGGTGACCATCCCTCATTCCCTATCGGTAGGGCCTTCCTCTCCCCAATACCACCCTGTTGTGAGTTGTGCTGTTAATGGACCGACCATCCGTTGTATCGTGTCACACCGTGATAGTCACTACGTGACAACTATCTGCTTTACCAAATGCCAAGACGTTGGGGCAATTTTTAAATAAAGAAATCGTGAAATTACATAGGATTCCATCTGATATTGTTTCTGACTGGGGGGTTCAATTTATTTACAAATTTTTGAAAGCATTTTGTGCTCGCTTGGGGATTCATCTTCCATTCTCATACACTTCTCATTCTCACTCTAATGAACAAACTGAAGAAGTGAACCAGAATCTTGAGACATATCTTAGATGCTTTGTGTCCGAGAATCAGGATGATTGGGTTTCTTATTTACCTTTAGCTGAGTTTGCTATGAATAAATCGTTGTCATCCTTTTAAAGGATGGTTGGAGTGGTCACCAGCCACAGCTGACCCAGGAGCACTGCAGTAACACCAGATTGCCAGCGGGGAAAAACTGACATTAACCCCGCTGGTCTGGGTGCAGTGGTGCTTCTGCTGACTTTGCTTATATTGTGCCTTTATTCTGCTGTGTTGTGCTTTGCAGCAGAGAAATCTACGTGTGGTGTTTTTGTTACCTTGTCCCTTTGGTGTCTGCCTCTTCCCGTGTTTATTTTCTGCAGAGGTGAAGCTAGTGCTCCTTGCTGGCCAGTGCTCTAGCCAGGGCAGTTATAGGGGAGAACTAGGGACGAGGTATCCTGATGACAGCGGGGGAAGGACCCGCATAGGGCATTAGGGGAGTGTAAGGACAGGATTTTATGGTGCAATCAGGAATTCAATTTGACACCACTGAGCTCACAGAAATAGTCCTTTTCAAAGTCTTTTTCTCTGAGGTTTTTATAAAACTCATGGTGGCCGAGACTAATTTGTATGCCCAGGAAATTTTTGGGACAAAATTGCCCTTCATCATTTTCTAACTGGATCCCTGTAGGCGCAGTAGAAATGACGTTTTGGTTAGTGAAGAAGGGGTTAGAGAAGAAGGCAAAACTTTGGCAATATTGGTGTGTTTTTTATGTTTTATACAATACTCCAGTTGTCACAAAATGACTGTCCTGGTGTGATGCGACCCGACGGTTGGTCGGTCACCAGACAGCAAAACACACAAGGGAAACACGGGGAAACTTTAACAACGGTGGGCCCTGCGATAGGGAACGAGGGAAATGGACACCTCCTGCACTCACTTAAGTATGTGCCCTGATCTCCCTATCGTCTCCATATGGGTTCTTTCACCCCGTTGCTGAGCAGTATACCTTAAACCCTCACAAGCCCTGCGTTAATCCCTAGGTAGGGAGCAGGCCGGTGAGAGCACTAGTCACACCACTGCACTAATAATACAAAAGAAAAGAAAATACAGACACCACAGGGAATGGGGAACAAAAACACAACACTTAGCTTTTTCGGCTGCAATGCACCGCACAGCAGAGTAAGGCACCAGATCACAAGATTTAGCTGCAGCACCAGAAAGCTCCTGACTCCAGCTTGGTTGGTCTCCAAAGAGGAAGTTTATCACCAACAGTAAGCTGATGCATCAGGTGACTCTATAAAGGATGGTGGGAGTGGTCACCACCAGCATCAGCAAACTCAGCAGCAATGTAATTACACCAGCAGCCACTGCGGGATAACACTGATATTAACCCCTGATGGCCTGAAAGGAAAAAAGTTTTAATTAGAAAAGCAAAATTTGCCACAGACCAAAAAATGGATCGTGACACCAGTGTTCCACATGGCCATGACCCTTAAACGTTTTGAGGCCATCCACAAATTTTTGCATTACAATGATAATGCACAATGTCCTCCCTGAGGTGACCACAACTTTGACCGACTTTTAAAAGTTCGACCGTTCATTGATCACTTCAGCAACAATTTTCCTGAGATGTACGTGCCCCAAAAGGACCTCTGCATGGATAAGTCCCTAATACATTTCGACAATATCAGCCCAGTAAGAGGGCCAGGTACGAAATTAAGCTCTACAAACTGTGTGAGAGTACCTCAGGGTACACCCACAGGTTTACAGTTTATGACGGGAAGGACACCCGGATTGAAAACCCTAAATGTCCCCCTGTCCTGGGAGTGTGGGAAAATTGTGTGGGCTTTGGTGCACCCACTACCGGATCAAGGTCATCACCTCTATGTATATAACTTTTATTCTAGTATCCCACTCTTCAAGTCCCTCTCTGCACGAGCTCTGCAGTCTGCAGTACTGTCCTTAAAAATCAGAAAGGCCTCCCCAAGACACTAATTTGGCAGCTATTCTGTAAGGGTGAAAAAACAAGGACAAGAGGGATGTCCTTTTCTTGAACACCATAAATGATTATGGCAGCATCCCCACAACTGTGCGAAGTACCTCTACACAGGTCACCAAACCAGACTGTGTACTGGGGTACAACAAGAACATAGAGGGAGTTGATCTCTGTGATCAAGTATTCTAGCCATACAGTGCCATGAAAAAAGCCAAGGAGTGGTAGAAGATGCTTGCCGTGCACATCGTACAGATGGCAATGTATAACACTTTCATGCTATCACGATGTGCAGGCCAGACTGGTACGTCGTACCTTCAGTCCCAGGAGGTAGTGATTAAGGCCCTAATATTTGCCAGCCAGGAAGGAGTGGGCCTCAGTACTTCCGGAACTGAAGATGCTCGTATCGTACCAGGCCAACATTTCGTCGATGAGGTCACTCAAACCTCAAAGAAAGGAAAGTCGCAAAAAAAGTATTTAGTGTTACAAAAGGGGGATACGCAAGGAAACCATTTGGCAATGCGACACCTGCGCCGACAAACCTGGCCTGTGTATAAAAGAATGTTTCAAACTGTACCACACATCCATTGACCAGTAAATTAATTTCTGACTTGTAGTAAGCTACACAACTCACGTATGCCAACCTGATGCACTCTACACAATTTAGATATATGCCACTACATTATAAAATTAACATACCAGGAAACACTAGATAGATTCCAATATATGGTCACTTGTAGGGGGTTTCTACTGTTTAGGCACATCAGGGCTCTGCAAATGCGACATGATGCCTGCAGTCGATTCCATCAAAGACTTCATTTCAAAATGCCCCTCCTTGCCTTCCGAGCCCCGACGTGTGCCAAAACTGTGGTTTTCTCCCATAAATGAGGTATCAGTGCACTCATAAGAAATTACACAACACATTTTTGGCCCCATTTTCTCCTTTTACCCTTGTGAAAATAAAATACTTTGGGGCTGAAACATAATTTTTGTGAAAAAATGTGAATTTTTTATTTTTATGGCTCTACGTTATACATTTCTGTGAAGCACCCGGGAGTTCAGGGTGCTCACCACTCATCTATATAAGTTCTTTGAGGGGTCTAGTTTCCAAAATGGGGTCACTTATGGGGGTTGCTACTGTTTAGGAATATCAGGAGCTTTCCAAAGATACAGCCAATGATAATGTTATGTAGTAACTAAGGACGATGGGCATCTATTCTATCCCTCAAACTAGGGGGTACCCTAGTCTATCCCTGTCCTCCGGATTATCCAAGAAGGTAGAGACATCGGGGTTAACGTGCCTTGCTCTGCTCCTATCTTAAACCTTGTCTATTCTGTTATGTTTTGGTAGCTGAGGAGGCAGGAGCAAAAAACCGCATAGGCAGCCAAACACCAGAGAGGTTGGAAACTAATAGGTTACAGACCCCTAAACTAACCGCACAACTAGAAGCAGCCGTGGGACGTTCCTACGGTGTCCTAGACGCCTCGTCACAGCCGGAGAGATTAGCTATCCCTGAAGATGGAAAGAGGAAAGCTAACTGCCCCGGAGTAGTGCCCCAAAAGAATAGGAAGCCCCCAAACATATAATGTCGGTTAGACAAGATGAAAACATGAGCACAGACAGAAAATAGATAGGACAGCAAAGGAGAGAATACTGTCTGCAACCCAAAAAACCCTAGGAAAAACTCCAACACTTCTGAATCCAAAAATACTGAGACCACACGGTCTCGACCACCTATATCAGATCTCGGGTGTGGAATCGAAGCTACCCAGCAGTAAAATATCACAAGAACTGAGCAAATGAACAAATACAAACAGCGAACGGAGACCAGCCCAAGCCCCCCAAAGGGGACCCGGCTGAAGTAAAAAACAATGCAGCAAATAAGCAAGGAAAATCAAACCACAGTAAAAAAAATCTGAAAGTGACTTATCTGAATGCAAGCAGGAGACAGCAGAAAAGCAAGCTGAATTCCAACATAGACCAGTAAGAACAATTGATCACGGGCAAGAACCATGGGAGGTCAGCTCACTTATATCAGGCCAGTCCGTACCACCTGATAACCAATCGTCAGTTGCAGGTGGTGGATTCTTGCTGTTCAACCTAGGTTCAGTACCCTCAGCAACCACCAGAGGGAGCTTCAGCTCCAAAGTCGTCTCCAAAACGTTCACAACACTATTCCCTCCCACACCCAGGGAGGTGCGAGTCTGAAGTGTATAGGATTACACTAAGCAGGCAGATAAGGGAGACAGACAGGGAAGAAAGAAAGCTACAATCATAAAAATACACTCTCAAAACAGAGTGGGAAATGAAGGTGGTATAGGAAGGGGAAACCAAATGTGAGAGAATAAGGAAAAACATGCAAACCAACTCCACGCAGCAATCTACAGAAAAATTCACTAACCGCCAACTCCAAGCACTGAACTTTCTCCTCACCACCAAATCAGGAAGTAGAACTATCACTGACAACTCCCAATGGATGGCGAGCATATATACCAGAGGGGAGTGGCCAACACAGAACAGCTGAAGCAATTCGAGATGGAGAGCACCAGGAGATAAACTGAACTGATTAATCCTTGCAATGACAGAGCAAGGAAAAAACCTGCACTGTTTAATAGGAAGGTGGAGCAGTTCTAATCAGTGCAGGATTTCATGTGACCAGACGTTGCGATCTTCTTGCCCTCTGTTGCAGTATCCCCGTGACAGGTATTGTGGTTGACTTGGTAACCTCGGAGTTGGAAGAGGAGATCCGTAAAATCCAGGCAATTTCTCCTACTACTGCACAGTCCAAATTATTTGTAAATTTAGTGGTAAATCAGTCCACTGGTTCCTTGCCGTTTTTCTGTAATTATTGTTTCCATCCCCATTTTGGTGATTTTTTTAGGATTAGTTCTGAATGTCCTGAGATGGAAGTTACTGTGCAGAGACTTGGGGATGTCTGGAGGGAGGTTCAAAAGACTATTAGGACCGCTGAGATTTTGCAAAAATGGAAGTCCGCTAGAAGACATTTCATGGGTCCTGTTTTTAAGGTTGGGGATAGGGTTTGGCTGTCATCCAGAAACATTAAACTTAAGGTACTGTCGGTGAAATTGGGTCTGAAGTTCATCGATCCCTGTGAAATTCTGTAAGTGGTCAATCCAGTGACCTTTAAGTTGAATCTTTCTCCATCTCTCTGTATCCCTAACATCTTCCATAAATCCCTGTTGAAGTAGTTTGTCCTCTCTATGGTGTCGCCCTCGTCCTCACCTCCTCCGGTTGCTGTTCTTGACAGTTTAGAGTATGAGGTACAGAGAGTTGTGGTCTTTCGTAGGGTCCAAAATTCCTTCCAGTACCTCATCCACTGGAAGGGATATGGACCTGAGGAGAGATCCTGGGTCCCAACTCGAGATCTGAAGGCCAAGTAGTTAGTCACTGCCTTCCATCTAAAATTTTCTGGGAAACCTGGGGTCTAGTGGCTCCCTAGAAGATGGGGTACTGTATCGATTCCACCCCTCAGTGTGTCTTAGGACACCGTGACTGACAGGTCAGTCATCCAGTCTGGTGCAAGTGCGTGTTGAGCTGCGTTTTTATTGACAGCTCTGCCTTCCAATCTGAGACTAGGAAGTGCTGAGCTCTCTCCAGATACTCCCTGTTCCCTTGATTGCTCAGCTATTTATCTGAACTGGCAGTCGCAGATAGCTGCCAGCCGTAGCTTTAGCTCTGTGTGGTTTATTTTCCCTGTGCCTAGTGCCTTGGTTGTTGATCTATTGCTGTCTGACTTTGGACCTTCCGGTATTTTGACCTCAGACCGTTACCTGACAACACCTTTATCTCTTATCCTGGCTTTTGACCTCGGATTTCTTGATTATCCTGACTCATGGCTTGTCCGTGAGAAGTAACTCATCGACATAGGGAGATTTTACTTTTGCTGGAGATTGTTAAGAGAACACCTGGTGAGGTGGATTCTATGAACCAATGTGCTGCTCACCCAGACCTGAGTAGAGGCAATGGTACAACAGAGCAGACATCATTGACGACACATGGATCAGTGAGGACCAGAACAGCAGGGTATGCAGAACAGCAGAGAAACAAGTAGAGCAGGTAGTAAAGATGAAGCAGAGCCTGATGTGTGTATACGCACAGTAACAATAACTGTACAAGAAAACAGGGTTGCAGTTAATCATAAGAATGCAGTCTTGTATCAATGCAAGGATTATTTACAGGTATAACAGAGAAGTAAATGCAGTCTGGTATATTATAGCAGGTAAATGGTGAATAGCATCAATGTATGCAAACTGTTAACGGCAAGACAGCAATGTAGTATAGGCAAACTGGAATCTTGCTTGAGATGTGTTACCTTATTTGCCAGGTGAAAACAGTACTGAGAAGAATTCCGAGAGGTTGGTCACTTGCTTCCTGGGAGGATGGTGTAGACAACAAATAGTAAGCTGGACTGAATTTGAAAATAAGCTGGTAGAAATCAGGAGTAGCCAACTCCTGACAAATTTGAGGTAACTGTGGGCAATGTTATTTAATACCCACGCACCTCTGCCTGAGCTGGCCATGAAGGGACTCTGTCAGCACAGAATGACTGTTGAAACCAAGTACAGGCACTCAGTGCATCATGGCGTGGCCAAATATATTAATGCATCTTCCCACATGCTTGTTTTCCCTCTATTTCCACCCTCCCCTCTTCTTTGATTCACAGCTCCGGCCACAGAGCTAGAGAAGAGCAGAGATAGATGGAAATCAGAAGAGCAGAGATAGATGGAAACCAAGTAGGTGGGATGGTGTCTTTAAATGGTTGGCCCCTCCATGATGCACCAAATGCCTGTCCTTCGTTGAACAGTCATTCTGTACTGGCATAGTCCCTTTAAAAGACCTAGGGTGATGATGTCAAAATGGTTCGCTGGGTTAGTGGACTATTGCAAAGGGAGACTGCTAAAGGAGAAGGGAGCTTGGGCCCGGACTGAAGGCAGAACAGGTGTATAACATATATTTATTATTATGTTTACTATTACATTCCAACCAGGGATTTTATGTAATTGAGGGGCATATTCATCAATGTAGTTCAACATGATAAAGAAAAATTACAAAGCTGTTGATCTATGCAAAATTGTATCTGGCAAAGTTAATCAACATTTTGTGTAAGAGAAAAGTGGGAAACTTATAAATAAATCACACAGTGTAACTTTCTGACTAATCACAGTTTTTATCGACTCCATGGCCTTCAATCAGGTGTAATACAAGCACACTTAATTTCTTTCTTATTATGTTCTCAACTATTAGCTCGGCCTAGAGTCCAATAACTCCAAATATTTGCACCATATAAATTCCAATGATGCTCCAATTATGCAACAAAAGATCCACGCATCTGTTAGAGAAATATGGCTGTTAATATACAATTACAACAGAAAACTGGTGTTATTGTCACAAATACACCAAACTGAGTTGTAAAAGAAATACAGCCTGCCTAAAAGCTGTCATAAAGAGCCTTCAACTCCATACAGTCAGACAGGTAATAAATTCCTGTACTAGAGAGACAGACAGAGACAGACAGCTGTTTTGTACAGTTCACCAGATGAAACATGAACATTACATAACTGTACGATAAAAATAAAATACAGAGAAGTACAATACAAAATTATTGACTAGTCTAGTGAGCGGGTTAAATTACAGAAGAAAAATGATAACATGGGTTTCTGCTTTAAGAGCAACTCAAATTTACAAATGTAGCTACAATCTACATAGTAACCCTTTGGAATTTGGTGGTGGTACAGAAAATAAAATAAATAAGTACAAGGAAAATTGTGATATTAAAATTCCCACAGTTTATAGCAATTTGTGTTGGTATTTAGTCTTCAGAAAGCCATTAATCTACTGTATAAAGACTCGGCTGACCACTGGGAATTTGGATTTTCCGTGCAAGACTGGAGCCAATTCAAAATTGCTCACCCAGCTGATGGAAGCGATTCCAGTTATGGTGATATAGTTGCAGATTATGATTTAAGCAGTTGGAAATATTTTATGCAAAGTAGATAAAAGTGAGAGGCATACTTTATTGTCTGATCTTCTTATAATAATTGAGCATCTGCTCTTGAAAGGAAAATTAACAGGACAGGTCTGATTTTTCCTGCCTGTTACCTATCATTTTCCCAAGAGAAAAGCAGTGTCAGATTTGTCTGGCAGGCGCTCATGCCTCCTAGATCCATAAAGATTAATATGCATTTTAATAGGAAGATTGGCAGTATTAATTGCTTTAGCTGTGAAAATTATGTGTTCAATTACCGTATCTGTATGTCCAGCTTAACTATGAAAATCTCCTATTTGCTTTGTCAGTGTTGCATATAGACTTCTGCACACACATTTTATTTAATATTAGATATTTGATGAATTTATTTTATGTTATCTATTATTGGGTGAGACTCAAATTATTGATGAAGTCATTCTCTTCTAGGCACTATGTAAGCAGTGGCATCCACAGTGCTCCCCTGTTTCAAGGCGTTCCCAATGCTGTAAGTCTTTCATGTTTCCAGTTAAATTATTACATGATTGTTACTTCTTAAAATATTGTTATTTTACTGTCTACATTAGCATGTGTAGCGTCTGACGACGCCTCCGCATGGTTCCCCTCCTCCCACCATGCGGAAGATGGGAATCATGATGGGAGTGGGCATCAAAGGGTGTTATTGAAAGGGTTAAATTACTTTTGGGCCACTGACCTCACAATGCAGACACACAGGTAGTGATGCCCCACATCTAATTCAGGTCATTTCAATTTGGCTCAAATAGGTTCTGGGCATCAGAACTGGCATCAAGGTAGACAGAAAGTTGATTTTAACAATTTGAATAACTGTTTTTTAAGGGGTTAAATGACGTTGGGCCACTGATATCACACAACCATAGATAGTTATGCACCACATCAAATTCAGGTCACTCCAGTCTGGCCCAAATGGGTTCTAGGTATGAGAACTGGCATCAAAGTGGGCAAATAGCAAATTTTCGCAGAATTGAATAAGTAACTGGTGTAATTAAGGAGTTAAAGACTTTAAATCACTGATCTCACATGGCTATCACACAAATAGTTATACCCTGTGTCAAATTCAGGTCACTCCAACTAGCCTAAATTGTTTCTGGGCATTAGAACTGGCATCAAAGTGCGCAAATAGCAATTTTTTCACAGATTTGAAAAATTAAATGATGTTTTTCAGGTAAAATTGCTATTTACCCACTTTGATGAGTAAAATGAATTTGATGTAGGTGTAACAACCTTGCCGGCATCCCTCCCGTCCCCCACCTGCCTTACACACCAGTTTACTCACTACTCCGCACCATGCTGTGAGTTCTGTCTTCTGCCAGCTCCATGCTGTGTACTTCGTCTCCTGCCTGCTTTTTGCATACTTCCTGGCTGTGTGCATAGGGGGGTGTCCCCAGCCAATTGCCATGAGGCATCGTGTACTTAAGGCATCCCCCGACCATAGGAGGAGGCCTGAGCAACGATTTCTCTCAGTCAGTGCCTTGCTACTGAGTTGCCAGGTCCTGTCCTGTTTTCTGCCTTCTCTGGGGGCTTAATACCCAGACCTGTTACTGTGCTTACATACCTTGGTTTATACCAGTGTTTCTTGCTTAGTCCGCCACCCTGGGGGCAGAATACCCTGGCCTTCATCCTTAGTTCGTGCACCTGTTCCTGTACCTGATTGTTGTGAATGGGTTTGAGATGAGTTCTGAGCAGAGGCTCCCTCTGGTGGTTACAAGCGGTGCTAGTCTGTCCAGTGAAGATTGTGAGGACTGGGAATCAGGTGTTACTGACTGGTCTTATATAAGGGAGTCACATTCCCATCAGGGTTGCCGGTGATCAATTGTTCTGGTCTGAATCCTTTATTCCAGTTTCCCTTGTAGCCTGCTGTGTCGTGTCTGCATCTCCTGCTAACAGATAAGACATTTTCTTCTTTTGTGTTTGTGCTATATTTTTGCATTTTGTCCTGCACTTCTGTGGGGGCCTTCAGGGTCCCCTCCGGGGCTTCTGCCCTCTCAGTTTTGTTCAGCCACTGATGTTTGTACTTTTGCTTTTTCCGGTTTTTTCAGTGGCTGCTGTTTTGATTTTGTTACACCAGAGAGCTAATTTAGGTGGTAGAGGTCGTGTGATCTCAGGTGTTTTTGAAATTAGTAGAGTTGGTGGTTTTCAGGGTTTTCTGGGATTGCAGTAAGTACCCTTCCTATCCTTTTCTATTTAGTAAGTTTGGGCCCCAGCGTTTGCTCATACTATTTTCTTTCTGTGTCAGTATTTCATCTTGTCTAACCGCCATTACATGTTTGGGGGCTTTCTATTGTCTTTGGGGTTCTGCTCCGGGGCAGATAGCTTTCCTATATCTATCTTTAGGTGTAGTTAGTTTCTCAGGCTGTGACGAGGCGTCTAGGACCAACGTAGGAACGCTCCACGGCTGCCTCTAGTTGTGGTGGTTAGTCAGGGTACTGCAATCTCATAGATTCCAACTGCTCTGGTGTATTGCCTTTTTTGCCTGCACTCCTCAGCTACCGAAACATAACAGTATCACCGGCCCCAAAAATTGAAAATTGTATGGTACTCACAGAAGGGAAAAAATAGTGTCAGAGATATTTTTCTGTTTGTTGCATTTTTTTTTTTTTCCCTCTGTATCTCTGGGTGCTGGGGAGGATCTTTTCTCTCAATGGAGTTTGCACAGTTGTCTGGCCGTGTGGATCAGCTTGCCACTGAGGTTCGGAGTATTGCTATCTATCTTGCTGGGTTGCCTGTTGTGGAACCTAGGATTCCCATGCCAGATTTGTTTTTAGGGGATCGAGCTAAGTTTCAGAATTTCAAAAATAATTGTAAATTGTTTTTTGCCTTAAAATCTAAGTCCTCAGGGAACGCAGCGCAGCAGGTTCAAATTATCATCTCTCTCCTGCGCGGCGATCCTCAGGATTGGGCTTTTTCCCTGATACCTGGGGATCCTGTTTTGAGTGATGTTGATGCATTTTTTCAGGCCTTGGGGTTATTGTACGATGAGCCTAATGTCACTGATCAAGCTGAGAAAGCCTTGTTGGCATTAAATCAGGGGCTTGATGACGCTGAGTTATACTGTCAGAGATTCCGGGTCTGTCAGATAATGTAAATGATGTTATGGTGGGATTCCCTGTCCCCTCTGGTCTCAATGATTCTATGTCATTAGCGATTCAAATTGACAGACGTTTGCGTGAGCGGAGAAGTATGCGTGGAATGGTGTTGCCTTGTGAACCAGCTTCTGAACCCATGCAGTGTGATAGAGTGGTGTCTGGGGCACAGCGTCATGAGTTTCGAAAGCGCAATGGGTTATGTTTCTACTGTGGTGATGCCTCTCATGCTATTTCAGTCTGCCCTAAGCGGGGAAGACGTTTTGCACGCTCAGTTGTCTTGGGTAGTGTTCAGACTAAGTTTTTATTAACTGTCACTCTAATATGCTCTCTGTCCTCATTTTCTGCTCAGGCTTTCGTTGATTCTGGAGCAGCTATTAACCTGATGGATTATGATTTTGCTAAACGTTGTGGGTTTCCCTTGATACCCCTACAGAAGTCTATTCCCCTACTGGGGATCGATTCTACCCCTTTGGCTGAGAATAAACCCCAGTTTTCTACTCAGGTGATAATGAGGGTTGAACCTGATCACCAGGAGTGCTGCAAATTTTTGGTTCTGTATAATCTGCATGACATTATCGTGCTGGGTTTTCCTTGGTTACAGTCTCATAATCCTGTTTTGGATTGGAAATCTGTGTCTGTAACCAGTTGG
>JARQOD010000002.1:343818971-343890657 GCA_033576555.1 Oophaga sylvatica
TCTGACCATTGGTCTGCGGATGAAAAGCCGAGGAAAATGACAATTGCATCCCCCGACGTGAACAAAATGCCTTCCAGAACTTGGACACAAACTGAGACCCCCGATCTGACACCACATCAGAAGGCAACCCGTGAAGTCTCACAATCTCCCCAATGAACACCTGCGCCAGAGTTTTAGCATTAGGAAGAGCAGGAAGAGCAATAAAATGTGCCATCTTACTGAACCTGTCAACTACAACTAGTATGACAGTTTTCCCTATTGCCGACATCATAATTCCTCTCGGCGGACGACAATTTTTTAGAGAAGAAGGCGCACGGATGCCATTTACCAGGAGACGGACCTTGAGATAATACCGCACCCACCCCTACGTCAGATGCGTCTACCTCCACAATGAACGGTTGTGATGCATCTGGTTGAATGAGTATGGGTGCCGAAGCAAAACATTTTTTCAAGGAGGAAAATGCTTGACAAGCTTTGTCAGACCACCTAGAAAAATCCATCCCTTTTTTAGTCATGTCAGTGAGAGGTTTGACAACAGATGAGAAATTACGAATAAACTTCCGGTAGTAGTTAGCAAACCCCAGGAAACGCTGCAGTGCTTTAAGATCCTCTGGCCGATCCCATTCAAGCACAGCTCTTACTTTCCCAGGGTCCATACGGAAACCGGAAGCTGACACCAGGAAACCCAAAAACTGAAGTTCCTGTACGGCGAATACACATTTTTCCCATTTGGCATACAGTTTATTGTCTCGCAAGATCTGCAACACCTGTCTCACATGCTCCTGATGAGACACAAGATCCGGCGAGTAAATTAAGATGTCATCTAAATAAACGACCACAAACTGTCCCACAAGGTGGCGAAAGATGTCATTAACAAAATGTTGAAACACCGCCGGGGCAGTAGTCAGACCAAAAGGCATGACAAGGTTCTCATAATGTCCCTCCGGAGTGTTAAACGCCGTCTTCCACTCATCCCCCTCCTTTATCCTAATCAGATTATACGCCCCCCTGAGATCCAACTTAGAGAACCATTTGGCGCCCACAATCTGATTGAAGAGATCAGGAATAAGTGGGAGCGGATACGGATCTCGGACCGTAATCCGATTAAGCTCACGGAAATCCAGGCAAGGGCGTAGGCCTCCATCTTTTTTCTTCACAAAGAAGAACCCCGCGGCCACTGGGGAAGATGAAGGTCTAATATGCCCCTTGGCCAGACTTTCCGAAATATAGTCCTTCATAGCCTGCCTCTCAGGACCAGAAAGGTTATATAACCTAGATTTAGGTAACTTAGCATCAGGAAGCAATTTTATAGAACAGTCATACTCGCGATGAGGAGGTAATTCTTGACACCCCTCCTCTGAGAACACATTCTCAAAGTCCTCCAGAAAAGGAGGTAAGGTTCTAGGCACGACCGCACTGATGACCGTGTTCATGCAGTTACTATTGCAAAATTCACCCCACTGGCTTATCTCTCTGGTTTGCCAATTAATAACTGGGTTATGTTTAGTTAACCAAGGAAGACCCAACACAATAGGAGTGGGGAGACCCTCCAACACATAACAAGACAATAGTTCTTTATGTATTGCCCCCACTCGAAGGTCAATGTTATGTACGGCTTGCAAAAAGCTACCTTGACCGAGAGGCCTGGCGTCGATAGAGAATATGGGGATAGGTTTGGCTAGTACACTCAGTTGCATACCTTGAACCTGGGCAAACCGAGCGTCCACCAGATTAGCCCCGGCCCCACTATCCAGAAGAACAGAAATCCTCTCAGTTCTCGTACCTACCACCACCTCCGCTGGTACGAGAAACTGAGACGGACCTGGGGACGAAATACATACTCCCAGATTGTCGTCCACCACACAACCTGGGATTAATAGTTTTCCGGCGACTTCTTGCTCAGTGCAGTACGGGATGGACACCCCTCAATAAAATGTCCCTTTCTCCCGCAGAAGAAACACCTTCTTGTTTTGCGGCGCACCGCCGACCCCCTCCCTCGGTATGATGTCCCTCCCAACTGCATAGGTTTCTCGGAACAAACCAGGGGAACCTCAATATTAGGGACTTTAGAAGGAGGTGGAGTCATCACAGGGGGCGGAGTTACCCCACACCTCTCCCGAAGCCGTCTATCAATGCGAATTGCAAGAGCCATAGCGGCCTCCAGTGACGGGGGAGAATCATACTGAGCCAACACATCTTTTAATTTATCAGATAAACCTTGACAAAACTGGCTCCTAAGAGCCGGGTCATTCCACTGAGTATCCGTGGCCCACCTACGGAACTCTGAAGAAAATTCCTCCGCCGGACGATCTCCCTGCTGTATCCTACGTAACTTCATTTCAGCAAGGGAGACCCGATCCGGGTCATCATATACCAGACCCAGGGCTGTAAAAAATCGGTCCACTGACTGGAGAGCCGGGGAGCCCGGGGGAGAGAGAACGCCCAGGATTGAGGGTCCCCTTGTAAGAGCGAGATGACAATTCCCACCCTCTGATCCTCACTCCCCGACGACCGCGGCCGCAGCCGAAAATACAATTTACATGCTTCCCGGAAAGTAAAAAACTTGTCCCGCCCACCAGTAAACCTGTCCGGGAGAGCCACTTTAGGTTCAGATCTGGCTTGCTCCCGGGGGTACAAAACCTTGGATTTAACGTCCGTCAGCTCCATGGACAAACTCTGCAACTGCTGAGCTAAATGGGCTACTGGATCCATGGTGGCTGGGGAGAATCTTTAGTATGGTCGGTGAAAATGTCACGCTGTCTCAGGATAGAGGTGGACCGGGGTCTATGCTGACCCTAAACTGGGGTCCTGACTAGTCCCTCTACCTGGAGGTACTGTTAATGGTACAGAGGTCCAGGCCGCCAGCCTAACCCTGTCTCCTGTAGATCCCTGACCACTGTAATCCAGTCCTGAGAAGGACCCTGATTACCACCAAAGGGAATGGGCAGATCACAGCTTACTAACAGTATTAGACACACGAGACAGACAAGGGGTAAAGTAAATACTGCCTTGCATACAAAAACTACAACACAGAGGGAACACAAAAGGTTAAGGAGATAAACAATAAGCGAGGAGAGGATTAACCACAACAGGCACTCTTAGCTTAAGTCTTCTCAGAAACGATCTGCTCTGCTGGTCAGAATGAATGCTTTCACCGACATCTCCCAAGCAAACTGGCAGGTATATGAAGGGAGCTAATTAGTGCATAATCAACTGCAGCCGGGCGGGGCTGGACCTAGTCTTAGCACAGAGCTAGGTAGAATTAACTCCCTCACTGCCAAACACAAAGCACCAGCAACTCAGCTGCGAGAAGTCAGAATGTGTAATCGCGACGATCTTCGTGGCGATACACCCATGACAGAGAGAGAGAGAGAGACCGAGACCATCCAGACGGGGATCTGGGCATTTTCAGCATACAATAACGGATTCCGTCGTCGGTTTCTGTCAATAACGGATGACGACGGATCCGCCACCCATAGGCGTCCATTATAGAAAACGGCGGACGCGAAGGATCCGTCATGGTCCGCCATTTCGATGCACACAAAAAATGTTCAAGTGTCCGTTTTCAAATAACAGCTGACGCCAAATTTAAGAGCGAACCCGTCGGATGACGGATCAAACGGACAACCATCCGTCAAAATCCTTCACTAATGCAACAGAATGGGGAAAAAAACGGATCCGCCAAAAAAAAAGGTGGATCCGGTTTTTTTTACACTTTGGCGGATTTTGACTGAAGTGTGAAAGAGGCCTAAGTTGAGTGGTAACAATGAGTCCACAGCAATATTGAACTTCAGCAACTTCTCAGTTGGCTTTAGTCTGATCACTGACCGTGTTTTGTTTGGCAGTTATGCTGCCATGACTAAGTAGCTTTTACTTTATGTTTTGGGATGTATTTTCTTGGATGGAGGAAAAAAAAGTCATTCCTAGCAGAAGAATTACCATAACCCTAAAGCATTATGCCCCTACCACAGTGCTTTACTTTGTGTGTCCTTTAGCTTAAAGTGAACCTGTTGCTAAGTAAACTACAGACAATGTCAGGTTGATGCTGTTAAACTGATTAAAATGATACCTGGGTTGAAGAAATCCGTTTTGTGGTTGTTGTTTAATTTTTGTTTACAGTTTTCAGTTAATGAGATTCTGGTGCTCCAAAGCGGCCTGTGGACATTGCTTTTTTTGGTGCTTTGGCTCATTGTCATCCTTGTCGGCTTAAATGACAGGTCACTGAACCTTCAGTAACCTGCCCCCTATTTTAATTACTGTGTTTGCGCATATAATATTGTGGTCTTTAAAAAAAAAAAATTAACCACAGCAAAATGGCGCAGGCGGTGCCTGCTCAGAAGCATCTACTGGCAAGCGATGCTCTCAGTCTGCATAATTGTGCAGATTAAGAGCATCGTTTGCAGATAGATGCTACTGCACAGGCGCTGTCATTTTGCTTGGGCCAAATTATTTTCTTCTTCAACAAAATGGTGCATGTGCAGTAGCATCTATCGGCAAACCATGCTCTCAATCTGTGAAAGCGCCACCAACCAGTGGATGGGGCTTGATCAGGTTATGAGCATCACTTGCAAATAGATGCTACTGCACATGTGCAAAAAAAAAATTGACTCCAGCAAAATGGCGCTGAAGGTTGCGAATATGCAGTATCATCTATTGGCAAGTGATAGATGTTACTGCACTGGCACTGGTGCCATGCCAGTGTCCTATCATTTAAGCCCACAAGGATGACAATGAGCCAAAGCACCGAAAAAGAAGCATAAGAATCTCATTAACTGAAAACTGCAAACAAAGATTAAACAACAACCACAAGACTAATTTCTTCAACCCAGGAATCATTTTCATCAGTGTAACAGCGCTGACCTCACAATGCCTGTAGTTTACTTAGCAAAATCCTGATGACAGGTTTGCTTTAACCCCTTAAACCCAAGGGTGGTTTGCACGTTAATGACCGAGCCAATTTTTACAATTCTGACCACTGTCTCTTTATGAGGCTATAACTCTGGAACGCTTCAACGGATCTTCACGATTCTAAGACTGTTTTCTCGGGACATATTGTACTTCCTGATAGTGGTAAAATTTCTTCGATATAATTTGCGGTTATTTATGAAAAAAATGGAAATATGGCAAAAATTTTGAAAATTTTGCAATTTTCAAACTTTTAAATTTTATTCACTTAAAACAGAGAAATATGTCACACAAAATAGTTACTAAATAACATTTCCCACATGTCTACTTTACATCAGCACAATTTTGAAACCAAATTTTTTTTTTTGCTACGAAGTTATAAGGGTTAAAAGTTGACCAGCGATTTCTCATTTTTAAAACAAATTGTACAAAACCATTTTTTTAGGGACCACCTCACATTTGAAGTCACTTTGAGGGTCTATATGGCAGAAAATACCCAAAAGTGACACCATTCTAAAAACTGCACCCTCAAGGTACTCAAAGCCACATTCAAGAAGTTTATTAACACTTCAGGTGCTTCACTGGAGCTGAAGCAACTTGGAAGGAAAAAATGAACATTTAACTTTTTTGTCACAAAAATGATCTTTTACAAACATTTTTTTTATTTTAACAAGGGTTAAAGGAAAAAATGGACAGAAAACAGTTGTTGTGCAATTTCTCCTGAGTACGCCGATACCCCATATGTGGGGGAAAACCATTGTTTGGGCGCACGGCAGGGCTTGGAAGGGAAGGGACTTTTTCAAACCAAAATTGGCGGGAATTAATCTAGATCTGTTGTGAGCAGTTTGAACCCCCAAGTGTTTCACTAAAGTTTATAATGCCTGGGTGTGAAAAAACAACAAAAAAATTTCCACAAAAATGATTTTTTAGTCCCCAATTTTTTATTTTTCCCAAGGAAATTGGACCCCAAAAGTTGTTGTCCAATTTGTCCTGAGTACACTGATACCCCATATGTGGGGGAGAAATACTGTTTGGACGCATCGCAGGGCTGAGAAAGGAAGTAATGACATTTTGGAATGCAGACTTTGATGGGTGTCATGTTCAGTTTGCAGAGTCCCTGATGTGCCTAAACAGTGGAAACCCCCCACAAGTGACCCAATTTTGGAAACTAGACCCCCTAAGGAACTTATCTAGATCTGTGGTGAGCACTTTGAACTCCCAAGTGCTTCACACAAATTTATAATGCCCGGGCATGAAAATAAAAAATACTATTTTTATCCTACAAAAGTAATATTTAAGTCACCAATTTTTTATTTTCCCAAGGGTAACATGAGAAATTGGACCATAAAAGTTGTTGTCCAATTTGTCCTGAGTACGCTGATACCCCATATGGAGGGGAACCACTGTTTGGGCACACGGTAGAGCTCGGAAGGGAAGGAGCGCCATTTTACTTTTTCAAACCAAAATTGGCTGGAATCGAGATTGGATGCCATGTCGCATTTGGATAGCCCCTGATGTGCCTAAACAGTGGGAATCCCCCACAAGTGACCCCATTTTAGAAACTAGACCCCCTAAGGAACTTATCTAGATCTGTGATGAGCACTTTGAACCCCCAAGTGCTTCACACAAGTTTATAACGTAGAGCCGTAAAATTAAAAAATCATATTTTTTCCATAAAAATGATCTTTTCACCCCAATTTTTATTTTCCCAAGGGTAACAAGACCTCAAAAGTTATTGCGCAATTTGTTTTGAGTATGCTAATACCCAATATGTGGAGGTAGGCCACTGTTTTGGGTGCATGGCAGAGCTCGGAAGGGAAGGAGAGCAGATTGACTTTTTCAACGCAGAATTGGCTGTATGCCATGTCGCGTTTGGAGAGCCCCTGATGTGCCTAAACAGTGGAAACCCCCCACAAGTGACACCATTTTGGAAACTAGACCCCGTAAGGAACTTATCTAGATCTGTTGGGAGCACATTCAACCTCAAATGTTTCACTAAAGTTTATAATGCCTGGGTGTGAAAACAAAAAAAACAAAAAGATTCCACAAAAAATGATTTTTTAGTCCCCAATTTTACAATTTTTGATTTTTCACAAGTAAATTGGACCCCAAAAGTTGTTGTCCAATTTGTCCTGAGTACGCTGACACCCCATATGTGGGGGGAAATACTGTTTGGGGGCACGGCAGGGCTCGGAAAGGAAGTAATGACATTTTGGAATGCAGACTTTGATGGGTGTCATGTTCAGTTTGCAGAGTTCCTGTGCCTAAACAGTGGAAACCCCCACAAGTGACCTCATTTTGGAAACTAGACTCCCTAAGGAACTTATCTAGATCTGTGGTGAGCACTTTGAACCCCCAAGTGCTTCACACAAATTTATAATGCCCGGGCATGAAAATAAAAAATCCTATTTTTTCCCACAAAAATGATCTTTTAGTCACCAATTTTTTATTTTACCAAGGGTAAGGGGAGAAATTGGACCTCAAAAGTTGTTGTCCAATTTGTACCGAGTACGCTGATACCCTATATGTGGGAGAAAACTACTGTGTGGGCGCACGTTGGGGCTCGGAATAGAAGTAGTGACGTTTAGTAATGCAGACTTTGATGGAATGGTCTGCAAGTGTCATGTCGCGTTTGGAGAGCCCCTGATGTGCTTAAACAGTGGAAACCCCCCAAAAGTGACCCCATTTTGTAAACTATACTCCCAAAGGAACTTATCTAGATGTGTGGTGAGCGCTTTGAACCCCAAGTGCTTCACAGAAGTTTATAACGCCCGGACGTGAAAATAAAAAAATCATATTTTTTCCACAAACATGATCTTTTAGTCCCCAATTTTTTATGTTCCCAAGGGTAACAGGAGAAATTGGGCCCAAAAAGTTGTTTTCCAATTTGTCCTGAGTACGCTGATACCCTATATGTGGGAGAAAACTACTGTATGGGCACACGTCGGGGCTCGGAAGTGAAGTAGAGACGTTTTGCATTGCAGACTTTGATGGAATGGTCTGCGGGTTTCATGTCGCGTTTGGAGAGCCCCTGACAGGGTCGGACTGGCCCACCGGAGAACCGGAGGATTCTCCGGTGGGCCCTGGCATCTGGGGGGCCCTGGCACCTGCTGGCATATAGGGGCCAGTTGCCTAGGGCCCCGCTGCTCCAGAGGCCCCCAGCCGGTGGCGTGTCGCTAATACCGGCACACCACGCAGCTGCCATGGGGGCCTCGTGCCAGCGGAGCAGCAGCAGGTGACAGGAGGCAGGAGCCCCTGTCCCCGCTGCTAAAGAGAAATGAATATTCACTGCTTCCCACGCCCACATGGGCGTGGGAAGCAGTGAATATCATTACTTACCTGTCAGACGCTCCAACCGCTGAGCGCCGCTGTGTCATCGCGTCCTCTCTTGCTGCGATGTTCAGGCAGAGGGCGCGATGACGTCATTAGTGAGCGCCGCGCCCCCTGCCTGAGCATTCACTGCCGGAGGACCGAAGACAGCGGCGCTCAGCAGTGGACCCGGTGACAGGTAAATATCGCAGGTGCCAGGGCCCTGAGCCAGTGGTGACACCGGCACCTGTCCCCCATAGCACGCCGGTGTCCCCGCCTGCTCAGGACACCAGCACCTGGCAACCCAGCGACGAGAGGTGAGTATGTCTTTTTTTTTTTTGCAGCATCTATGGGGGCACAGTCTGTGGAGCATCTATGGGGCATAATCTATGGGGGCATAATCTGTGGAGCATTTATGGGGGCATAATCTATGGGGGCATAATCTGTGGAGCATTTATGGGGGCATAATCTATGGGGGCATAATCTGTGGAGCATTTATGGGGGCATAATCTATGGAGAATCTATGGGGGCATAATCTAAGGAGCATTTATGGGGGCATAATCTATGGAGCATCTATAGGGGCATAATCTATGGGGGCACAATCTATGGAGCTTCTATGGGGCATAATCTAAGGAGCATTTATGGGGGCATAATCTATGGGGGCATAATCTGTGGAGCATTTATGGGGGCATAATCTATGGGGGCATAATCTGTGGAGCATTTATGGGGGCATAATCTGTGGAGCATTTATGGGGGCATAATCTATGGGGGCATAATCTAAGGAGCATCTATGGGGGCATAATCCAAGGAGCATTTATGGGGGCATAATCTATGGAGCATCTATAGGAGCATAATCTATGAGGGCACAATCTATGGAGCTTCTATGGGGGCATAATCTAAGGAGCATTTATGGGGCATAATCTATGGGGGCATAATCTGTGGAGCATTTATGGGGCATAATCTATAGGGGCATAATCTGTGGAGCATTTATGGGGGCATAATCTGTGGAGCATTTATGGGGGCATAATCTGTGGAGCATTTATGGGGGCATAATCTATTGAGCATCTATGGGGGAATAATCTAAGGAGCATTTATGGGGGCACAATCTATGGAGCTTCTATTGTGGGCATAATCTAAGGAGCACTTATGGGGGCATAATCTATGGAGCATTTATGGGGGCACAATCTATGGAGCTTCTATGGGGGCATAATCTATGGAGCTTCTATGGGGGCATAATCTAAGGAGCACTTATGGGGGCATAATCTATGGAGCATCTATGGGGGCATAATCTATGGAGCATCTATGGGGGCATAATCTGTGGAGCATTTATGGGGGCATAATCTATGGGGGCATAATCTAAGGAGCATCTATGGGGGCATAATCCAAGGAGCATTTATGGGGGCATAATCTATGGAGCATCTATAGGAGCATAATCTATGGGGGCACAATCTATGGAGCTTCTATGGGGGCATAATCTAAGGAGCATTTATGGGGGCATAATCTATGGGGGCATAATCTGTGGAGCATTTATGGGGCATAATCTATAGGGGCATAATCTGTGGAGCATTTATGGGGGCATAATCTGTGGAGCATTTATGGGGGCATAATCTGTGGAGCATTTATGGGGGCATAATCTATTGAGCATCTATGGGGGAATAATCTAAGGAGCATTTATGGGGGCACAATCTATGGAGCTTCTATTGTGGGCATAATCTAAGGAGCACTTATGGGGGCATAATCTATGGAGCATTTATGGGGGCACAATCTATGGAGCTTCTATTGGGGGCATAATCTATGGAGCATTTATGGGGGCATAATCTATGGAGCATCTATGGGGGCATAATCTATGGAGCATCTATGGGGGCATAATCTATGGAGCATCTATGGGGGCATAATCTAAGGAGCATTTATGGGGGCACAATCGATGGAGCTTCTATGGGGGCATAATCTAAGGAGCATCTATGGGGGCATAATCTAAGGAGCATCTATGGGGGCATAATCTATGGGGGCATAATCTATGGAGCATCTATGGGGGCATAATCTATGGAGCATCTATGGGGGCATAATCTATGGAGCATCTATGAGGGCACAATCTATGGAGCATCTATGGGGCATAATACATGGGCAGCATATGGGGCACAATCTATGGAGCATCTTGTGGGGCATAATACATGGGGCAGCATATGGGGCATAATCTCATTTTCCACCGTAGGCTTATACTCGAGTCGATAAGTTTTCCCATTTTTTTGTGGCAAAATTGGGGGGGTCGGCTTATACTCGAGTATATATGGTATCTATCTATTATCTATCTATCTATCTATCTATCTATCTATCTATCTATCTATCTATCTATCTATCTATATATATATATATAGCATTATACCCTATGAGGGGGGCAGCATTATCCTCTATGAGGGGGGCAGCATTATACCCTATGAGGGAGGCAGCATTATCCCCTATGGGGGGCAGCATTATCCCCTATGAGGGGGCTGCTTTATAATCTATGAGGGAGGCTACCCCAACTCCTGCTACATAATTAAGACATGTACTACCTTATATTATACCCTGATATTAGTGTGTTTTACTGCACAATTTGTGGTCTTGTATTTATTTCTATGTAGCTACATAGTGGGCCCCAAGAATTATTTTCTCTGGTGGGCCCAAGGTGTTCCAGTCTGACGCTGGCCCCTGATGTGCCTAAACAGTGGAAACCCCCCACAAGTGACACCATTTTGGAAACTAGACCCCCAAAGGAACTTATTTAGATGTGTGGTGAGAACTTTGAACCCCCAAGTGCTTCACAGAAGTTTATAACATAGAGCCATAAAAATAATAAATCTAATTTTTTTCTACAAAAACTATATTTTTGCGCCCAATTTTTTATTTTCCCAAGGGTAACAGAAGAATTTGGACCCCAAGAGTTATTGTGCAATTTGTCCTGAGTATGCTGATACCCCATATGTGGGGGTAAACTACTGTTTGGGCGCATGGCAGAGCTCAGAAGGGAAGGAGCACCGTTTGACTTTTTCAACGCCGAATTGGCTGGAATTGAGATCAGACGCCATGTCACATTTGGAGAGCCCCTGATGTGCCTAAACAGTGGAAACCTCCCAATTCTAACTCCAACCCTAACCTCAACACCCCTAACTAATCCCAACCTTAATCATAACCCTAACCACAAACTTAACCCTAACACAGGGCCGGCGTCAGCACCTGGCATACCCGGGCAAGTGCCGGGGCCCTGAGTAGGTGGGGGGGCCCACTCGCCATCGGGCATCCTGGCGCCTGTTAGTGGTGCCAGCGCTGCCAATGGGCCCCCCCGCTTGCTCAGGGCCCCGGCAGGAGTCGGCGCAATACTTACCTCTCCCCGTGCCTCCGCTGCTGCAGCTCCGGGCTCCACAGGGCGCCTGCGTCGGTGCTTCCTCACTCACAGCAGCGCTGCTGAATGACGTCATCATTCAGCGGCTGGCTGTGGCAGAGAGGGCGTGGACGCCGGACAGGTGAGGTGTGTGTGTGTGTGTGTGTGCCTGCGTGTGTGTATGTGAGAGAGTGTTGCGGTGCTGTATGTGTGATGGTGGTGGGGGGAGGCAGTGATGGTGGTGAGGTGGCAATGATGATGGGGAGGCAATGATGATGGGGAGGCGATGATGATGATGGGGAGGCAATGATAATGGGAAGGCAATGATGATGATGATATTAATGGGGAGGCAATGATAATGATGATGGGGAGGCAATGATAATGGGAAGGCAATGATGATGATGACATTAATGGGGAGGCAATGATAATGATGATGATGGGGAGGCAATGATAATGGGAAGGCAATGATGATGATATTAATGGGGAGGCAATGATGATGATGATGGGGAGACAATGATAATGGGGAGGCAGTGATGATGATAATGGGGAGACAATGATGATGATGTTGATGGGGAGGCAATGATGATGATGATGGGGAGACAATGATGATGATGGGGAGGCGATGATGATGATAATGGGCAGGCAATGATGATGATAATGGGGAGTCTTTCCACAGCGCCCTTTCCTGAGCCGTAACAGTGCAGAACACAGCACAGTGTAGAGGAGAGCTCCATATTTTGTATGGAGCATTATATTGGGTCCAGTATTCTGTATGGAGCATTATATGGGGGATGGCGGGGTGACATCCTGCATGAGGTATTATATGAGTGATGAGGGGGAGACTATGTGGTGCCCATAATATTGTATGGAGAACTGTACTGTCCAGTCTGTACTGTGCGCTGTGAGGATTTGGCGGTTTTTGAGCTATTGTACAATTTACAATAGGTATCAGTCATGTAATGGAAGAAGAGAAGTGTTTGGCGTTGTGCTATACCCATATTTCTCTGCAGTATCTGTGCATCATGAATCGTGGTTTATGTTAAGGGGGCCCACTGAGACTCTTTCGCCCAGGGCCCATAAAAACCTGGAGCCGGCCCTGCCCTAACACACCCGTAACCTAGTCCCAACCCTAACCCTAACTATAGCCCCAACCCTAACCCTAACAGGAAAATGGAAATAAATACATTTTTTTCATTTTATTATTTTTCCCTAACTAAGGGGGTGATAAAGGGGGGTTTGATTTACTATTTATAGCGGGTTTTTATGATTGGCAGCTGTCACACGCTAAAAGACGCTTTTTATTGCAAAAAGTAGTTTTTGCATCATCACATTTTGAGAGCTATAATTTTTCTATATTTTGGCCCACAGAGTCAAGTGAGGTTTATTAAGATTTTTGGGAGGCAGAATGAACAAAAAACAGCAATTCATGAGTTTCTTTTGGGGGAGGGGCGTTTATAGCGTTCCGCGTGTGGTAAAATTGATAATGCAGTTTTATTCTTCGGGTTAGTACGATTACAGCGATACCTCATTTGTATAATTTTTTTATGTTTTCGCGCTTTTATACAATTAAAACGATTATATATAAAAAATAATTATTTTTGCATCGCTGTATTCTGCGAGCTATAACTTTTTTATTGTTTCGCTGATGATGCCGCATGGCGGCTCGTTTTTTGCGGAACAAGATGACGTTTTCAGCGGTACCATGTTTGTTTATATCTGTCTTTTTGATCGCGTGTTATTCCACTTCTTGTTCGGCGGTATGATGATAAATCATTGTTTTTTAGACTTGTTTTTTTTTTTTTAAGGGGTTCACTAAAGGGGTTAACTAATGGGACAGTTATAGTACGGGTCGTTACAGACGCAGTGATACCAAATATGTGTACTTTTATTGTTTTTTTTTTTTACATTAAAGAAGTGAATTTATTGGGGAATATTTTTTTTTTTCATTATTTAGGAATTTTTTTTTTACAAATGTTTATTTTTATTTTTTTAACTTTTATACTTTGTCCCAGGGTGGGACATCACTGTGTAGGGTCAGATCGCTGGTGTGACAGTGTGCACAGCACTCTGCTCTCAGCAGGAAGTAAGGAAGCCGCCTCCCTGCAGGACCCGGCGGCCATCTTGGATCCGGGGTCCTGCAGTGAGGAGAGTCCCTCGGAACAGCGCGACACATCTCCCTGCACGATGCTCCCCTGTGCCCCCGGTACACCGCGATCATGTTTGATTGCGGTGTGCCAGGGGTTAATGTGCCGGGAGCGGTCCGTGACCGCTCCTGGCACATAGGGCCAGGTGTCAGCTGTGATAATCAGCTGACACCCGGCAGCGATCAGCTGCGCTACCCCCGGGAGCGCAGCTGATCGCCTTGGACGTACTATTCTGTCCCTGGGAATTAAGTACCAGGTCACATGGACGGAATATTACATCCAATGGGATTAAGGGGTTAAGCCAAACACACCTTGTTTTTGATAGCACAAAAGCTAGATTTATATCTTTAAACTGTAGAAGTTCCCTATCAGTTTCAGAGATTCCTTCATATCTGTTAGCAAACCATAGCTAGTATGTCATAAAACTCTTCTTTAAAGAGTGTAGAGGGAAGTGTCCCAAATGTACATACAGTGGGTACGGAATGTATTCAGACCCCTTTAAATTTTTTACTCTTTGTTTCATTGCAGCCATTTGGTAAATGCAAAAAAGTTTATTTTTTTTCTCATTAATGTACACTCTGCACCACATCTTGACTGAAAAAAAACAGAAATGTAGAAATTTTTGCAAATTTATTAAAAAGAAAAAACTGAAATATCACATGGTCATAAGTATTCAGATCCTTTTCTCAGACACTCATATTTAAGTCACATGTTGTCCATTTTCTTGTGATCCTCCTTGAGATGGTTCTACTCCTTCATTGGAGTCCAGCTGGGTTTAATTAAACTGATAGGACTTGATTTGTAAAGGCACACACCTGTCTATCTATATAAGACCTCACAGCTCACAGTGCATGTCAGACCAAATGAGAATCATGAGGTCAAAAGAACTGGCCAAGGAGCTCAGATACAGAACTGTGGCAAGGCACAGATCTGACCAAGGTTACAAAAGAATTTCTGCAGTACTCAAGGTTCCTAAGAGCACAGTGGCCTCCATAATCCTTAAATGGAAGAAATTTGGGACCACCAGAAGTCTTCCTAGACCTGGCCGTCCAGCCATACTGAGCAATTGTGGGAAAAGAGCCTTCGTGAGAGAGGTAAAGAAGAACCCCAAGATCACTGTGGCTGAGCTCCACAGATGCAGTAGGGAGATGGGAGAAAGTTCCACAAAGTCAACTATCACTGTAGCCCTCCACCAGTCAGGCCTTTATGGCAGAGTGGCCCGACGGAAGCCTCTCCTCAGTGCCAGACATATGAAAACCTGCATACAGCATTTTAAAAAAGACAAGGACTCGAAGACTATGAGAAATAAGATTCTCTGGTCTGATGAGCTGAAGATAGAACTTTTTGGTGATAATTCTAAGCGGCATGTGTGGAGAAAAACAGGCACTGCTCATCACCTGCCCAATACAATCACAACAGTGAAACATGGTGATGGCAGCATCATGCTATGGGGTGTTTTTCAGCTGCAAGGACAGGACGACTGGTTGCAATTGAAGGAAACATGAATGCGGCCAAGTCAAGAGATATCCTGGATGAAAACCTCTTCCAGAGCGCTCTGGACCTCAGACTTGGCAGAAGGTTCACCTTCCAACAAGACAATGACCCTAAGCTAAAATAACGAAGGAATGGCTTCAGAACATCTCTGTGACCATTCTTGACTGGCCCAGCAAGAGCCCTGACCTAAACCCAATTGAGCATCTCTGGAGAGACCTGAAAATGGCTGTCCATCAACATTCACCATCCAACCTGATGGAACTGGAGAGGATCTGCAAGGAAGAATGGCAGAGGATCTCCATATCCATGTGTGAAAAACTTGTTGCATCATTCCAAGAAGACTCATGGTTGTACTAGCTCAAAAGGTGCTTCTACTCAATACTGAGCAAAGAGTCTGAATACTTATGACCACGTAATATTTCAGGTTTTCTTTTTTAATAAATTAGCAAAATTTTCTACATTTCTCTTTTTTTTCAGGCAAGATGGCGTGCAGAGTGTACAATAATGAGAAATCGATGTGAATACTTTTCCATCCAATTATGACAAGAGCATTCTTAAGGTGATACCTTTATTGGCTAACCAGAAAATTATATGTGTATATATATTTGTGTATATATATGTGTATATATATATTATATATATATATATATATATATATTATATTCTGGTTAGCCAATAAAGGTATCACCTTAAGAATGCTCTTGTCATAATTGGATGGAAAAGTATTCACATCGATTTTTCTGGCTAACACGGTACCACAATATAATTTATTATTGTACACCAATAATGAGAAAAAAATGAACTTTTGAATTTACCAAATGACTGCAATGAAACAAAGAGTAAAAAATTTAAAGGGGTCTGAATACTTTCCGTACCCACTGGATATATATGAATATATATATATATATATATATATATATTTGTATGTTAGCCCATGTATGTAAATATATATGTATATATATATATATATATATATATATATATATGTGTGTGTGTATATCATCCTCCCACATGAATTCCACATGAATAATGCACTTACTGATGTAATTCCCTGCACATATATAATATGTTCCCTCTGATGTTCCCTCACATATATAATACCAGAGTGATAGCAGACAAAGGAATGTCCAGTCAAAGTCCTGAAAAACACATTCAGCCAAGATGGGGAAATGAACCCTAAACAGTGAGTGGGGAAAAATACAATAGACTGCTGACAAGCCACCACCCCCACACACACATCTGAAACTGCACAGCAACTTTTCTGCTAGCCTTAAAAACCCAGGGCTTCACACATACTTTCTCTTATTCCACCAGCATCATGTTGAGCATACTGAGCTAAGTATCCACCCTTACTCCTGCATAAACCCCCCCAGATTTTAATAGGGACAGTTACTGTTAGGTGGGTGACCTGCTATTGGATGTATTTGATTAGGTAACATGGGTGGAAAATATTATTAGGTAATTGTGGGCTTGAATGTGTGGTATTGCTGTGATATTACTATATTAGCGTTGAAGTATCAATATATATATGTTATATATAGGGGTGGACATGCCGCAAGTGCAGCAGATGCGGCTGCACCGGGGCCAGGAGGTGGAGGGGCGCCCCTGCAAGGCGGCTAACACTGAGGGTAATCTGGCTTATTTATCGGGCCCCAAAGCTCCGGGGATTCCTGGCCAGATTGTCCTCATGGGCGGCGGACAGCGGAGCGGAGCTGCAGCGATCCGTCCTGCTTCCTGCCCGCGCTTCCTCTTTGACACAGCAGCGCGGCTGGATGACGTCAGCAGTCAGATAGAAAGCTGTTGGCCATGATGATGCTGCAGGGAATGAGCAGAGAGGTGATTGGTGGTGCTGTGTGTGTGTTGGGGAGGGTGATGGAGAGGGCAGTGATGGGGAGAAAGCAATAATAGAGGTAGTGGAAAGGGCAATGATGGAGGTGGTGGAAAGGGCAATGGTGGGGGAGAAGGCAATGATGGAGGTGGTGGAAAGGACAATTTTGGGGAGAAGGCAATGATGAAGGTAATGGAGAGGGCAATGATGGGGGTGGTGGGGGAAAAGAAATGAAGGAGGTTGTGGGGGAGAAGGCAATGATGGAGGTTGTGGGGGAGAAGGTAATCATTGAGGTGGTGGAAAGGGCAATGATGGCGTGGTGGGGTAGAAGGCTATGATGGAGGTGGTGGAAAGGGCAATGATGGGGGTGGTGGGGAGAAGGCAATGATGGAGGTGGTGGAAAGGGCAATTATGGGGGTGGTGGTGAAGACAATGATGGAGATGGTGGAGAGGGTAATGATGAAGGTGGTGTAGAGGGCAATGATGTAGGTGGGGAGAAAGAAATGATGGAGGTGGGGGAGAAATCAATGATGGGTGGTGGAGAGGGCAATGATGGGGGTGTTGGAGAAGACAATGATGGAGGTGATGGAGAGGCCGATGGAGGTGGGGGAAAGGACAATGATGGGATACGGGGGAGGAGAACAATGAGGGATGTTGGGGATTGGCATGGGAGGAAGGGGGACTTATAATGGACTTACGAACAGGGGGAGGATGACGTTAGATATGGATGTAAAATGAACTGGGTGGTGGAGGAGAGTGCTAAGCCCCTGATAGTGCCCTCTCCATCTCACAATTCATTCTGATGCTATCAAGTACTTATAATGAAGGATGGGGACACAGGACAGTGACTAAGGCTATGTGAACACGTTCAAGATTTGCAGGAGAAAATTCTGCTGCATGTCCTAATGTGCTGGCAGGAAGAAAATTGCGTAAAACACTGTACATTTGTTTTTTTTTCCACATTTTCCCATGCTTTACGTATTTGTCCCCATTAGTACGAGTGAAATACGACATTATGCATATTTCAATCGGCTGCAAATCTGCAAGGAAAAAAAGCAACGTATGCATGAGACTTCAGGGATCTAATTCACTTTTCCTGTACTGTAAAACCTTGCATATTTTCCGTGTGCACAGACTGAATAATTTATATTATTGGGTGGCAGAGATTATAGGTATTGGGGGACACAGTGCTGCTTATGACTTTATATTTTTAATGGTGCGTGGCTAATAGTATATTAATGGCATGGTACATATCTGTATTCCGGTGGAGACACATCTATGTATACAATGCATGTGACCTTGTTATTTTCAGAGCTTGCGAAGATCTTTGTGACAAGATGAGTCGTGGCTGGGAGATGTCGACATGATGGTCTGGCCAAATGGAGAAGAAACAGGAGAAAAGCGGCTCTAATCAGATGAGACGTCAGTGGTAAGTGCCTGGATGTAGATATTATTCTGCATTTGCACTGTGTGACGTAGAGTGATAATGTTTATTTGTAAAATCCCTTATTCTACATTCTCACATTTGTGTGAAATGTTCGTGTGCTTCCAGGTTATTTTATCGGCGTGCACACGGACTCATAGTTTTATAGGTCCATTCACACATACTGTACATGAAAATCACGGATCTGAAAATGAGATCTGTGAGAGTTAGAGAATGTTCTGTTTAGATCCAATTTTGAGGATCAAAATAGGACATGCTCAATGCATCTGTAAAAGCGGGCAGCAAACCAACATTGCACACAGATACAGGGATATTATGCACAGTCATTGACAAAAGTTTTGAGAATGACACAAATATTAATTTTTACAAAGTCTACTGCTTCACTTTTTCTAATGGCAATTTGCATATACTCCAGAATGTTATAAAGAGTGATCAGCTTAACAGCAATTACTTGCAAAGTCAATATTTGTCTAGAAAATGAACTTTATCCCCCAAAACACATTTCAACATCATTGCAGCCCTGCCTTAAAAGGACCAGCTAACCTCTTTTCAGTGATTGCTCCATTAACACAGGTGTGGGTGTTGATGAGGACATGGCTGAAGATCAATCTGACATGATTAAGTAAGAATGACACCACTGGACATTTTAAAAGGAGGCTGGTGCTTGGCATCATTGTTTCTCTTCTGTTAACCATGGTTATCTCTAAAGAAACACGTGCAGTCATCATTGCAATGCACAAAAATGGCCTAACAGGGAAGAGTATCGCAGCTAGAAAGATTGCACCTCAGTCAACAATCTATCGCATCATCAAGAACTTCAAGGAGAGAGGTTCCATTGTTGCCAAAAAGGCTCCAGGGCGCCCAAGAAAGACCAGCAAGCGCCAGGACCGTCTCTTAAAAGTGTTTCAGCTGCGGGATCGGGCTACCAGCAGTGCAGAGCTTGCTCAGGAATGGCAGCAGGCAGGTGTGAGTGCATCTGCACGCACTGTGAGGCGGAGACTCTTGGAGCAAGGCCTGGTCTCAAGGAGGGCAGCAAAGAAGCCACTTCTCTCCAGAAAAAACATCATGGACAGACTGATATTCTGCAAAAGGTACAGGCAGTGGACTGCTGAGGACTGGGGTAAAGTTATTTTCTCTGATGAATCCCCTTTTCGATTGTTTGGGACATCAGGAAAACGCCTCATTCGGAGAAGACAAGGTGAGCGCTACCACCAGTCTTGTCTCATGCCAACTGTTAAGCATCCTGAAACCATTCATGTGTGGGGTTGCTTCTCAGCCAAGGGAATCGGCTCTCTCACAGTCTTGCCTAAAAACACAGCCATGAATAAAGAATGGTACCAGAATGTCCTCCAAGAGCAACTTCTCCCAACCCTCCAAGAGCAGTTTGGCAATCAACAATGCCTTTTTTCAGCATGATGGAGCACCTTGCCATAAAGCAAAGGTGATAACTAAATGGCTCAGGGAACAAAACATAGAGATTTTGGGTCCATGGCCTGGAAACTCCCCAGATCTTAATCCCATTGAGAACTTGTGGTCAATCATCAAGAGACGGGTGGACAAACAAAAACCTAAAAATTCTGACAAAATGAAAGCATTGATTGTGCAAGAATGGACTGCTATCAGTCAGGATTTGGTCCAGAAGTTGATTGAGAGCATGCCAGGGAGAATTGCAGAGGTCCTATAGAAGAAGGGTCAACACTGCAAATATTGACTTGCTGCATTAACTCATTCTAACTGTCAATATAAGCTTTTGTTACTCATATGTTTGCAATTATATTTCTGTCTGTGATAAAAACATCTGTCAAACACAAATAAAAACCAGAGGGCAGCAGATCATGTGAAAATATAATATTTGTGTCATTCTCAAAACTTTTGGCCATGACTGTATAGCACAGGCCTTTAGTATATAGTGTACTCACTTATGTATAGCACAGTCCTTTAGTATATAGTGTACTCACTTATTATGTATAACACAGTTCTTAGTTACATAGTTTCCTATTTTATTATGTATAACACCGTCCCTTATTACTCTTTTGTTAGAAATAAAATGACTGCTGATGGAGCAGTCCATCAGCTCCTCCATTAGAAAAGAAGTTTTCCAATGTTCCATCAGCCGTCATTGCATTATAAATCTAACAAGAGAGGATGGTATTTAATAAAGACTGGGCTCTATATAATCCGATATGTAAGGGACAGTGCTATACATAACAAGAGAGGGCACTGTGTAAAAAGGGACGGCAATATACATAATAAGGGAGACTATGTGATATATATACATGTATGTGTGTGTTTCGCTATATATATATATATATATATATACACAGTACAGACCAAAAGTTTGGACACACCTTCTCATTTAAAGATTTTTCTGTATTTTCATGACTATGAAAATTGTAGAATCACACTGAAGGCATCAAAACTATGAATTAACACGTGTGGAATTATACATTACACTTTACAAAAAAGTGTGTAACAACTGAAAATATGTCTTATATTCTAGGTTCTTTAAAGTAGCCACCTTTTACTTTGATTACTGCTTTGCACGCAGAAAAGGTGAACGACTGGACTCTACATGCCTAGTTCCCACCGTGAAGCATGGAGGAGGTGGTGTGATGGTGTGGGGGTGCTTTGCTGGTGACACTGTTGGGGATTTATTCAAAATTGAAGCGGTGAGCGGTCCAGCTCACCCCAAACCATCTTGATTGGGTTCAGGTCTGGTGACTGTGGAGGCCAGGTCATCTGGCGTAGCACCCCAGCACTCTCCTTCTTGGTCAAATAGCTCTTACACAGCCTGGAGGTGTGTTTGGGGTCATTGTCCTGTTGAAAAATAAATGATGGTCCAACTAAACGCAAACCAGATGGAATAGCATGCCGCTGCAAGATTCTGTGGTAGCCATGCTGGTTCACTATGCCTTCAATTTTTAATAAATCCCAAACAGTGTCACCAGCAAAGCACCCCCACACCATCACACCACCTCCTCCATGCTTCACGGTGGGAACCAGTCATGTAGAATCCATCAGTTCACCTTTTCTGCATGCAAAGCAGTAATCAAAGCAAAAGGTGGCTACTTTGAAGAACCTAGAATATGAGACATATTTTCAGTTGTTTCACACTTTTTTGTAAAGTGTAATGTATAATTCCACATGTGTTAATTCATAGTTTTGATGCCTTCAGTGTGATTCTACAATTTTCATAGCCATGAAAATACAAAAAAATCTTTGAATGAGAAGGTGTGTCCAAACTTTTGGTCTGTACTGTATATATATATATATATATATATATATATATATATATATATATATATATATACACACACACTGCTCAAAAAAATAAAGGGAACACTTAAACAACAGAATTCCCTCCAAGTAAATCAAACTTCTGTGAAATCAAACTGTCCACTTAGGAAGCAACACTGATTGACAATCAATTTCACATGCTGTTGTGCAAATGATATAGACAAAAGATGGAAATTATTGGCAATTATCAAGACACACTCAATAAAGGAGTGGTTCTGCAGGTGGGGACCACAGACCACATCTCAGTACCAATGCTTTCTGGCTGATGTTTTGGTCACTTTTGAAAGTTGGTTGTGCTTTCACACTAATGGTAGCATGAGACGGACTCTACAACCCACACAAGTGGCTCAGGTAGTGCAGCTCATCCAGGATAGCACATCAATGCGAGCTGTGGCAAGAAGGTTTGCTGTGTCTGTCAGCGTAGTGTCCAGAGGCGCTACCAGGAGACAGGCCAGTACACCAGGAGACGTGAAGGGGGCCGTAGGAGGGCAACAACCCAGCATCAGAACCACTACCTCCGCCTTTGTGCAAGGAGAAACAGGAGGAGCACTGCCAGAGCCCAACAAAATGACCTCCAGCAGGCCACAAATGGGCATGTGTCTGCACAAACGATTAGAAACCGACTCTATGAGGATGGTCTGAGTGCCCGACGTCCACAGATGGGGGTTGTGCACACAGGTTTACACCATGCAGGACGCTTGGCATCTGCCACAGAATACCAGGATTGGCAATTTTGCCACTGGCGCCCTGTACTCTTCACAGATGAAAGCAGGTTCACACTGAGCACATGTGACCGACGTGACAAAGTCTGGAGACTCTGTGGAGAGTGATCTGCTGCCTGCAACATCCTTCAGCATGACCGGTTTGGCAGTGGATCAGTAATGGTGTGGGGTGGCATTTCTTTGGAGGGCTGCACAGCCCTCCATGTGCTCGCCAGACGTAGCCTGACTGCCATTAGGTACCGAGATGAGATTCTCAGACCCCTTGTGAGACCATATGCTGGTGCGGTTGCCCCTGGGTTCCTCCTAATGCAGGACAATGCCAGACCTCATGTGGTGGAGTGTGTCAGCAGTTACTGCAAGATGAAGGCATTGAAGCTATGGACTGGACCGCCCGTTCTCCAGACCTGAATCCGATTGAGCACATCTGGGACATCATGTCTCACTATATCCAGCAATGTCACGTTGCACCACAGACTGTCCAGGAGTTGGCGGATGCTTTAGTCCAGGTCTGGGAGGAGATCCCTCAGGAGACCATCCACAGCCTCATCAGGAACATGCCGAGGTCATACAGGCACGTGGAGACCACACACACTACTGAGCATCATTTTGACTTGTTTTAAGAACATTACATTCCACTTTAATTTTGTGTGTGACTCCAAATCCAGGCCTTCATTGGTGAATAAATTTTATTTCCATTGATGATTTTTGTGTGATTTTGTTGTCGGCACATTCAACTTTGTACAGAACAAAATATTCAATAAGAATATTTCATTCATTCAGATCTAGGATGTGTTATTTGAGTGCTCCCTTTATTTTTGAGCAGTGTATATATTTATAGTCGCCAGCTTGGTTATAAACATATATATGTCTGGGTGTGGGGTGTACACAGGATAATGACGTGGGCTGACCTATGGACTGTGAGAGTGAAGCTATTCCAGAGTCTGACCAGTCAAACTTGTTAAAAGATGAGTTTGGGATAGGTGGATACCTTGAGATTGGCAACGACCGCACAGAAAAACCAAGAAAAACCAAGAAAGATCCAAAAAGAAGATGGTGTATTCCGTGGATAGAGATTAAGGAGAACGACAGGGAAGTGGTGATGGATGTGATGGGTGATGTCTAAGTACCTAAGTGAAGTATTAGACTTCATTTCATCCTGAACTGTTACCAGTTATGTTGGGGTTGAATAGGCAAATAAATCCCATCCCACCACAACACTTCTTCAAACTTCATTGTTGTGTTTTCGATAACAGGGGTTTGTAGTGGGAAGTGCCCCAAAATGTACATATACACAGCTTTGGCAAAAATTAAGAGACCACTGCAAAATTTTCAGTTTGTCTGATTTTTCTAATTATAGGTATATTTTTAAGAAAAATTTATATTGCTCTTTTGTTCTATAAACTACTGACATGTCTCCGAATTTCCAAGCAATAAATTTTGTGTTTATTTTCAGAAAATGAGAAATGGTCAAAATAAAAAAATGCAGTGCTTGCAGACCTCAAGTAATGCTATGAAAACAAGTTCATAATCATTTAGAAACAACAATACTAATGTTTTAACTCAGGAAAAGTTCAGAAATCAATATTTTGTGGAATAACCATGATTTTTCATCACATCTTTCATGCATCTTGGCATGCTTTCCACCAGTCTTTCACACTGCTTTTGGGTGACCTTATGCCACTCCTGGTTCAAAAATTTAAGCAGTTTTTTGTTTGATGGCTTGTGACTATCCATCTTCCTCTTGATTACATTTCAGAGGTTTTCAATGGGATTCAGGTCTGGAGATTGGGCTGGCCATGACAGGGATTTGATGTGGTGGTCCTTCATCCACACATTGAGTGACCTAGCTGTGTGGCATGGCACATTGTCCTGCTGGAAAAAAACAGTCCTCAGAGTTGGGGAACATTGCCTGAGCAGAAGGAATCAACTGATTTTCCAGGATAACCTTGTATGTGGCTTGATTCATATGTCCTTTGCAAAGATTAACCTGCCCAATTCCAGCCTTGCTAAAGCATCCCCAGATCACTGATCCTCCACCAAATTTCACAGTGGGTGCAAGACACTGTGGCTTGTATGCCTCTCCAGGTCTCCATCTAGCCATAAGATGACCAGGTGTTGGGAAAGCTGAAAATTAGACTCATCAGAGAAGATTACCTTACTCCAGTCCTCTAGGGACCAATCCTTATGGTCTGTGGCAAACTTCAGGGTGGCTCTCCTTTGCTTCTCATTGATGAAAGGCTTTTTTCTAGCATTACATGACTTGAGCCTTGCCTCTAGGAGCCTGTTACAAGCTGTTCTTGCCGTGCACTTCACCCCAGCTGCCATTTTCCATTCCTTTCGTAGGACAATTGATGTCATCCTGTGGTTGCTGAGTGACATTCGAATAAGATGACGGTCATCCCTGTCAGTGGAGAGTCGTCTCCGCCCTCTGCAGCTTTGTTGTCCCCAATGTTGGCTGCTTGACCTTGTTGCAATAGACTGCTATCTTAGAAATTTTAAGGATGGAGGCAACATGACGCTCACTGTATCCCTTTGCTAGTAAAGCCAGAATTGAGCCCTTCTTTTCCTCACTCAAGACTTTTCAACTCCTTTGGCATGGTTAAAAGTTATTTTTTCATTCCTATTACTTTTGGGATATTACTAGCACTTACTTTGCCATCCAGCCTGTCCTATTGCAAGAGGATTGTGAACACCACAGCAGTGTTTTTTATACTTTCCTTTGTTAAATAAGATTTGGTTCAGGTGATCACCTAATCAGAAGCACATTAAGTAGAATGAGGTGTACTCTGGTTGGAATTCAACTGACACTGGAATGGAATGGCTATCAGACATGTAGAGAAGCTGGTTTTTATAAAACTGTGCAGTGGTCTCTTAATTTTTGCCAGAGCTGTATATTTGCATGTTATCCCATGTATGTAAATAGTGATAAAGTTTCTAAAGGGCAAAA
This sequence comes from Oophaga sylvatica, assembly GCA_033576555.1. NCBI lineage: Eukaryota > Metazoa > Chordata > Amphibia > Anura > Dendrobatidae > Oophaga > Oophaga sylvatica. The sequence continues at coordinate 343,844,420 of JARQOD010000002.1, forward strand.
ACCGTGGCGCTATCTAAGCGTAATAAGATTTAATCAATTGAGAAGGTGAGTATCTATAGGAAATTGCTCACCTGATGCGATTGTACAAACAGAGGTACAACTCCCGCTTGAAGTATGGATGTATTTGTAGAAGACTGCTGTCGACCCGGTGAGGAGGGATTGGACCCTGAAACAGGCGTATCCCACAACATGGATGCCAGAAAGAAGGATAACTGAATGGCACGGTCTTTGGCACCAAGAGAAATCAAGGTGCATGAACTTCAGGTTGCTTTGTAGGGAAAATTTTATTCAAACTGATTTAAAATAAAAACTATGCACAATGCATTTCGACTGAATGCAGCCTTCTTCAGGCTGAAGAAGGCTGCATACAGCTGAAACAAGTTGTGAATATAGTTTTTATTTGTTTTGCATCAGTTTGAATAAAAAAAATTACCTACAAGCAACCTGAAGATCCTGTACCTTGACTTCTCCTGGTGTCAAAGAGAGCGCCATTCCCTGGTCCTCTTTTCTGGCATCTATATATATATATATATTATATATATACAGTGCCTACAAGTAGTATTCAACCCCCTGCAGATTTAGCTGGTTGACACATGCGGAATTAACTTGGCATTGTGACATTTGTACTGTAGATCAGCCTGGAAGTGGGAAATGCACTGCAGCAAAAATTTTTGTTTTATTTATTTATTTTTTTTTTAAAAACGTTAAAAGTTAATTCAGAGTGTTATTTATTATTCAACCCCTCAAACCACAAGAATTCTGTTTGGTCCCCCTAAAGTATTAAGAAGTAGTTCAGGCACCAAGAATAATGAGCTTCACATGTGTGGATTAATGATCTCTTTTGCCAGCCTTTTCTGACCATTTAAGACCCTCCCCAAACTTTTGAACAGAACTCATACATGGTCAACATGGGAAAGACAAAGGAGCATTCCAAGGCCATCAGAGACAAGATCGTGGAGGGTCACAAGGCTGGCAAGGGGTACAAAACCCTTTCCAAGGAGTTGGCCCTACCTGTCTCCACTGTTGGGAGCATCATCCGTAAGTGGAAGGCTTATGGAACTACTGTTAGCCTTCCACGACCTGGACAGCCTTTGAAAGTTTCCTCCCGTGCCGAGGCCAGGCTTGTCCGAAGAGTCAAGGCTAACCCAAGGACAACAAGGAAGGAGCTCCGGGAAGATCTCATGGCAGTGGGGACATTGGTTTCAGTCAATACCATAAGTAACGTACTCCACCGCAATGGTCTCCGTTCCAGACGAGCCCGTAAGGTACTTTTACTTTCAAAGCGTCATGTCAAGGCTCGTCTACAGTTTGCTCATGATCACTTGGAGGACTCTGAGACAGACTGGTTCAAGGTTCTATGGTCTGATGAGACCAAGATCGAGATCTTTGGTGCCAACCACACATGTGACGTTTGGAGACTGGATGGCACTGCATACGACCCCAAGAATACCATCCCTACAGTCAAGCATGTTGGTGGCAGCATCATGCTGTGGGGCTGTTTCTCAGCCAAGGGGCCTGGCCATCTGGTCCGCATCCATGGGAGGATGGATAGCACGGCCTACCTGGAGATTTTGGCCAAGAACCTCCGCTCCTCCATCAAGGATCTTAAGATGGGTCGTAATTTCATTTTCCAACAAGACAATGACCCAAAGCACACAGCCAAGAAAACCAAGGCCTGGTTCAAGAGGGAAAAAGTCAAGGTGTTGGAGTGGCCTAGTCAGTCTCCTGACCTTAACCCAATTGAAAACTTGTGGAAGGAGCTCAAGATTAAAGTCCACATGAGACACCCAAAGAACCTAGATAACTTGGAGAACATCTGCATGGAGGAGTGGGCCAAGATAACTCCACAGACCTGTGCCGGCCTGATCAGGTCTTATAAAAGACGATTATTAGCTGTAATTGCAAACAAGGGTTATTCCACGAAATATTAAACATAGGGGTTGTATAATAATTGACCCACACTTTTATGTTTAAAATTTATTAAAATTCAACTGAGCAACATAACTTTTTGTTTTGTAAGATTTATGCTTCTGTTAATAAATCCTACTCTCGTTTGCAGTTTGAAGGCTCTAACTTATTTGCATCTTATCAAACCAGCTAAATCTGCAGGGGGTTGAATACTACTTGTAGGCACTGTATATATATATATACATATATATAAATAAATCCCTCCACATGAACAATGCCCCCACCGATGCAATTCCCTGCATACATACACAGGTGCTTCTCACAAAATTAGAATATCATCATAAGTTAATTTATTTCAGTGCTTCAATACAAAAAGTGAAACTCATATATTATATAGAGTCATTAGAAACAGAGTGATCTATTTCAAGTGTTTATTTCTGTTAATGTTGATGATTATGGCTTACAGTCAATGAAAACCTAAAAGTCATTATCTCAGTAATTTAGAATACTTTATAACACCATCTTGAAAAATGATTTTAAAATCCGAAATGCTGGCCTACTGAAATGTATGTTCAGTAAATGCACTCAATACTTGGTCGGGGCTCCTTTTGCATCAATTACTGCATCAATACAGCGTGGCATGGAGGCAATCAGCCTGTGGCACTGCTGAGGTGTTATGGAAGCTCAGGTTGCTTTGATAGCAGCCTTCAGCTCGTCTGCATTGTGGGAATATTCTAATTTTGTGAGAAGCACCTGTATGTATACACACACTGCAGTAGATCAGCTCACTCAGTTGCTCAAAGAGGTAGTCACAGCAATGCTTTCTATTTCAGTTTTTGTCTGGTTTATAAAAACGTACTGTATAAACTAGTAAGGATAAGTAAATAAACACAGACCTTCTGGGATAACGGGAAATCAAAATAGCATACAGTAGAGTCTGTGTGGCTGTGGTTATCCGCCCACTCAGAGAAAAAAAATCACATGGTTCAGTTCTCTCTAACATGAGCACCGCTCTAGAGATGTCATCTCCAAACACACTGAACACTGAATGAGTCCAAAGGCTCCATATTTACCTTCTAGACCACACTCTGGGGGTGGAGATATGGTGAACAGCCTCCCACCCACTCTTCAGCTGTTCAAAAAAACCCAGCCCTTAATATAGCTGATTAACCCATCCCAGCACATAGTGTGCTGGAGCATTTTTCCAGGTTCATATAACTGAAGCTTTCATCCTCAATGACATATGCGGTATTTTACCATTAACCTTCTCACATACCCCACCTCCTGTTCAAAGCTGGCGGTTTTTGCACCTTCAGTCACTAAACAGGAAAGCCTAGACAGGGCACTTGCTTTACCCTGTAGTTTCCCGGACCAGTGCTCCAAGCTGAAGTCATGAAGCGCTAGAAACCACCTTGTCACCCGGAATTCTTCCCCTTCCTTTCCCTCATCCATATCAGGAACACATTGTAACACTATAAACAGCAAAAAAAGGCAGCAACACTCACCTGTCCAGATCTCAGAACAAATGCACTACAGGATGCAGCCAGCCCATTAAGCAAGATATAAGCAGCACAGGTGCAAAATACCAGATTAAACAGCCACTCTCCACATACTCATCCAAGGAGGGGGTGACTGCCTAGTATACAATTGCACAATAGAAGCCTGCATAGGGTGCCGTTCACACAAGGAGACTGCACAGTGTCTGGTTTGCAGCCTATTAATCACGCCCCTACTATTCGACTAGGTGGGCTGGCCAGTACACTCTCAAATCGCACCAGTGTGAATACCCCTCATGCGAGACCAGACGTGCCTGGGCTTGGCTGCACCCCGAAAAATATAGTGCAAAAAATACAAAAATAGTGGGGTATTAGTTAATATTTTGGCCAAAATACGTAAGCTTGTAACCTGAGCCAAAGGTCCCCACGCTTACAAGTCCTACTCTACACTATCCAGCAAAACCACTAAAGGAGACTCAAGGTCTCCAAAAATTCAATATAAACAGCAAAAAAAGGCAGCAACACTCACCTGCCCAGATCTCAGAACAAATGCACTACAGGATGCAGCCAGCCCATAAAGCAAGATATAAGCAGCACAGGTGCAAAATACCAGATTAAACAGCCACTCTCCACATACCCATCCAAGGAGGGGGTGACTGCCAAGTATACAATTGCACAATAGAAGCCCGCATAGGGTGCCGTTCACACAAGGATACTGCACAGTGTCTGGTTTGCAGCCTATTAACCACGCCCCTACTATTCGACTAGGTGCGATTTGAGAGTGTACTGGCCAGCCCGCCTAGTCGAACAGTAGGGGCGTGATTAATAGGCTGCGACCCAGACACTGTGCAGTATCCTTGTGTGAATGGCACCCTATGCGGGCTTCTATTGTGCAATTGTATACTGGGCAGTCACCCCCTCTTTGGATGGGTATGTGGAGAGTGGCTGTTTAATCTGGTATTTTGCACCTGTGCTGCTTATATCTTGCTTAATGGGCTGGCTGCATCCCGTAGTGCATTTTGTTGTGAATGGGTTTGAGATGAGTTCTGAGCAGAGGCTCCCTCTGGTGGTTACAAGCGGTACTAGTGAGGATTGGGAATCAGGTGTTACTGATTGGTCTTATTTAAGGGAATCATTTTCCCATCAGGGTTGCCGGTGATCAATTGTTCTGGTCTGAATCCTTCTTTCCAGTTTCCCTTGTAGCCTGCTGTGTCGTGTCTGCATCTCCTGCTGTCAGATAAGACAATTTCTTATTTTGTTTTTGCTATATTTTTGCATTTTGTCCTGCACTTCTGTGGGGGCCTTCTGGGTCCCCTCCGGGGGCTTTTGCCCTCTCAGTTTAGTCCAGCCACTGTGTTTTGTACTTTTGCTTTTTGCAGTTTTTTCAGTGGCTGCTGTTTTTGTTACACCAGAGAACTAATTTAGGTGGTAGAGGTCGTGTGATCTCAGGTGATTTTGAAATTAGTATGTTGGTGTTTTTCAGGGTTTTCTGGGATTGCAGTAAGTACCCTTCCTGTCCTTTTCTATTTAGATAGTTTGGGCCCCAGCGTTTGCTCATACTATTTTCTTTCTGTGTCAGTATTTCCTCTTGTCTAACCGCCATTACATGTTTGGGGGCTTTCTATTATCTTTGGGGTTCTGCTCCGGGGCAGATAGCTTTCCTATTTCTATCTTTAGGTGTAGTTAGTTTCTCAGGCTGTGACGAGGCGTCTAGGACCATCGTAGGAACGCTCCACGGCTGCCTCTAGTTGTGGTGGTTAGTCAGGGTACTGCAATCTCATAGATTCCAACTGCTCTGGTGTATTTCCTTTTTTACCTGCACTCCTCAGCTACCGTAACATAACAGTATCACCGGCCTTAAAAATTGTATGGTACTCACAGAAGGAAAAAAAAAAAAAAAAAAATTTTGAAGGAAGAAAAGTTGTCAGAGATATTTTTCTGTTTGTTGCATTTTTTTTTTTTTTTCCTCTGTATCTCTGGGTGCTGGGGAGGATCTTTTCTCCCAATGGAGTTTGCACAGTTGTCTGGCCGTGTGGATCAGCTTGCCACTGAGGTTCAGAGTATTGCTGCATATCTTGCTAGGTTGCCTGTTGTGGAACCTAGGATCCCCATGCCAGATTTGTTTTCAGGGGATCGAGCTAAGTTTCAGAATTTCAAAAATAATTGTAAATTGTTTCTTGCCTTAAAATCTAAGTCCTCAGGAAACGCAGCGCAGCAGGTTCAAATTGTCATCTCTCTCCTGCGCGGCGATCCTCAGGATTGGGCTTTTTCCCTGACACCTGGGGATCCTGTTTTGAGTGATGTTGATGTATTTTTTCAGGCTTTGGGGTTATTGTACGATGAGCCTAATATCACTGATCAAGCTGAAAAAGCCTTGTTGGCATTAAATCAGGGGCTTGATGACGCTGAGTTATACTGTCAGAGATTCCGTAGGTGGGCAGTCCTGACCAAATGGAATGACGACGCTTTGGCAGCCCTTTTCCGGAAGGGTCTGTCGGATAATGTAAAGGATGTTATGGTGGGATTCCCTGTCCCCTCTGGTCTCAATGATTCTATGTCATTAGCGATTCAAATTGACAGACGTTTGCGTGAGCGGAGAAGTATGCGTGGAGTGGTGTTGCCTTGTGAGCCAGCTGCTGAGCCCATGCAGTGTGATGGAGTGGTGTCTGGGGCACAGCGTCATGAGTTTCGAAAGCGCAATGGGTTATGTTTCTACTGTGGTGATGCCTCTCATGCTATTTCAGTCTGCCCTAAGCGGGGAAGACGTTTTGCACGCTCAGTTGTCTTGGGTAGTGTTCAGACTAAGTTTTTATTAACTGTCACTCTGATATGCTCTCTGTCCTCATTTTCTGCTCAGGCTTTCGTTGATTCTGGAGCAGCTATTAACCTGATGGATTATGATTTTGCTAAACGTTGTGGATTTCCCTTGATACCCCTACAGAAGTCTATTCCCCTACTGGGGATCGATTCTACCCCTTTGGCTGAGAATAAACCCCAGTTTTCTACTCAGGTGATAATGAGGGTTGAACCTGATCACCAGGAGTGCTGCAAATTTTTGGTTCTATATAATCTGCATGACATTATCGTGCTGGGTTTCCCTTGGTTACAGTCTCATAATCCTGTTTTGGATTGGAAATCTGTGTCTGTAACCAGTTGGGGCTGCCAATGTGTTAATACCAACACTCCTGTTTTTTCTGCCTCCCCCCAGGCTGAGGATGTTCCTGACTTTTTGTTTGATTTTTCTGATGTGTTTAGCGAAAGTAAATCTGCATCCTTACCTCCCCATAGGAGCTATGACTGCGCTATTGAATTAGTGCCAGGTAGTAAATTCCCTAAGGGTCGCCTCTTTAACTTGTCTGTACCTGAACATGACGCTATGCGGTCTTATATCAAGGAATCATTGGAGAAGGGTCATATCAGACCATCCTCTTCACCCTTAGGTGCCGGTTTTTTCTTTGTGGCCAAAAAGGATGGTTCATTAAGGCCGTGTATTGATTATCGTCTCTTGAACAATATTACTGTGAAATATCAATACCCGTTACCCTTGATTTCTGACCTGTTTTCCAGGGTGAAAAACGCTACTTGGTTTACCAAGCTTGACCTCAGGGGGGCGTATAACCTTATTCGCATTAAGCACGGGGATGAATGGAAGACGGCATTTAACACCCCTGAAGGGCATTTTGAGTACCTTGTGATGCCCTTTGGGCTCACTAATGCTCCTTCCGTCTTCCAGTCCTTCATGAATGACATTTTCAGGGATTTTGTGGACAAGTTTCTGATTGTTTATTTGGATGATATCTTGATTTTTTCTAATGACTGGGACTCTCATGTGAAACATGTTCGAACTGTATTCCAGATTTTGAGAGAGAATGCTCTGTATGTGAAGGGATCAAAGTGTCTTTTTGGCGTACAGAAGATCTCATTTCTGGGATTCATTTTGTCCCCATCTGTTATTGAAATGGACCCGGTCAAGGTTCAGGCCATCTGTGATTGGGTCCAACCTATTTCATTAAAGGCTCTTCAGAGATTTTTGGGTTTTGCCAATTTTTATCGTAAATTTATTGGTAATTTCTCTGTTATTGTTAAACCATTAACTGATTTGACCAGAAAGGGTTCTGATGTGGTGAATTGGCCTCCTGAGGCAGTCTCTGCGTTTCAGGAACTTAAGCAGAGATTCACTTCTGCTCCTGTTCTACGGCAGCCTGATGTTTCTCTGCCATTTCAGGTGGAGGTTGATGCCTCTGAAATTGGGGCAGGTGCCGTTTTGTCCCAAAAAGATCCAGAGACCTCTAAAAGTAACCCTTGTGCCTTTTTCTCTCGAAAATTTTCTCCTACTGAACGTAATTATGACGTGGGTAATCGGGAGTTATTGGCCATGAAGTGGGCTTTTGAAGAGTGGAGACATTGGCTGGAGGGAGCCAAACATCAGGTGGTGGTCCTTACGGACCATAAGAATCTGGTCTATCTGGAATCTGCCAAGCGACTCAATCCTAGACAGGCCAGGTGGGCCTTGTTTTTCACACGTTTTAATTTTGTGGTTTCCTTTCTTCCTGGCACTAAGAATGTTAAGGCGGATGCCCTCTCGAGGAGTTTCCTTGCGGACTCTCCTGAGCTATCTGATCCCTCTGTTATTTTGAAGGAGGGTGTAGTTCTTTCCGCCATCTCGCCTAATTTGAGACTTGCTCTGGAGGGGTGTCAGGAGGATAGGCCCGAGCGCTGCCCTGTTGGAAAATTGTTTGTCCCGGACCAATGGAAAAAGAGTGTGATGTCTGAGATTCATTGTTCCGCATTGGCTGGGCATCCCGGAATTTTTGGTACCAGAGACTTGGTTAGTCGGTCCTTTTGGTGGCCTACCTTGTCTCGCGATGTCAGGGAATTTGTGCAGTCCTGCGGGACTTGCTCTCGCTCCAAGCCTTGCTCTCGCTCTAGTGGTTTGTTGATGCCATTGCCTGTGCCCAAGAGACCATGGACCCATATCTCTATGGATTTCATTTCCGATCTTCCTGTTTCTCAGAGAATGACCACCATCTGGGTAATTTGTGATAGGTTTTCCAAAATGATACATCTTGTGCCATTACCTAAGTTGCCTTCCTCCTCTGAATTGGTGCCGTTGTTCCTTCAGCACGTGGTTCGTTTACACGGCATTCCTGAGAACATTGTGTCTGACAGAGGAGTCCAGTTTGTTTCCAGATTTTGGAGGACTTTTTGTTCTAAACTGGGTGTTCAATTGTCTTTCTCCTCGGCATTTCATCCTCAGACCAATGGTCAAACTGAGAGAACAAACCAGACATTGGAGACTTATCTAAGATGCTTTGTGTCTGCTGATCAGGATGACTGGGTCTCTTTTTTGCCTTTGGCTGAGTTTGCTCTTAATAATAGGGCTAGCTCTGCCACTTTGATGTCTCCGTTTTTCTGTAATTCTGGGTTTCACCCTCGATTTTCTTCAGGACAGACTGAGGCTTCTGTCTGTCCAGGTGTTGACTCTGTTGTTGAGCGTATGCAGCAGATTTGGGACCAGGTAGTGGAGAGGTTGTCCCTCTCTCAGGAGAAGGCCCAGCGGTTTGCTAACCGGCATAGGACTGATGGTCCTCGGTTTAAAGTGGGGGACTTGGTCTGGTTGTCCTCAAGGAATATTCCTATGAGAGTAGCATCTCCTAAATTTAAGCCTAGGTTCATTGGACCTTATAAGATCATGGAGATTATTAATCCTGTTTCTTTTCGTTTGCTTCTTCCAGGGACATTTAAGATCCATAACGTGTTCCACAAGTCCTTGTTGAAGAGGTTTGTTGAGCCAGTGGTTCCTGCTGCTGTGCCTCCTGACCCTGTTTTGGTTGAGGGCAATCTGGAGTATGTGGTTGAGAAAATATTGGATTCTCGTTTTTCTAGACGAAGACTCCAGTATTTGGTTAAATGGAGAGGTTATGGTCAGGAAGATAATTCTTGGGTGTTTGCTTCGGACATCCATGCTAGGAGACTTATCCGTGCGTATCATAGAACTCATCCTGACCGACCTGGTTGCTCAAATGAGGGTTCGGTGACCCCTCCTCAAGGGGGGGGTACTGTTGTGAATGGGTTTGAGATGAGTTCTGAGCAGAGGCTCCCTCTGGTGGTTACAAGCGGTACTAGTGAGGATTGGGAATCAGGTGTTACTGATTGGTCTTATTTAAGGGAATCATTTTCCCATCAGGGTTGCCGGTGATCAATTGTTCTGGTCTGAATCCTTCTTTCCAGTTTCCCTTGTAGCCTGCTGTGTCGTGTCTGCATCTCCTGCTGTCAGATAAGACAATTTCTTATTTTGTGTTTTTGCTATATTTTTGCATTTTGTCCTGCACTTCTGTGGGGGCCTTCTGGGTCCCCTCCGGGGGCTTTTGCCCTCTCAGTTTAGTCCAGCCACTGTGTTTTGTACTTTTGCTTTTTGCAGTTTTTTCAGTGGCTGCTGTTTTTGTTACACCAGAGAACTAATTTAGGTGGTAGAGGTCGTGTGATCTCAGGTGATTTTGAAATTAGTATGTTGGTGTTTTTCAGGGTTTTCTGGGATTGCAGTAAGTACCCTTCCTGTCCTTTTCTATTTAGATAGTTTGGGCCCCAGCGTTTGCTCATACTATTTTCTTTCTGTGTCAGTATTTCCTCTTGTCTAACCGCCATTACATGTTTGGGGGCTTTCTATTATCTTTGGGGTTCTGCTCCGGGGCAGATAGCTTTCCTATTTCTATCTTTAGGTGTAGTTAGTTTCTCAGGCTGTGACGAGGCGTCTAGGACCATCGTAGGAACGCTCCACGGCTGCCTCTAGTTGTGGTGGTTAGTCAGGGTACTGCAATCTCATAGATTCCAACTGCTCTGGTGTATTTCCTTTTTTACCTGCACTCCTCAGCTACCGTAACATAACAGCATTTGTTCTGAGATCTGGGCAGGTGAGTGTTGCTGCCTTTTTTTGCTGTTTATATTGAATTTTTGGAGACCTTGAGTCTCCTTTAGTGGTTTTGCTGGATAGTGTAGAGTAGGACTTGTAAGCGTGGGGACATTTGGCGCAGGTTACAAGCTTACGTATTTTGGCCAAAATATTAACTAATACCCCACTATTTTTGTATTTTTTTTACACTATATTTTTCGGGGTGCAGCCAGGCCCAGGTACGTCTGGTCTCGCATGAAGGGTGTTCACACTGGTGCGATTTGAGAGTGTACTGGCCAGCCTGCCTAGTCGAATAGTAGGGGCGTGATTAATAGGCTGCGAACCAGACACTGTGCAGTATCCTTGTGTGAACGGCACCCTATGCGGGCTTCTATTGTGCAATTGTATACTGGGCAGTCACCCCCTCCTTGGATGGGTATGTGGAGAGTGGCTGTTTAATCTGGTATTTTGCACCTGTGCTGCTTATATCTTGCTTAATGGGCTGGCTGCATCCTGTAGTGCATTTGTTCTGAGATCTGGGCAGGTGAGTGTTGCTGCCTTTTTTGCTGTTTATATTGAATTTTTGGAGACCTTGGGTCTCCTTTACTGGTTTTGCTGGATAGTGTAGAGTAGGACTTGTAAGCGTGGGGACCTTTGGCGCAGGTTACAAGCTTACGTATTTTGGGCAAAATATTAACTAATACCCCACTATTTTTGTATTTTTTGCACTGTATTTTTTGGGGTGCAGCCAGGCCCAGGTACGTCTGGTCTCGCATGAGGGGTGTTCACACTGGTGCGATTTGAGAGTGTACTGGCCAGCCCGCCTAGTCGAATAGTAGGGGCGTGATTAATAGGCTGCGAACCAGACACTGTGCAGTATCCTTGTGTGAACGGCACCCTATGCGGGCTTCTATTGTGCAATTGTATACTGGGCAGTCACCCCCTTCTTGGATGGGTATGTGGAGAGTGGCTGTTTAATCTGGTATTTTGCACCTGTGCTGCTAATATCTTGCTTAATGGGCTGGCTGCATACTGTAGTGCATTTGTTCTGAGATCTGGGCAGGTGAGTGTTGCTGCCTTTTTTGCTGTTTATATTGAATTTTTGGAGACCTTGAGTCTCCTTTAGTGGTTTTTCTGGATAGTGTAGAGTAGGACTTGTAAGCGTGGGGACCTTTGGCGCAGGTTACAAGCTTACGTATTTTGGCCAAAATATTAACTAATACCCCACTATTTTTGTATTTTTTGCACTGTATTTTTTGGGGTGCAGCCAGGCCCAGGCACGTCTGGTCTCGCATGAGAGGTGTTCACACTGGTGCGATTTGAGAGTGTACTGGCCAGCCCGCCTAGTCGAATAGTAGGGGCGTGATTAATAGGCTGCGAACCAGACACTGTGCAGTATCCTTGTGTGAACGGCACCCTATGCGGGCTTCTATTGTGCAATTGTATACTGGGCAGTCACCCCCTCTGTCACGAATGGAAGCGGAGGCAGAGGTGGTGAAGTTCACATTCGTTTTTATTTTTTAATGTGGAACCTCGAGACCGCGGTCCGGGGGCTCCGAAGGGGGAGTAACTAGTGAGCCCCGGGTACCCGTAGTAAGGCCCCTCGAACAGGACCAGAATGGAATACCCGGAGGACACTGGTGCTACCTCCAGTTAGACCCCGGACACGTGGCAGCTGTCCCAGAGGGACCAAAAGGGTAACAGGTATTTACAGAGTCCGTGGAAAGTTCTTCACAGAGAAGGGTAAGGTCCTGGTCCAGAACGGATGGTAGAAGGCTGGCTTCAGTGACCTTGTCACGGTCCACGGGTACGGATGGCTGATGGCGGAACGGGTTGACACTTGCGCCAGTATTAGCCGAGATAGTCCAAGATAGCCAGATACAGGTTAGCAATGATCTGAGGAGACAAATAGTATCAGCGAAGCACAGAGACTGCAGACGCAGCGCATACAGATCAGGAACAGAACCGGATGTAGCAATGATAGAACACGTTGCTCCGGCACTCCCCTAATGGTGGAGTGACCAGATATAGTACTGAGTGCGCAGCCATTGGTTAATTAGCTATTTCAAAAAATGCACGCTGCCCCTTTAAGAGAGACGGTGGGCGCGGCCTCGCGTCCTAAGCAGACTATCTGGAGGCCTGCCAGCAGTGTGCCAGGAAGTGGGAGAGGACACAGGACGCCGAGGAACAGATGGGACAGGTGAGTGAGCAGAGCGGAGTGCAGGGCCAGCGCTGGGACCGGGTGTAACAGTATCCCCCTCTTTACTCCCCCTCTTTTTCAAGCCTGCGTGAAATCTTTTAAGAAGAAGAGGGGCCTGGATGTTCTCTTTAGGCTCCCAAGACCTCTCCTCAGGACCAAAACCCTTCCAGTCCACCAGGTAATAGATCCTACCTCTTACTCTCTTAGAGGCCAAGATATGTTTTACCTCAAAAACATCATCCTCAGAGACCGGATCAGGAGTGGTACCCGGGTCCTTAAAGAAGGAACTCAAGACTACTGGTTTGAGGAGGGAGACATGAAAGGAGTTAGGTACTCTTAGAGATTTAGGCAATTTCAATTTATAAGAGACCGGGTTGATTTGTCTCAAGACTTCAAAGGGACCAATGAAACGGGGACCCAATTTGTACGATGGTAACTTCAGACGGATGAACTTGGAGGAGAGCCATACCTTGTCTCCTGGACGAAAGATGGGAGCCTCCAAACGTCTTTTGTCCGCATGCGTTTTCATACGTTAAGAAGCTTTCTCCAAAGCCGACCTGGTCTCTCTCCAAATGTCCGAGAAATTCTTAGACAAGGTATCGACTGCCGGAACATCAGACAATCCCGAGACAGGAAGAGGAATTCTGGGTTGCAGTCCAAACACAATCTGAAAGGGAGACTTTCCAGAAGATTCACTTACTTGGTTGTTGTAGGAGAATTCCGCCCAGGGCAGTAATTCTACCCAGTCATTATGATGAGCGTTGACGAAGTGACGCAGGTATCCAGCCAGGATTTGATTGATCCTCTCCACTTGCCCATTAGACTGGGGATGATATGCAGAAGAAAAATCTAGTTCAATTTTTACCATTTTACAGAGTCCTCTCCAGAACTTAGAGGTGAACTGGACGCCCCTGTCGGACACGATGTGGAGAGGAAATCCATGTAGACGGAAGATGTGCTGAATGAAGTGAGCGGCCAGTTCTGGAGCAGACGGGAGACCAGATAGCGGAACGAAGTGGGCCATTTTAGAGAAGCGATCCACCACAACCCATACCACTGAGCAGCCAGAAGAAATGGGAAGATCCGTGATGAAATCCATCGCGATGTGCTGCCAGGGAGCGGACGGAATCGGAAGAGGCAGAAGCCTGCCGGCTGGAAGATGTTTAACAGTTTTGTTACGGGCACATGAAGGACAGGCTGCGACAAACTCCTGGATATCCTTGCCCATGGTAGACCACCAGTAATACCGGGAGATGAGTTGCTGCGTCTTTTTCTGACCAGCATGGCCAGCCAACTTAGAAGAATGACCCCAGCGCAGAACACGAGTACGATCAGAAGCGGACACGAAAGTCTTCCCAGGAGGAAGCCGGGCCAGATCAGTGGAGGCAACGGAGATCAACTTAGAAGGTTCAATAATGTGCTGAGGTTCCTCCTCCAGTTCAGGAGGCAAGAAGGCTCTAGAGAGTGCGTCTGCCTTGATGTTCTTGTCAGCTGGGCGGAAATTAAGTACAAAATTGAAACGGGCAAAAAATAATGCCCAACGGGCCTGACGGGGATTCAGTCTTAAAGCAGATTGGAGATAGGCAAGGTTTTTATGGTCGGTGAATATGATTACCTGGTGATGAGCTCCTTCAAGAAGATGTCTCCATTCTTGCAGAGCCAATTTGATGGCCAACAGTTCGCGATCACCGACAGAGTAGTTCTTTTCTGCAGGAGAAAAAACCTTGGAAAAAAAACCACACGAGATCATCCGCCCGGTAGACGACTTCTGGGTCAGAACTGCTCCTGCACCTATGGAAGAAGCGTCAACCTCAAGAAAAAATTGCTCACATGAATTAGGACGATGGAGAACAGGTGCGGAAGCGAAGGCTTTTTTGAGAGAAACAAAGGCCTCTTCTGCCTCGGAGGACCACTCCTTAGAGTTTACGCCTTTCCGGGTTAAGGCTGTGATTGGAGCCACTCGGGTGGAAAAGTGTGGAATAAATTGCCGGTAGTAATTGGCGAACCCGAGGAACCTTTGTATGGCTTTTAGCCCAGACGGACGAGGCCAGTTGAGAACTGCAGACAACTTCTCCGGATCCATCTTTAATCCTGTGGAAGATACAATGTACCCAAGGAAAGGCAAAGAAGACTGCTCAAAGAGGCATTTCTCATATTTGGCATATAGCCTGTTCTCTCTCAGTCTTTGTAAGACCAGGCGTACTTGCCTCCGGTGTGACGTCAAGTCAGCAGAAAAAATCAAAATATCGTCCAGGTAAACCACGACACAAGTATAGAGCAAGTCCCTGAAAATGTCATTAACAAATTCCTGAAAGACCGCAGGTGCATTGCTCAGGCCGAATGGCATTACCAGGTATTCATAGTGGCCGTCACGGGTGTTGAAGGCTGTTTTCCATTCGTCCCCCTCTCTGATTCGGATCAGGTTGTAGGCCCCTCTGAGGTCCAATTTGGTGAAGATCTTAGCCCCTCAGAGACGATCAAACAGCTCTGAAATTAGAGGTAATGGATATCTGTTTTTTACCGTGATTTGATTTAAACCCCGATAGTCAATGCAGGGCCGCAAGGATCCATCCTTTTTCTTCACAAAGAAGAATCCAGCTCCTGCCGGTGACGATGACTTTCGGATAAATCCTCTAGCCAGATTCTCTAGGATGTAGTCCGACATGGCCTGAGTCTCTGCCTGTGAAAGGGGATAAACTCTCCCGCGAGGAGGAGATGCTCCAGGAAGAAGCTCTATCTGACAGTCATACGACCTGTGTGGAGGTAGTCTCTCAGCCTCCTTTTTCCAAAAAATGTCAGAGAAGGACCAATAGGCGGCAGGCAACCCTGGCAGGGTATCAGGCTGGACTGGAGGCGAAACAGGTTGAATCCGGGTTAAGCAACGATTCATGCAGGTATCTCCCCAACGCAGAACTTCTCCAGTTTTCCAATTAAGGACTGGTTCATGCATCTGGAGCCAAGGTAAACCTAAAAGCATGGGATGGGATAAACCGGGATATACATAAAATCGCATTTGTTCAGTATGCATTAGACCTACCCGGAGTTCCACCAACTCGGTTTGAAACTGGACGGGCTCGGTCAGCGGTTTGCCATCCACGGCGGACACCTGTAATGGATCAGGAAGACGCTGGACTGGTAAGCGGTAATGATCCACCACCGCCTGCTGGATGAAGTTCCCTGCAGCTCCAGAATCCAATAGACAATGTTCAGAGAATTTTATTGCTCCATAGGACACGGAGACTGAGATGTGTAAAGAGGGAGAGGACTGTTCTCTACCTAGGTTGGCCCCTCCTACCGGACCTAGGCACTGGAGTTTCCCGACTTTTTAGGACAGAAATGGATCAAATGTTCAGAACTACCGCAGTAGTAACAACTTCCCTCCTTGCGACGTGCCTCCCGGCGGCGGGTGGCCAAACTTACATGGTCCACCTCCATGGCCTCGGAGGCAGAGGGCGAAGTACCTGTTTTGTACAAACTAGAGTCCAGGTATAGGACCTTTTGTCCCGCTTGATCTCCATGGAGCGCTCCTGAAAACGCAAGTCAATTCGGGTTGCCAAGGATATTAGCTCTTCCAAGAGGGTAGGTCTGTCCCGTCACGCCAGCTCATCCTTGATTCTTCCGGATAGGCCTTCCCAGAAATTAGCAACCAGGGCCTCATTGTTCCACGATAATTCAGACGAGAGGGTGCGGAATTTAACAGCATACTGAGCTACCGTGACAGTACCTTGGCGCAGGCGGAGCAGAGCTGAGGCAGTCGAAGTGGTGCGACCAGGTTCATCGAAAGTCCTGCGAAAAGCCTCTAGGAAAGATTGAAGATCGTTAACCAGCGGATCCCCTCTCTCCCATAGCGGTTTTAGCCAGGCGAGGGCCTCTCCTCCCAGGTGTGACATGATGAAGCCCACCTTGGCTCGGTCAGAAGCAAACATATGTCCCAAGATTTCAAAGTGTAGAGTACACTGATTGAGGAAACCCCGACACAGAGTAGGGTCACCCTGGAAACGGGTAGGAGCCGCCAGACGGGGACCTTGACTTGCCATGGGAACTGGTACCTGATTATTGATAGAAGAGTCAGGTGCAGACGAGGACCCTAAGGAATCCATGCGGGTTGACAAGCTGCGTAGATAAGTCGTGATCTTGTCCTGTTGAACTCCCAAATGGGTCACCTCCTGGCACAGATCCGTGGTCGGAGATCTCTGGGATCCAGCGGGTTCCATGGCCGGAGCAATCTGTAACGAA
The DNA here is from genome assembly GCA_033576555.1 of Oophaga sylvatica. Lineage (NCBI taxonomy): Eukaryota > Metazoa > Chordata > Amphibia > Anura > Dendrobatidae > Oophaga > Oophaga sylvatica. The sequence goes on from JARQOD010000002.1 coordinate 343,861,149, forward strand.
TGGAAGCGGAGGCAGAGGTGGTGAAGTTCACATTCGTTTTTATTTTTTAATGTGGAACCTCGAGACCGCGGTCCGGGGGGCTCTGAAGGGGGCGTAACTAGTGAGCCCCGGGTACCCGTAGTAAGGCCCCTCGAACAGGACCAGAATGGAATACCCGGAGGACACAGGTGCTACCTCCAGTTAGACCCCGGACACGTGGCAGCTGTCCCAGAGGGACCAAAAGCGTAACAGGTATTTACAGAGTCCGTGGAAAGTTCTTCACAGAGAAGGGTAAGGTCCTGGTCCAGAACGGATGGTAGAAGGCTGGCTTCAGTGACCTTGTCACGGTCCACGGGTACGGATGGCTGATGGCGGAACGGGTTGACACTTGCGCCAGTATTAGCTGAGATAGTCCAAGATAGCCAGATACAGGTTAGCAATGATCTGAGGAGACAAATAGTATCAGCGAAGCACAGAGACTGCAGACGCAGCGCATACAGATCAGGAACAGAACCGGATGTAGCAATGATAGAACACGTTGCTCCGGCACTCCCCTAATGGTGAGTGACAAGATATAGTACTGAGTGCGCAGCCATTGGTTAATTAGCTATTTCAAAAAATGCACACTGCCCCTTTAAGAGAGACGGTGGGCGCGGCCTCGCGTCCTAAGCAGACTATCTGGAGGCCTGCCAGCAGCGTGCCAGGAAGTGGGAGAGGACACAGGACGCCGAGGAACAGATGGGACAGGTGAGTGAGCAGAGCGGAGAGCAGGGCCAGGGTGTAACACCCTCCTTAACTAATACCCCACTATTTTTGTATTTTTTGCACTGTATTTTTTGGGGTGCAGCCAGGCCCAGGCACGTCTGGTCTCGCATGAGGGGTGTTCACACTAGTGCGATTTGAGAGTGTACTGGCCAGCCCGCCTAGTCGAATAGTAGGGGCGCGATTAATAGGCTGCGAACCAGACACTGTGCAGTATCCTTGTGTGAACGGCACCCTATGCGGGCTTCTATTGTGCAATTGTATACTGGGCAGTCACCCCCTCCTTGGATGGGTATGTGGAGAGTGGCTGTTTAATCTAGTATTTTGCACCTGTGCTGCTTATATCTTGCTTAATGGGCTGGCTGCATCCTGTAGTGCATTTGTTCTGAGATCTGGGCAGGTGAGTGTTGCTGCCTTTTTTGCTGTTTATATTGAATTTTTGGAGACCTTGAGTCTCCTTTAGTGGTTTTGCTGGATAGTGTAGAGTAGGACTTGTAAGCATGGGGACCTTTGGCGCAGGTTACAAGCTTACGTATTTTGGCCAAAATATTAACTAATACCCCACTATTTTTGTATTTTTTGCACTGTATTTTTCGGGGTGCAGCCAGGCCCAGGCACGTCTGGTCTCGCATGAGAGGTGTTCACACTGGTGCGATTTGAGAGTGTACTGGCCAGCCCGCCTAGTCGAATAGTAGGGACGTGATTAATAGGCTGCGAACCAGACACTGTGCAGTATCCTTGTGTGAACGGCACCCTATGCGGGCTTCTATTGTGCAATTCTATACTGGGCAGTCACCCCCTTCTTGGATGGGTATGTGGAGAGTGGCTGTTTAATCTGGTATTTTGCACCTGTGCTGCTTATATCTTGCTTAATGGGCTGGCTGCATCCTGTAGTGCATTTGTTCTGAGATCTGGGCAGGTGAGTGTTGCTGCCTTTTTTGCTGTTTATATTGAATTTTTGGAGACCTTGAGTCTCCTTTAGTGGTTTTGCTGGATAGTGTAGAGTAGGACTTGTAAGCATGGGGACCTTTGGCGCAGGTTACAAGCTTACGTATTTTGGCCAAAATATTAACTAATACCCCACTATTTTTGTATTTTTTGCACTGTATTTTTCGGGGTGCAGCCAGGCCCAGGCACGTCTGGTCTCGCATGAGAGGTGTTCACACTGGTGCGATTTGAGAGTGTACTGGCCAGCCCGCCTAGTCGAATAGTAGGGACGTGATTAATAGGCTGCGAACCAGACACTGTGCAGTATCCTTGTGTGAACGGCACCCTATGCGGGCTTCTATTGTGCAATTGTATACTGGGCAGTCACCCCCTTCTTGGATGGGTATGTGGAGAGTGGCTGTTTAATCTGGTATTTTGCACCTGTGCTGCTTATATCTTGCTTAATGGGCTGGCTGCATCCTGTAGTGCATTTGTTCTGAGATCTGGGCAGGTGAGTGTTGCTGCCTTTTTTTGCTGTTTATATTGAATTTTTGGAGACCTTGAGTCTCCTTTAGTGGTTTTGCTGGATAGTGTAGAGTAGGACTTGTAAGCATGGGGACCTTTGGCGCAGGTTACAAGCTTACGTATTTTGGCCAAAATATTAACTAATACCCCACTATTTTTGTATTTTTTGCACTGTATTTTTCGGGGTGCAGCCAGGCCCAGGCACGTCCGGTCTCGCATGAGAGGTGTTCACACTGGTGCGATTTGAGAGTGTACTGGCCAGCCCGCCTAGTCGAATAGTAGGGGTGTGATTAATAGGCTGCGAACCAGACACTGTGCAGTATCCTTGTGTGAACGGCACCCTATGCGGGCTTCTATTGTGCAATTGTATACTGGGCAGTCACCCCCTCCTTGGATGGGTATGTGGAGAGTGGCTGTTTAAACTGGTATTTTGCACCTGTGCTGCTTATATCTTGCTTAATGGGCTGGCTGCATCTTGTAGTGCATTTGTTCTGAGATGTGGGCAGGTGAGCGTTGCTCACTGTAACACTAGCCTGCACTTTCAGCCTAGCAAGTAGTACCTCAGGGTGGGAATTGCCCATTTGATGGCCAAGCATTCTTTTTCTACTATAGCATGATTCTTTTCACAGGAGGACAGTTTCCTACTTAGGTAAAGGATTCGATGTTCCTCATCATTTATCTCCTGGAAAAACTCAGATCCCAACCTGACCTCTGAGGTGTCTGTCTAGACCATAAACTCCTTACTGAAGTTAGGTGTGACCAAGAACGGCTGTTACATAAGGCGAGCTTCAACTCTTGGAACGCCGTCTCAGCTTCGAAGACCATTTGGCCATAAATGTCTTTGTGCCCTTAAGGAGGTTGGTCAGGGGTGCGGCTATCATGGCAAGCCACCGATAGTATCCCACAACTCCCAGAAACGCCCTAACCTGTTTGAGATCAGTTGCATCCAATTTTGGATCGCCTCTGCTTTGTTCACATGCGGCATTATTTTTATGCTCCTGACGATATAACCTAAGTATTAGGCCTCCTCCTTCCCCATGGTGCAGTTCTTTGGGTTTATGGTAAACCCAGCCTTCCTCATCCAGTACCGCCTGGACCTTCTGCAGATGACTTCCCCAATCTGGGCTGAAGATTAAAAAATCATCCAGGTAAGTTGCGGCGTACTTCTTGTGAGGGGCTAGGATTCAGTCAATGGCCCTCTAGAAGGTGGCTGTGGCTCCCTGTAGCCCAAAAGGCATTCTGGTGTATTGTAAGCAACCAACAGGCGTAGAGATGGCAGTCTAATGCTTGGAACTTTGGAACAGGAGAATTTTTTCAGTACCCTTTCATTAAGTAATGGGTGGTGATGTATCTAGCTGACCTTAGCCTCTCAAAGAGTTCATCGCCCAGGGCATTGGATACGTATCGAACTTGGGCACCTCATTCAGCTTCCTATACTCATTACAAAAACACCATTCTCCATCTGGCTTTGGCACTGGACCATCTGCTCTTTGATTTCTCAGTGATGCCCAGGGTCAACATTCTCTTCACCTCCTTCGAAATCACTTCACGGCGGGCTTCGGGAATTCTATAAGGCTTTAGGCTTACCCATACATGCGGTTCCATCAGGATTTTGTACTCGACGACCTGCGTACATCCCGGCAAGTCAGAAAACAGGTCTCAGATCCGCTAAAGGAGTTCTTCGCACTGTTGCGTCTGAGCCGGTGATAGTGACTCTGCCACCATGACATCCTCGATCTTGGCTTCCGGACTGGCCTCCAGGCACATAGTTTCCACCAGTCACCTGTCTTGCCACAGCTTAAGCCGGATGATGTGGAACACTTGGTAGGGTTTTCTTCTCCCTGGCAGGTGGACCTTGTTGATGATGTCGTCAAACTTTTTGACCACTTCGTATGGCCCCTGCCACTTGGCCAGAAATTTACTTTCGACAGTGGTAATCAGCACTAACACCCGATCTCCTGAGCTAAACTGTCTTAGCATTGCCAACCGGTTGTAGACTCGTGCCTGGGCCTCTTGTGCCTGAAGGAGGTTCTTTCTCACAATAGACAATCCTTTCCTGCAAGTGGGCTACATGCTATATGATGCTTCGGTGTGACGTCGGCACAAGTGCAGTGGAAAATTTTATATAAATTTTTTCACGGCACTCACGCTGACATCAGAAAGGTGAAGTGAGTTCATTGGCCGTGAACTTGCAGGACCTATCAGATGGCTCTGTGAGCAGGAGAACTTTCTCATGCTTGCCGTTCCATCAGACAGGGAATAGCAGTTCACAGAGAGAAACTGAGCACATGGTGCTCAGTTTCTACGCTGGATGACAACCTGCATGGTCGCACCATGCAGCCTGCCATTTAGATGCAGCAGGGCTGAACCCGTCGTGGGACTAATGGATTAAAAGCATCTCCGCGGAAAGGTGAGGAATTTTGTTGTTTGTTTTTTTTACCTCTTTTGCAGATGACGAGGGCATTGAGGGAATTGGCGAGGTCGTAAGTATGGTTTAATCAAGAATATTTAAGAGTCTGTGTCTTTCTTTCAATTAAAGGACTTTTTCTGGGTGTCTTTGTTTTCTTACAATGTGACTATGGGGTTAGTAATGTCGGCATCTTATTGACGCCTCTCCATTACTAACCTCGGCACTTGATGTCACCAGACAATACAAAGGTGACATCAACCCCCCAACTATTACCCCACTTACCACCGCTACAGGGCGAAGAGCGAGGCTAAGTGCCAGAATTGGCGCATCTTAGAGATGCACCTTTTCTGGGGAGGCTGAGAGCTGATGTTTTTAGCCTGTGGGGGACAGTATTCATGGCCCCTTCCTATGGAAGAACTATGTGCGTGAAGGGCAGTGAATATTAAGTAGCACGCACTGTCTCAGCTGGTGGGCTGCTTCTTAAGAGAAATGAATATTCACCTCTCTCCACGCCCATGGGAGTGGAGAGAGGAGAATATTCATTCCTCTTAAGTAGCAACACACGTGACCGCCCAGAAGATGCAGGAGCCGGCTCCTGTGGCTGACACTGTGCGCTCTATTACAGAGAAATGAATATTCATTGCCAATGCAGTGAATATTCATTTCTCTTTAGCAGTTGGCACAGGAGTTAGCCGCAGCAGCCGGCTCCTGCCTCCTGTTACCCGCTGATCCGCCACTGCCCCTTCCCCCATTCATGTTCTTGACACCTCACTCGAGTATAAGCGGAGGGGGGAATTTTCAGCACAAAAAAAGTGCTGAAAAACTCGGCTTATACTCGAGTATATACGGTATTTAAAAATTGTTTCTGATTGGACGGTGGGCTAATTTAGGGGCCAAGGCCTTGCATTCCAAATATACTGTGTCTCTAGTTACCCCCTCCATCAAGTACATTGGAAATATTCAGCTAGGTTATAATGACCATTTGCTAGCCCTTTGAAGCTCAGAGTGACCATGGTGGGGTGTCACAATTGACACTTCTGTACTCATACCAAGAAGACACCTTTTTCCTGACTACTGGCAATACTGGTAAATCCAGTTTCTCCATTTTCTGTAGGAGCAGTTTGCTTATGGCAGACTCAACACCATGCAAATACATTTCCCTTACAATCATGAGAAAAGAGACAAAGCAAAGTATGCATATTGCATACATGCTTATTTTCACATTTATGTATATCACTGCGTATGAAACTTACAGCTGTTGCAACTGTATTCATCCTACTGCTTTAAGTATTTTTCTTATAAAAAAAAGCATGCTGATATTTGTGGTATAATACGCGAGTTATTATAAAGCACAACATGTCATTCGCATATTGGTCATTGGGGGCGCAGGCAATTTCAGAAAGAGCAAGCTGGTGAAATATAAATGTATTTCATGAGATGATGAACACAGACAGGTATTTATATATATAGCTTGGTAATGCAATAAATTGGTTTGATAAGTAGAGGCCAAAAAATGTCTTCCGGTTGAGGTGCCACCTGCAGGTCATTGTGTCTTTCTGTAGGTTTATGAAAATAAATGTTTAAACTGTATTTAGTCATAAAATCGTGACTGTGTGGTTTGTTTGGTTCTTTTCTTGCTGAAGGGAGCAAGTTTACCTTTCAAATGGTGTATCATTTATGTGTGTGGGGCGAAGTAATCAGCGAAAAAGCAGTGCATGTTTACAAATGTGTTTGCATACGTGACTCACCATTTGTGTGTGAGGCTCGAAGTAATCACCGAAAAAGCAGTGCATGTATACAAATGTGTTTGCATATGTGACTCACCTGCAGTGAAGTGTGCAATCCTCCAATGTGCCTGAAATAGGCTGGGCAAGCACTTGAGCAAACTGGAAAGCCCCCAAGGCAAATGTTTGGATTTGTTTGTGATGTCTGTAGGCAGCTTTGTGGTAGTGTGCTTTGGGGTACTGTGGTGCCACCTGCAGGTCATTTTTCCTTACTGCAGATTTATGAAAATTAATGTTTAAATTGTATTTTGTGATCAAATCGTGGATGTGTGGTTTGTTTGGCTATTTTCTTGCTGAAGGGGGCAAGTTTACCTTTCAAATGGTGTATCATTTGTGTGTGTGGATACAGTATGAATGGAGATACAAAGTAATCACCGAAAAACATTGTTTAGAAATAATAGAATAGATTCAGCACTTTCATATTCCATGAAACATCTGCCTTTATTTTTCACTTTCTGTTGGTTATATGGCATTGACATATTCTTCAGTGATGTAATGAGATTGTCATCAATAATATTGGTCCCTGTCCTATACAAAACATATAAAACATACCCAGAACTGAACATAAGCTTGGATACTGCAGAACTGCTTTTACACATACAACTACTAATGAATAAATATTTAATAAAATGGAACCAGTTGAGCAGGAACAGATTCATAAATTCAACATACATCTTGTTTTTAGACTACACTCCACATCTGTCTGTAAATGCTCTAATCATTCACCAATATACCCCGAGGTTAAGACCTTTTTACCATTAAAGGGTATGCCACACTAAACAGCGTCGCTAACGAGATCGCTAAAATACGTCACTATTTAGCGATCTCGTTCGTGACGCTAACGTGTGTGGCATGTAGCAACGACGTGGCCCCTGCTGTGATCTCGCTGATCGTTCACTAGAGTTCTGGACCGTATTTAGATCGTTGGCGTCCCGCTGGTGAGCCTATATCGCTGTGTCTGGCACCTTTTGTGAGCGATGTGCGCTGTTTTTTACATCGCAATGACCGTTAAAGTCGTTAATGAGATCGCTAACCGCTTTTGAGTCGTTAACGAGATCACTAAGTGTGGCAGCTACTAGAGACATTAAAACGATCACAAAAACGATCTCATTAGCTTGCGTCGTTATTGAGATCGCTAACGAGATCACTAAGTGTGGCAGTACCTTAAGTCCTGACCTTTTACTGTGGACAGTCTAGCTTATCTGTTAAAAAAACTCTTTGGGAAACCCTGATGGCTGCAGCTATATAACACTCCTTTTCATTATGTTTGTATACAATGGGTGATAACTTGCCATTGCTATAAAAAAAATCAATTAACATAATGAGTTAAGTACAATAAGTTGCATCTGTAAAAATATATGCTATTACACAATTAGTTGTGATCTTTTTAAATTAAAAATTAGTAAGTAATGTAGAAAACTCGCAGGTGAAGTGAAAAAATGAAATTCTGACCAAACAGAGTTTGAATGCTACAGAACTCTTAATTTGATGGATATCAGTAAATTCATTCATTAACGTTATTTGACAAATACTGTAAATTGTTCAGACAAAACTCTGTTTATTCAGACTCTTCTTACATGGTCCACAGCATACAAAAGAATAGCGCTCCACAAGTTGGTGAAAATAAACATTCACTTTTATTCTGCCTTCTGTGACAACGTTTCGATCCAATGATCTTTATCAAGCACACTCTTACATGGTGTCTCAAAATCAGAAAAATAATCACAGATATACTCCGTCAATCAAAGGAAGGTTTCCCAATAAATTAGAAAATAGCTATAGCAATAAATGGGATCTAAAATTTAACATTTAATATCAATTCTAAAATAAGCAACATAAATATACAAAACAACATCAAAAGACACAGAATTAAATGGCTGAACACCTAATTATTATAGGGTGTTAGATAACCAATCGCGTGTACTGGAGGCAAACTATCAATTATTTGCACTTTGTAGATTGCTCTATAAACTGATCCTTTTGGTAACCCTTTAGGGAAAGAACAAATCTATATTATTTCCTACTATTAGACCAACATCAGCAATCCACAAGTGCGTTTATTGTAAGTAAACAGGAAAAGTCTTGCACATTCCTTGGAGCGTAAACTGGTATCTATCACCGATATAGGGCATAGTCACACCGTTACTTCTCCAACTCTACTGAGAAGAAGGAAACCACCTAATAGAAAGAAAGTGGCAGGAGGGTTTCTAGTCAGCGATTGCTACATATCTGTACCTGCGTTGCCATGAGAGAACCATGAACCCTGAATGAGTACTCCCCTGATGAATCCATTTAAAGGAAGAAACATGTCGGAAGATATAGGGTGTTTTTTTTATTTATTGCTATAGCTGTTCTCAAAATCCCAAAGCTAAATCCTCTAATATTTGTCCTCCTCAATGACTTCGTTGCTGCCCAGCCATTCTGTTTGTTAATTCACAAATTTAACCCCTTAACGACCGCCGATATGCCTTTTAACAGCGGCAGTTAAGGGTACTTATTCATTTTACCGGTACTGAGAAATAAGTGTATAGCGCGCCCCCCAGCACCGGTAATTCTCAGAGGTCTAGGCAATTGGGTTTAGCTGAGACCTTGGAGAACATGATTCGGGTCGGTTTTTACCGACCCCAGTGTTGTGATCACCGTTATTCACCTAATAACGGCGACCACAAAAAAAAAGCCAGATTTCCTATTTAATTTCTCTCATCTGATGTGACCTAGCACATCAGAGGAGAGAGAAATGGGGTCCCCGAGTACTTTGGGTGTGTCTGGACCCTCCTGCATCCCCCCCCGTCTGTCGGCGTCTTCTTCCGGGAAAAAAATGGCGGGCGCATGCGCAGTGTGCCCGCTGAGATCTGCCGGCCAGCACCCAGCAATAATAGGAAATTTTTCCTATTGGTTCATTTTGATTACTATGATAGACCCTATCACAGTAATCAAAATAAAAAAATAGTAAATCAACACCCCCTTTATCAACCCCTTAGTTAGGTAATAAAATAAAATAAGAATTTATTTCCATTTTTCCATTAGGGTTAGGGTTGGGGCTATGGTTAGGGTTATAGTTGGGGCTATAGCTAGGATTAGGCTTGAGCTAGGGTTATGGTTGGGGTTATAGCTACGGTTAGGGTTACAGCTAGGGTTAGGGTTGGGCTAGGGTTAGAACTAGGGTTAGAGTTAGAGCTAGGGTTAGGGTTGGGGCTAGGGTTGTGTTGGGGTTAGGGTGATGGTTAGGGCTATGGTTATGGTTGGGATTAGGGTTAGGGGTGTGTTGGAGTTAGGGCTCTAAAGGAGTTAAAGGTGTGCACACGGTATTAGATGGGGGATGAGGTGCTGGTATAGTGGACTAATAGTCCCTAACATATAGCATACAAATTATACCGCACACTAGTAGGAATTCCATGCAAATTATAACTTTATTTGTGGCGACAGGGAGCAAAATTTATATAGCGACAAAGAAAATCTGACGTTTCGACTCTTCCCGAGTCGTACTCATAGAGTCGCTGAAGGAAGAAAAAACAACATATCAGCATCATAAAGAATCATACTAGAATGAACAATCAACAATAAAGTAGCCAACATTGAAAATAAAAGATAAATTAAAAAATCACCATAGAATACAATAAGCACCAACTGAAATACATACAATTTAAGCATAAAAAGTAAAATAAAGGAGAGTAAAGGTGCAGGCCCTGATCCAAATAACAAAATATACTGCCACCTAGAGGAAAGTATAAGTACAGATAGTAAAATTACCTTAATTAAATGGTCAAAGAAATTGGTTTCCTATAGAAAATGAGAATTCTATGGAAGAGGTACAAGGTTAGAATAAGAAGAAAAGAATCGAAGTATTAATTGTAAGTAAGGAGTAATAAGTACCTTATGAAGAGGTAATGAAAGCTTTAGAATCCACCATAGGATATCCAATATATATTCAATAAGCACAGTGTACCTAATATAAGGGTATCAAGGACAAGTATAAAATAATGTAGTGATGTCAATCTCAGAAATATTGTTGTAATGGGTAACAATTATATATATATGTAGCATATATGTAGCAATCTAATGGAACCATCAATTGAACAATAATCATGAAAAATGGCGGTGCAGTAATTTCACAGAAAGGCTATAAGGGGATCTACCAGATTAAATGGTAATTAGAAAAATCATGGTACAGGTATAATTAGATAGGAGACATGCTTGCTATTAACCCCTTCACCCCCAAGGGTGGTTTGCACGTTAATGACCGGGCCAATTTTTACAATTCTGACCACTGTCTCTTTATGAGGTTATAACTCTGGAACGCTTCAACGGATCTTCGCGATTCTGAGATTGTTTTCTCGTGACATATTGTACTTCATGTTAGTAGTAAAATTTCTTCGATATAACTTGTGTTTATTTTTGAAAAAAACGCAAATATGGCAAAAATTTTTAAAATTTTGCAATTTTCAAACTTTGAATTTTTATTCCCTTAAAACAGAGAAATATATCACACAAAACAGTTAAGAAATAACATTTCCCACATGTCTACTTTACATCAGCACAATTTTGGAACCCAAATTTTTTTTTGTTAGGAAGTTATAAGGGTTAAAAGTTGACCAGCGATTTCTCATTTTTACAACAAAATTTACAAAGCCATTTTTTTTAGGGAGCACCTCACATTTGAAGTCACTTTGAGGGGTCTATATGGCAGAAAATACCCAAAAGTGACACCATTCTAAAAACTGCACCCCTCAAGGTACTCAAAACCACATTCAAGAAGTTTATTAACCCTTCAGGTGCTTCACAGTAACTAAAGCAACGTGGAAGGAAAAAATGAATATTTTACTTTTTAGCCACAAAAATTATCTTTTACAAACTTTTTTTTTATTTTCACAAGGGTAAAAGGAGAAAATGGACAGATAAGGTTGTTATGCAATTTCTCCTGAGTACGCCAATACACCATATGTGGGGGAAAACCACTGTTTGGGCACACGGCAGAGCTCGTAAGGGAAGGAGCGACGTTTGACTTTTTCAAACTAAAATTGGCTGGAATTTAGATTGGATGCCATGTCGCGTTTGGAGAGCCCCTGATGCGCCTAAACAGTGGAAACCCCCCACAAGTGACACCATTTTGGAAACTAGACCCCCTAAGGTACTTATCTAGATCTGTTGTGAGCACTTTGAACCCTCAAGTGTTTCACAAAAGTTTATAAAGCCTGGGTGTGAAAAAAAAAAAAAACAATTTTCCACAAAAATGATTTTTTAGTCCCAAATTTTTGAATTTTTCCAAGGAAATTGGACCCCAAAAGTTGTTGTCCAATTTGTCCTGAGTACGCTGATACCCCATATGTGGGGGGGGGAACTGTTTGGGCGCACGGCAGGGCTTGGAAAGGAAGTAGTAACGTTTTGGAATGCAGACGTTAATGGGGGTCATGTTCCTTTTGCAGTGCCCCAGATGAGCCTAAACAGTGGAAACCCCCCACAAGTGACCCCATTTTGGAAACTAGACCCCCTAAGGAACTTATCTAGATCTTTGGTGAGCACTTTGAACCCCCAAGTGCTTCACACAAGTTTATAATGCCCGGGCATGAAAATAAAAAATCCTATTTTTTTTCCCACAAAAATTATCTTTTAGTCACTAATTTTTTATTTTCCCAAGGGTAACAGGAGAAATTGGACCACATAAGTTGTTGTACAATTTGTCCTGAGTACGCTGATACCCCATATGTGGGGGGGAACCACTGTTTGGGTGCACGGCAGAGCTCGGAATGGAAGGAGCACCATTTGACTTTTTCCAACCAAAATTGGCTGGAATTAAGTTTGGATGCCATGTTGCATTTGGAGAGCCCCTGATGTGCCTAAACAGTGGAAACCCCCCACAAATGTCCCCATTTGGGAAACTAGACCCCCTAAGGAACTTATCTAGATTTTTGATGAGCAATTTGAACCCCCAAGTGCTTCACACAAGTTTATAACGTAGAGCCGTAAAATTTAAAAATCATATTTTTTCCACAAAAATGATCTTTTCACCCCAATTTTTATTTTTCCAAGGGTAACAAGACTCCAAAAGTTATTGTGCAATTTGTCCTGAGTGCGCTGATACCCCATATGTGGGGGTAAACCACTGTTTGGGTGCATGGCAGAGTTTGGAAGGGAAGGAGCGCCGTCTGACTTTTTCAACGCAGAATTGGCTGGACGCCATGTCGTGTTTGGAGAGCTCCTGATCTGCCTAAACAGTGGAAACCCCCATAAATGACACCATTTGGAAACTAGACCCCTCAAGGAACTTATCTAGATGTGTGGTGAGAACTTTGAACCCCCAGGTGTTTCACTAAAGTTTATAACGTACAGCCGTAAAATAAAAAATCTTTTTTTTTTTTACAAAAATGATTTTTTCGCCCCCAATATTTTATTTTCACAAGGGTAACAGAAGAAATTGGAACGCAAAAGTTGTTGTCCAATTTGTCCTGAGTACACTGATACCCAATATGTGGGCGAAAACTACTGTATGGGCACACGTCGGGGCTCGGAAGGGAAGTAGTGACGTTTTGGATTGCAGACTTTGATGGAATGGTCTGGGGGCGTCATGTCACATTTGGAGAGCCCCTGATGCACCTAAACAGTGGAAACCCCCCACAAGTGACCCCATTTTGGCAAATAGACCCCACAAGGAACTTATCTAGATGTGTGGTGAGCACTTTGAACCCCGAAGTGCTTCACAGAAGTTTATAACGCACAGCCGTAAAAATAAAAAATCCTTTTTTTTTTACAAAAATGATTTTTTCGCCCCAATATTTTATTTTCACAAGGGTAACAGGAGAAATTGGACCCCAAAAGTTGTTGTCCAATTTGTCCTGAGTACGCTGATACCCAATATGTGGGAGAAAACTACTGTATGGGCGCACGTCAGGGCTCGGAAGGGAAGTAGTGACGTTTTGGATTGCAGACTTTGATGGAATGGTCTGGGTGCGTCATGTCGCATTTGGAGAGCTCCTGATGCGCCTAAACAGTGGAAACCCCCCACAAGTGACCCCATTTTGGAAAATAGACCCCACAAGGAACTTATCTAGATGTGTGGTGAGCACTTTGAACCCCGAAGTGCTTCACAGAAGTTTATAACGCACAGCCGTAAAAATAAAAAATCTTTTTTTTTTTTTGCAAAAATGATTTTTTCGCCCCAATATTTTATTTTTACAAGGGTAACAGGAGAAATTGGACCCCAAAAGTTGTTGCTCAATTTGTCCTGAGTACGCTGATACCCAATATGTGGGAGAAAACTACTGTATGGGTACACGTTGGGGCTCGGAAGGGAAGTAGTGATGTTTTGGATTGCAGACTTTGATGGAATGGTCTGGGGGCGTCATGTCGCATTTGGAGAGCCCCTGATGCGCCTAAACAGTGGAAATCCCCAACAAGTGACCCCATTTTGGAAAATAGACCCCACAAGGAACTTATCTAGGTGTGTGGTGAGCGCTATGAAGCCCCAAGTGCTTCACAGAAGTTTATAATGTACAGCCGTAAAAACAAAAAATATTTTTTTTTGTACAAAAATGATATTTTCGCCCCCAGTTTTTTATTTTCCCAAGGGTAACAGAAGAAATAGGACAAATTGCACAATAACTCTTGGGGTCCAGAGTACGCTGATACCCCATATGTGGGGATAAACTACTGTTTGGACGCATGGCAGAGCTCAGAAGTGAAGGAGCACCGTTTGACTTTTTCAACGCAGAATTGGCTGGAATTGAGATCAGACGCCATGTCACATTTGGAGAGCCCCTGATGTGCCTAAACAGCGGAAACCCCCCAATTCTAACTCCAACCCTAACCCCAACACACCCCTAACCCTAGTCCCAACCCTAACCACAAACCTAACCCTAACACACCCCTAATCCCAACCCTAACCCTAATCCTAACTTTAGCGCCAACCCTAACCCTAACTTTAGCCGCAACCCTAACCCTAACCCTAATGGGAAAATGGAAATAAATACATTTTTTTAATTTTATTATTTTTCCCTAACTAAGGGGGTGATAAAGGGGGTTTGATTTACTATTTATAGCGGGTTTTTATGATTGGCAGCTGTCACGCTAAAAGACGCTTTTTATTGCAAAAATAGTTTTTTGCATCGCCACATTTTGAGAGCTATAATTTTTGCATATTTTGGCCCACAGAGTCATGTGAGGTCTTATTTTTTGCGGTACGAGTTGACGTTTTTATTTGTACCATTTTTGAGCAGGTGACATTTTTTGATCGCTTTTTATTTCAATTTTTGGGAGGTTAGAATGAACAAAAATCAGCAATTCATGAATTTCTTTTGGGGAGGCGTTTTTATTGTTCCGCGTGTGGTAAAATTGATAAAGCAGTTTTATTCTTCGGGTCAGTACGATTATGGCGATACCTCATTTATATCATTTTTTTATGTTTTGGCGCTTTTATAGAATAAAAACAATTTTATATAAAAAATAATTATTTTTGCATCGCTTTATTCTGCGAGCTATAACTTTTTTATTTTTTCGCTGATGATGCTGTATGGCAGCTCGTTTTTTGCGGGACAAGATGACGTTTTCAGCGGTACCATGTTTATTTATATCGGTCTTTTTGATCGCGCGTTATTCCACTTTTTGTTCAGCGGTATGATGATAAAGCATTGATTTTTTGCTTCGTTTTTTTTTTTAAGGGGTTCACTAAAGAGGTTAACTAGTGGGACAGTTTTATAGGGGGGGTCGTTACGGACGCGGCGATACCAAATATGTGTACTTTTATTGTTTTGTTTTTTTTATTTACAGGAAGAAATGAATTTATTGGGGAATATTTTTTTTTTTTTTTTTTTTTATTTTGGATTTTTTTTTATAACATGTTTATTTTTATTTTTTTAACTTTTTTTACTTTGTCCCAGGGTGGGACATCACTGTATTTTATCAAATCGCTGGTGTGACAGTGTGCACAGCACTCTGTCACACCAGCGATCGCTCAGGCATAGATGCAGGCTTCTCAGTGCCTGCTCTCGGCAGGCACTGAGGTAGCCGCCTCCCTCCAGGACCCCGGCGCCATCTTGGATCCGGGTACTGGGAGGGAGGAAGCCCTCAGAACAGCGCGATCACATCGCGCTGGTCTGAGGTCTCAGGGGGGCGCGCAGTGAGCCCCCACCCTGCGCGATCCTCCCCTGTGCCCCCAGTACACCGCGATCATGTTTGATCGCGGTGTGCTAGGGGTTAATGTGCCGGGAGCGGTCCGTGACCGCTCCTGACACACAGTCATGGGTGTCAGCTGTGATAATCAGCTGACATCCGGCGGCGATTAGCTGCGCTCCCCTCAGGAGCGCAGCTGATCGCCTATGACGTACTATCCCGTCCATGGGCAGAGTGGCACGGGTTTTATGGACGGGATAGTACGTCTAATGTCAGAGAGGGGTTAAGGGGCACATACTGAGAATGCAGAGAAAAGCGCTGAATGCATGAAAATGGGAGGAAAGTCATTTACCTGTCTTGCAATGATTGTAGAGCGGCGCTCCCGCGCCCTGCTGGTATTGCTGCTGGTGACATGTGTCTGGTGTATTAAGACGTTTATTAAGTACTCAACGTAAAGGCACTTTTCCATGCCTGGGTTGCGCAGCTTGTTCGAATGTTATTAAATCTGACAGCGTCCTTCACCCGAGAACAGGGAAGTCCTACCCCATCAAGGGGTACTTTACTTGTGATACAAATTTCGTAGTCTATGTAATCAAATGTCCATGTGGCTTACTTTACGTGGGAGAAACTACCCAACACGTTAGGGACCGTATAGCGGGACATAAATCCACAATCAGATGTGGAAAGACCTGGCTTCCAATTCCGGATCATTTCTTGAGCTTCAAACACTCAGTGGCCCAACTTAAATACCAGGTCCTGGAACAGGTCCCACGCCCCAGACGTGGAGGCAATCACATTCAATTACTCAAAGCAAGAGAAACTTATTGGATATTTACACTAGATACACTTGCTCCACGTGGTCTTAATAGGGAAATTGATTGGTCTGTTTAATGTTATAAATATGCCAATATGCTGCTATTATTAATGATTTACTTCACTATCTTTCCCTAGACACGCTAAAGAAAAGCGTTTCCTGGTGAGTCTATATTCATCTTCCCTGTGTATCTATACATATTAAAGATCTCTATGTCCAATTCTCCATGATCTGACCTTCCCTGCCTTTATAGCTGTTTCCCATTGTTTTGTGTATTAATTCCCTCTTGTTCCACCATTTGATGTGGGGTTACTGCTGACATTATGGGTTATAATGTTTTTCCCATCATAATATTACGTTCCATTTTATATACATATATACCTACTTTATTCCACCTTATAGCCTTATATGTTTACTATTATGCCGCTTTTGTATCTAATATACCCTCCCCTTGTTTATGTGGTCATATGACATCATTCTGTCCCTCCCCCTTCAGTGTTTGCACACATACATTCTCCCCATCCATTTTAGCCTCCTCACACATGTGCTACAGCGCTGACTCACTAGACAGGAAGTGACTCACAGTACTGGTGATGCACTTCCTGTCTGGCGATTACACAGGACGCATATAAACCTGGCGTCCTCACACCAGACACATGTCACCAGCAGCAATACCAGCAGGGCGCGGGAGCGCCGCTCTACAATCATTGCAAGACAGGTAAATGACTTTCCTCCCATTTTCATGCATTCAGCGCTTTTCTCTGCATTCTCAGTATGTGCCCCTTAATAGCAAGCATGTCTCCTATCTAATTATACCTGTACCATGATTTTTCTAATTACCATTTAATCTGGTAGATCCCCTTATAGCCTTTCTGTGAAATTACTGCACCGCCATTTTTCATGATTATTGTTCAATTGATGGTTCCATTAGATTGCTACATATATGCTACATATATATCATTGTTACCCATTACAACAATATTTCTGAGATTGACATCACTACATTATTTTATACTTGTCCTTGATACCCTTATATTAGGTACACTGTGCTTATTGAATATATATTGGATATCCTATGGTGGATTCTAAAGCTTTCATTACCTCTTCATAAGGTACTTATTACTCCTTACTTATTACAATTAATACTTTGATTCTTTTCTTCTTATTCTAACCTTGTACCTCTTCCATAGAATTCTCATTTTCTATAGGAAACCAATTTCTTTGACCATTTAATTAAGGTAATTTTACTATCTGTACATATACTTTCCTCTAGGTGGCAGTATATTTTGTTATTTGGATCAGGGCCTGCACCTTTACTCTCCTTTATTTTACTTTTTATGTTTAAACTGTATGTATTTCAGTTGGTGCTTATTGTATCCTATGGTGATTTTTTAATTTATCTTTTATTTTCAATGTTGGCTACTTTATTGTTGATTGTTCATTCTAGTATGATTCTTTATGATGCTGATATGTTGTTTTTTTCTTCCTTCAGCGACTCTATGAGTACGACTCGGGAAGAGTCGAAACGTCAGATTTTCTTTGTCGCTATATAAATTTTGCTCCCTGTCGCCACAAATAAAGTTATAATTTGCATGGAATTCCTACTAGTGTGCGGTATAATTTGTATGCTAGGAGTTAGGGCTCTGTTAGGGTTGGAGTTAGAATTGGGGGGTTTCCACTGTTTGGTACATCAGGGAGTCTCCAAACATGACATGGCGCCCCCTATTGATTCCAGCCAATTCTGCGTTCAAATAGTCAAACGATGCTCCCTCCCTTCTGAGCCCTGCCGTGCGCTCAAACAGTGGCTTTCCCCCACATATGGGGTATCGGTGTACTCAGGAGAAATTGCACAACAAAATATGTGGTCCATTTTCTCCTGATACCCTTGTAAAAATAAAAAAGTTTGGTTCCAAAGTAATTTTTTTGTGAAAAAAGTAAAATGTTAATTTTTTCCTTCCACATTGCTTTAGTTCTCGCGAAGCACCTGAAGGGTTAAAACTTCTTGAATGTGGTTTTGCGCACGTTGAGGGGGGCAGTTTTTAGAATGGTGTCACTTTTGGGTATTTTCTGTCATATTGACCCCCCAAACTCACTTCAAATGTGAGGTTGTCCCTAAAAAAATGGTTTTGTAAATTTTGTTGGAAAAATAAGAAATCGCTGGTCAACTTTTATCCTTTATAACGTCCTAACCAAAAAAAAAAATTATGTTTCCAAAATTGTGCTGATGCAAAGTAGAAATATGGGAAATGTTATTTATTAACTACTTTGTGTGATTTAAGGGCACAAAAATTAAAAATTTGAAAATTGCAAAATTTTCAAAATGTTTTCTAAATTTCCATTTTTTTCATAAATAAACGCAAGTCATATCAAAGAAATTTTACCACTAACATGAAGTACAATATGTCACAAAAAAAACAACTCAGAATCAGTGGGATACGTTGAAGCATTCCAGAGCTATAACCTCATAAAGTGACAGTGGTCAAAATTGTCAAAATTGGCTTTGTCATTAAGTACCAAGTTGGCTGTCACTAAGGGGTTAAGAAGATAAAAACTTTAATAGGAGGAGGAGTGCTAGGAGGGGATAAATTTTATCCTGCATAAGACTAATGACTGAGTTAGTCAGTGGAACAATAGCAGAGACAATGCTTGGTGACCAATGAGAAGGAGGGGGTAGGTGGGACAACATCCTATTTAAATGCACATGTCACACATGTTTAAAAATTGCATTGTTATATAGCTTCAGGTGCATTAATTTCTGACTGATTTCTTGTGTTTCTGTCCCAGCTTTTGAAACCACTACTCTGCTGATTAGCCCCTCAGATAGGTTATTGGATTTGACTCTGGACTGTTGGATACCTTTGTTGATTAGTAGTGAATGCTGCTTGCGTGTGCTCGCTGTGTAAACGGTAAACAAAATAAACCAGTCCATATACTGCAAATACGGGTTCAACAGTTTAGCTCAGCATCCAATTTCAACCAGCCTTGAGCAGACACTAACCAGCACATAAGATCTTTCCTCCTTCCACATACAGACAATATTGAGGCATCTGGACTGCCTTAAATAGACCATCCCAAGGCCTGGAACTTGAGGTATGGGAATGGCCAGAACCAGGCCCATTAAAAAAAACAAAACTCTCAGCACTATCCGTGGAGTCTGGGAGTCTGCTCTCCGGTTTTCACACAACCAAGGCTAGGCACCTCAGTGACACATACACCCTATACAGTACCTGTCCAAAACTGCAAGTCCATATATATATAATATACAGTGGGGAAAATAAGTATTTGATACACTGCCAATTTTGCAAGTTTTCCCACCTATAAAGAATGTAGAGGTCTGCAATTTTTATGGTAGGTACACTTCAACTGTAAGAGACAGAATCTAAAAATAAAAATAAAAAACACAGAAAATCACATTGTATGATTTTTAAATAACTAGCTTGGCCCGTGCAAAATTTTCACACATTGGTCATTTGGGGGCGCAGGCAATTTCAGAAAAAGGAAGCTGGTCAAATGTAAATGCATTTCATGAGATGATGAACACAGATAGGTATATATATATATATATATATATATATATATATATATATATATATATCTTGGTAATACAATAAATTGGTTTGATAAGTAGAGGCCAAAAAATGTCTTCCGGTTGAGGTGCCACCTGCAGGTCATTGTGTCTTTCTGTAAGTTTATGAAAATAGATGTTTAAACTGTATTTAGTGATAAAATTGTGAATGTGTGGTTTGTTTGGCTCTTTTCTTGCTGAAGGAAGCAAGTTTATCTGTCAAATGGTGTATCATTTGTGTGGGGGGGGGGCAAAGTAATAAGCGAAAAAGCAGCGAATGTTTACAAATATGTTTGCATATGTGACTAACCTGCAGTGAAGTGTGCAATCCTCCAATGTGCCTGAAATAGGCTGGGCAAGCACTTGAGCAAGCTGGAAAGACCCCAAGGCAAATGTTTGGATTTGTTTGTGATGTCTGTAAGCAGCTTTGTGGTAGTGTGCTTTGGGGTAGTGTGCTGCCACCTGCAGGTAATTTGACCTTTCAAATGGTGTATCATTTGTTTGTGTGGGTGGCGTATGAACGGAGCAAGTGTGCAATTCAATAGGCAGTGCATGTTTATAAATGTGTTTGCATATGTGCCTCACCTGCAGTGAAGTGTGCAATCCTCCAATTTGGCTAAAATAGGCTGGGCAAGCAGTTCGGCAAGCTGGAAAGCCCCCAAGGCAAATGTTTGTATTTGTTTGTGATGTTCGTAAGCAGCTTTGTGGTAGTGTGCTTTGGGGTGCTGTGGTGCCACCTGCAGGTCAGTTTTCCTTACTGCAGGTTTATGAAAATTTTGTGATCAAATCGTGGATGTGTGGTTTGTTTGGCTATTTTCTTGCTGAAGGGGGCAAGTTTATTTGTCACATGGTGTATCATTTGTGTGTTTAGAAATAATAGAATAGATTAAATTGAATTATATTGCATGAATTAAGTATCTGATCACCTACCAACCAGCAAGACTTTTGGCTCTCACAGACCAGTTAGTTTTTCTTTAAGAAGCCCTCCTACTCTGCACTCATTACCTGTATTAATTGCACCTGTTTGAACTTGCTACCTGTATAAAAGACACCTGTCCATACACAATCAATCACAATCCAAACTCTCTACCATGTCTAACCTGTCTACCATTGGTTATTTTCTGCAAAGAGGACATGACGATTGCACCGTATTGAAGGGAGGATGGATGGGGTCATGTTTAGCGTGATTTTGGCCTACACTCTCCTTCCCTTAGTAAGGGTATATACAGTGCCTACAAGTAGTATTCAACCCCCTGCAGATTTAGCTGGTTTGATAAGATGCAAATAAGTTAGAGCCTTTAAACTGCAAACGAGAGTAGGATTTATTAACAGAAGCATAAATCTTACAAAACAAAAAGTTATGTTGCTCAGTTGAATTTTAATAAATTTTAAACATAAAAGTGTGGGTCAATTATTATACAACCCCTATGTTTAATATTTCGTGGAATAACCCTTGTTTGCAATTACAGCTAATAATCGTCTTTTATAAGACCTGATCAGGCCGGCACAGGTCTGTGGAGTTATCTTGGCCCACTCCTCCATGCAGATGTTCTCCAAGTTATCTAGGTTCTTTGGGTGTCTCATGTGGACTTTAATCTTGAGCTCCTTCCACAAGTTTTCAATTGGGTTAAGGTCAGGAGACTGACTAGGCCACTCCAACACCTTGACTTTTTCCCTCTTGAACCAGGCCTTGGTTTTCTTGGCTGTGTGCTTTGGGTCGTTGTCTTGTTGGAAGATGAAATTACGACCCATCTTAAGATCCTTGATGGAGGAGCGGAGGTTCTTGGACAAAATCTCCAGGTAGGCCGTGCTATCCATCCTCCCATGGATGCGGACCAGATGGCCAGGCCCCTTGGCTGAGAAACAGCCCCACAGCATGATGCTGCCACCACCATGCTTGACTGTAGGGATGGTATTCTTGGGGTCGTATGCAGTGCCATCCAGTCTCCAAACGTCACGTGTGTGGTTGGCACCAAAGATCTCGATCTTGGTCTCATCAGACCATAGAACCTTGAACCAGTCTGTCTCAGAGTCCTCCAAGTGATCATGAGCAAACTGTAGACGAGCCTTGACATGACGCTTTGAAAGTAAAGGTACCTTACGGGCTCGTCTGGAACGGAGACCATTGCGGTGGAGTACGTTACTTATGGTATTGACTGAAACCAATGTCCCCACTGCCATGAGATCTTCCCGGAGCTCCTTCCTTGTTGTCCTTGGGTTAGCCTTGACTCTTCGGACAAGCCTGGCCTCGGCACGGGAGGAAACTTTCAAAGGCTGTCCAGGCCGTGGAAGGCTAACAGTAGTTCCATAAGCCTTCCACTTACGGATGATGCTCCCAACAGTGGAGACAGGTAGGGCCAACTCCTTGGAAAGGGTTTTGTACCACTTGCCAGCCTTGTGACCCTCCACGATCTTGTCTCTGATGGCCTTGGAATGCTCCTTTGTCTTTCCCATGTTGACCATGTATGAGTGCTGTTCACAAGTTTGGGGAGGGTCTTAAATAGTCAGAAAAGGCTGGCAAAAGAGATCATTAATCCACACATGTGAAGCTCATTATTCTTGGTGCCTGAACTACTTCTTAATACTTTAGGGGGACCAAACAGAATTCTTGTGGTTTGAGGGGTTGAATAATAAATGACACTCTGAATTAAATTTTAACGTTTAAAAAAAAAAAAAAAAAATTAAAACAAAATTTTTTGCAGCAGTGCATTTCCCACTTCCAGGCTGATCTACAGTATAAATGTCACAATGCCAAGTTAATTCCGCATGTGTCAACCAGCTAGATCTGCAGGGGGTTGAATACTACTTGTAGGCACTGTATATATATCCCCATCTTGCTATTGTGTGTTTCTTATCTTGGGCCTGAGCCCCATCCTAGTATATATATATATTATCCGTAATGTTTTTCTTTGATTAGTTTGTATTAGAACAACACAAAAAAAGAAAAACAGGCAAATTGGACATAATTTCAGACAAAATCCCAAAAATTGGCAGGAAAATATTGTTGGCACCTTTCCAAAGTTGTGGGTAAACAACTTTGTTTCAAGCATTTGATGCCTGTTCAAACTGACCTGTGGCAAGTAACAGGTGTGGGAAACATGAAATCACGTCTGAAACCAGATAAAAAGAGAAGTTGACTCAATTTTTGCATTGGGTGTCTCTGTGTGCCACGTTAAGCATGGAGAACAGAAAGAGAACTGTGTGAGGACTTGAGAGCCAAAACTATTGAAAAATATCAACAGTCTCAAGGTTAAAAGTCCATCTCCAGAGATCTTGATGTTTATTTGTTCATGGTGCACAACATAATCATGAATTTTACAACCCATGGCACTATAGCTAGTCTCCCTGGAGGTGAACTGAAGAAAAATTGATGAAAGTTTGCAACGAAGGATAGTCTGGATGGTGGATAAGCAGTTCCAGTCAAGTTCCAAAGAAATTTAAGCTGTCCTACCAGCTCATGGTGCATCAGTGTCAGCATGAACTATCTATCTACATTTAAATGAAATGAAACGCTATGGCAGGAGACCCAGGAGGACCCCACTCCAGACACAGACATAAAAAAGCTAGACTGCATTTTACCAAATTGTATATAAGAAAGCCAAAATCCTTGTGGGAAAGCGTCTTGCGTACAGATGAGACCAATATAGATCTTTTTGCTAAAGCACACCATTCCACTGTTTACCGAAAACACAATGAGGCTTACAAAGAAAAGAACAGAGTACCTACAGTCAAATATGGTAGAGGTTCAAAGATGTTTTGGGGTTGTTTTGCTGCCTCTGCACTGTGTGCCTTGACTGTGTGCAAGGCATCATGAAATATGAAGATTATCAAAGGATTTTGCAATGTAGTGCCCAGTGTCAGAAAGCGGGGTTTGCAACCTGAGTCATGGGTCTTCCATCAGGACAATGAGCCCAAACATACTTCAAAAAGTACCCAGAAATGGATGGAAACAAAGCAAAGGAGAGCTCTGAAGTGACCAGCACCTCACAAATATGACAGACCAGGAGCAGTTTTCAAAAGAAGAATGGTCCTGTCACGGGTGTGTCACGTCCTCCTGGGAGTTCTGCGGTTAGAAGATCACTACATATTGTGAATCGCTGATCTTCTATCACGACTCTGCTGTCGTGTGTCCCGAGACCAGGGGCTTCTTCCCTGTCCCTAACGCTAGGGGACGCCCTAGCTCACCCTGTTCCCCAGGTTACTTCTGATGGTAAAGATGCCGTGGCCATGTATCTTGCCGTAGCTCCTGAATCCGCCCTCAGTCAGTACCCTTTGCTCCCCAGGGAAGAGTGAAGTAGTTTTGTACCGTAATACACCAATCAGACTAATAAGGTAATACGAACAGCGATAACGAAAAATACCAAACATACAAATATACAGACATAAACAACAGAGGCAAACACCGGGGAGTGGAGGATGGGGTTAAACCCAAGTAGGAGAAGAAAGGGAATTATCACAAACTCAAAACCTAGCAATAGTCACAGATAAATCCACCAAACGCCTTTCTCCAATAACCTCTAGCCATGCAGCAAAAGCTATCTCTGACTATGAGTGCTAGCAGGACTCAGTTTATATAGGAGATGGGAGTGGCTAACAGTGCACAGCTGAGAACCTTAGCTCCAGGAGCTCTCAACAGAGCAGATTAACCCCTGCACTGCCCAAAGAAAATTACACTGTTTAATAAGAAGGTGAAGTGCTTCTAATCCGAACAAGAGTAGGAGAAATCAGATGCTGCAGTCTTCTGGCTCCTCTCTGTCACGGTAAACCCGTGATATCTTCCATTTAGCTTGTGTGATTGTGTCCCATATTAAATAGATTTGGTTTCCTTTGGTGCTGAAGAGGTTAACAACCCTTTCCATGCTTGTCAGAAACATGCAGCACCATTTCAGCTGCTTCTGATCTGTTCATTACCTCTCCCTATAAAACCTAGCCAGACCTTCTCTTGGTGAATTGGAGATTGTAGTTGCTACTAGAGATTGTTAAGTGCTGTTTTTTGGTGTAGGCTTTTCTGATTGTCATATTCTCATTTGGTTGGTATATTCCTATCCCTCCCTACCGTTGGTGAGTGTCTGTATGTTTGTTAATTTATGTTATCCTGTCTTTGTTACATGTTGACACACTAGCATTTCTGTCCTGGGCCTCCTGGGGAAAGGGAAGGACAGTTTAGGGAATAACAGGAGAACAGTAAGACTGGTGGCTTAAACCTCCTCACCTTTAGAGGTGCCATTGGGAGCAGGGATAGTTAGGGCCCCAGTCCTATAGACGTTTCAGGGCCCCTTACTCTAATCACGAAAAATCACAGCATGACATTTTCACTAGCCCCACATGTTTCTGGATCTCGACATGGATCCCGTCGCTAACCTTACGAGACAGCTGCAGGGTTTGTCCGACCTACGGTGTAAGATCCTGTCACAACATACAGCTGAATCGGAAACTAAAGTGGCACATCCAGATCAGGATAAATTTGTTGAATTCTGGGAAGCCTGTAAGCTCTATTTCAGGCTTCGTCCGCGGTCATCTGGGAGTGAGGTACAGAGGGTGGGAATTGTTGTCTTCCATCTTCAAGGAGACCCTCAATCCTTGCCTTCTCACTCCCATCCGACTCACTTTCACTCCAGTGGGTGGATAGATTATTCACGGCTCTTGGTCTCGTTTATGATTACCCGAAACGAATCTCACCTGTGGAGTCTACCAATGAGCAGAGGAATTTTGTTCAGAATTCCGTAGATAGGCCACTGACACCCAGTGGAATGATCCTGCCCTGAGGAGTCAGTTTTGTCAGGGCCTGTCTGAACGGTTAAAGGATGCATTGGCTGTCACGCGGTCTTATGATATGTGTACGATGTCAGTAAACTATTCTTAAAAGAACAACACTCTATACAACATATAGATTAGCAACATAAGCATGTAAATATAGAATAGATTTACCTGACACGATATCCGTTGAACTCAGGGTTAATCTTGAGGACTTGATACACTGTCACAGGAAAGAAGAGGACCGGGGGTCTAACCTGACCCTAAACTGGGGTCCTAACTAATCCCTCACCTTGGAGGTACTGATAATGGTTCAGAGGTCCAAGTCTCCAGCCTAACCCTGTCTCCTATCAGTCCCTGAACCCTGTAATCAGTCCTAAGAAGGATTCTGATTACCACCAAAGGGATATGGGCTGATCTCTGCTAAATACACAGATTAGATACATAAGACAGACTGGAGAAAACACAGACTTGCATACACACTCAAACACAGAAGGAACATAAATGATCTGGGATATTAAACTCTAAGAAAGGTGAGCTTAAAACAACTAAGGAGCTCTTTAACTTAAAGTCTATACAGATACAATCCTATCTGTGGTCTGCATGAAGAATTTCACTGGCAACTCCCAAACAGACAACCAGAGATTTAAAGGAAACCAATCAACAAATAATTAATTGCAGCCGGGAGAGACTGCACCCATTCCCAGAACTGAGCACAGACAGAATTAACTCCCTAACTGCCAAACACAAAGAAACAGCAACTCAGCTGTGAGAAGTCAGAATGTGCAACCGCAACGATCTTCGTGGCGATGCACACATGACAGTACCCCCCCTTCTACGAGGGGCCTCCGGACCCTCAGGGCCAGGTTTGCCCGGGTGAGTTCTGTGGAAGGTCCGCACCAAACGATCTGCGTTAATGTCAGACGCAGGAACCCACGTCCTCTCCTCTGGACCATACCCCTTCCAATGCACCAAGTACTGAAGGGACCGGCGATTCAGACGTGAGTCAATGATCTTTGACACTTGAAACTCCAAGTTACCATTGACCACCACTGGAGGAGGAGGTAGAGGTGATGGTATAACTGGTGCCACGTACCTCTTAAGTAATGACTTGTGGAACACATTATGAATTTTAAACGTAGGAGGGAGGTCCAGACGAAATGCCACAGGATTAATTATGGAACTGATCCTGTACGGCCCGATGAATCTGGGGCCCAGCTTCCAGGAGGGAACTTTAAGTTTTATATTCCTGGTAGACAACCATACCAGATCGTTCACATTAAGATCTGGACCAGAAACTCTCCTCCTATCAGCCATACGTTTATAACGGTTCCCCATAGCACTCAGATTATTCAATACACCTCTCCACACTGAAGCAAGTGACGACGAGAAAACGCTCCTCCTCAGGAACCCCAGAAGGGCCCCCCCATTGAAAGTACAAAACTGGGGATGAAAACCATATGCCCCAAAAAACGGGGATTTACCAGTGGACTCGCTCCGCCTGTTGTTAAGAGCGAACTCTGCCAGAGGCAAGAAAGAAGACCAGTCCTCCTGGTTCTCTGAGACAAAACACCGAAGATAAGTCTCTAGGCTTTGATTCAGACGCTCTGTCTGACCATTGGTCTGCGGATGAAAAGCCGAGGAAAATGACAATTGCATCCCCCGACGTAAACAAAATGCCCTCCAAAACTTGGACACAAACTGAGACCCCCTATCTGACACCACATCAGAAGGCAACCCATGAAGTCTCACAATCTCCCCAATGAACACCTGCGCCAGAGTTTTAGCATTAGGGAGGGCAGGAAGAGCAATGAAATGTGCCATCTTACTGAACCTGTCAACAACCACCAGTATGACAGTCTTCCCTGACGACTGAGGAAGGTCCGTGATGAAGTCCATAGACAAATGAGTCCATGGACGCTCCGGAAGTTTCAAGGGTAAGAGGGTCCCAGACGGACGGGTATGAGGGGTCTTAGAACGAGCACAAACCCCACAGAACGCGACAAAAGTTAAAACATCTTTATTAACGTTAGGCCACCAAAACCGGCGAGAAAGGAGATCTAAAGTAGCCTTACTCCCTGGATGTCCTGCTAAAGCAGAATTATGATGTGCCTCAATAACTTTTTGTCTCAACTGATTTGGGACAAACAGTCTCCCTGGAGGTCCTGCAGGGGCGTCCCCCTGAGCCTCTAACACCTCCTCCTCAAGCTCAGAACATACAGCCGACACTACCACCCCCTCCTGAAGGATAGGAATCGGGTCATCCGTTTTCCCGGCCCCTGGGAAACTGCGAGACAAGGCATCAGCCTTAACATTCTTAGATCCAGGGCGATAAGTGACAACAAAATTAAACCTGGTAAAAAACAACGACCATCGAGCTTGTCTGGAATTCAGACGCTTAGCAGATTCCAAATACAGCAGGTTCTTGTGATCAGTAATGACGGTGACCGGGTGGACTGCCCCCTCCAAAAAGTGACGCCATTCTTCAAAATCCAACTTAATGGCCAAAAGTTCCCTATTGCCGATATCATAATTCCTTTCGGCGGACGACAATTTCTTAGAAAAGAAAGCGCACGGATGCCATTTACCAGGGGACGGACCCTGGGACAATATTGCACCCACCCCTACGTCAGACGCGTCCACCTCCACAACGAACGGCTGTGATGCATCTGGTTGGATGAGAACGGGTGCCGAAGCAAAACATTTTTTCAAAGAGGAAAAAGCTAGGCAAGCTTTGTCCGACCATTTAGAAAAATCCATCCCTTTTCTTGTCATGTCAGTGAGAGGTTTGACAACAGATGAGAAATTACAAATAAATTTCCGGTAGTAGTTAGCAAACCCCAGAAAACGCTGCAGAGCCTTAAGATCCTCTGGCTGATCCCATTCAAGCACTGCTCTCACCTTTTCAGGGTCCATACGGAAACCGGAGGCTGACACCAAGAAACCCAAAAACTGAAGTTCCTGTACGGCGAATACACACTTTTCCAGTTTGGCGTATAGTTTATTGTCTCGCAAGATCTGCAACACCTGTCTCACATGCTCCTGGTGAGACACAAGATCTGGCGAGTAAATTAAAATGTCATCCAAATATACGACCACAAACAGCCCCACCAGATGACGAAAAATGTCATTAACAAAATGTTGGAATACTGCTGGTGCAGTAGTCAGACCAAAAGGCATGACAAGGTTCTCATAATGTCCCTCCGGCGTGTTAAACGCCGTTTTCCACTCATCCCCCTCTTTTATCCTAATCAGATTATACGCCCCCCTGAGATCCAATTTAGAGAACCATTTGGCGCCAACAATTTGATTGAAGAGATCAGGAATCAGAGGGAGTGGATACGGATCTCGAACAGTAATCCGATTAAGTTCGCGGAAATCCAAGCAAGGGCGTAGGCCTCCATCTTTCTTCTTCACAAAGAAGAACCCCGCGGCCACTGGGGAAGATGAAGGTCTAATATGCCCTTTAGCCAGACTTTCCGAAATATAATCTTTCATAGCCTGCCTCTCAGGACCAGAAAGGTTATATAACCTAGCTTAAGGTAACTTAGCATCAGGAAGTAAATTAATAGAGCGGTCATACACACGATGAGGAGGCAACTCCTGACACCCCTCCTCAGAGAACACATCCCCAAAGTCCTCCAAAAAAGGAGGCAAAGTACTAGGCACGACCGCACTGATGACTGTGTTCATGCAGTTACTTTTGCAAAACTCACCCCATTGGCTTATCTCTCTGGACTGCCAATTAATCACAGGGTTATGTTTAACCAACCAAGGAAGTCCCAACACAATAGGAGTAGGTAGACCCTCCAACACATAACAAGATAATAGTTCCCTATGTATTGCCCCTACCCGAAGGTCAATGTTATGAACCTCATGAACAAAGC
>JARQOD010000002.1:343890757-343933878 GCA_033576555.1 Oophaga sylvatica
TTAACCCGGCCTCCTCTTTCTGTTACAGCTCATAAAGCCTAAAGATTAACCCTGATTCAACTATATCGTTTCTGCACATCTAGTCCTCAAGATTAACCCAAATTTCTGCAGAGATTGTGTCAGGTAAATCTATTTTATACTTACATTTGATGTTGCTAAACTATATGTTTGTATAGAGTGTGGTTCCTGTTATAAATAGTTTACTGACATTGTATTCATATCATTAGACAGCGTGACATTTTCACTGGCATAAAAAATTATCTCTAGTTACCATGGATCCAGTAGCCCAGCTGGCTCTGCAGTTGCAGGGATTATCCATGGAGCTGACGGACATTAAGTCCAAAGTTTTGTCTCCCTGGAGCAAACTAGAGTTGAACCTAAAGTAGCTCTTCCAGATAGGTTCACTGGTGGGCGAGACAAATTTTTTTACCTTCCGGGAGGCATGTAAATTGTATTTTCGGCTTCGGCGCGATCATCAGGAGTGATGAGCAGAGAGTGGGAATTGTTATCTACTTCTTCAAGGGGACCCTCAATCCTGGGCATTTTCCCTTCCTCCGGGATCCCCGGCTCTACAGTCTGTAGATCAATTTTTTACTGCTCTGGGATTGGTATATGATGACCCAGATCGGGTCTCTCTTGCTGAGACCAAATTACGTAAGTTACAGCAGGGAGATCGTCCGGCGGAGGAATTTGCTTTGAGTTTCGTAGATGGGCCACGGATACTCAGTGGAATGACCCAGCTCTTAGGAGCCAGTTTTGTCATGGGCTTTCTGACAAATTAAAAGACTTTTGGCTCAGTATGAGTCTCCTCCTTCTCTGGAGGCTGCTATGGCCCTAGCTATCCGTACTGATAGACGGCTTCGGGAGAGGGGTGAGGTAACTCCACTCCCTGTTGTTTCTCCACCTACTACTAAAGTCCCTTATGTTGAGGTTCCCTTGTCTGTTCGGATGAGCCCATGCAGTTGGGAGGGACATCTTTTCGTAGTAGGGGATTGGCGGCACGCCGCAGGACTAGAAGGTGTTTTTTCTGCGGGAATGAGGGACATTTTGTTGGAGAATGTCCATCCCGTGTCTTGTTAAGTAATAAGTCGCCGGAAAACTGCTAATCCCAGGTTGTGTGGTGGACGACAACCTGGGAGTATGTATTTCATCCGCTATTCTTCTCAGTTCCTTGTACCAGTGGAGTGGTGGTTGGTACTAGAGTGAAGAGATTGTCTGTTCTTCTGGATAGTGGTTCTGGGGCTAATCTGGTTGACGCTCAGTTTGCTCAGGCTCAAGGTATGCATCTGAGTGTATTGGTCAAACCGATCCCTATTTTCTCCATTGACGCCAGGCCTCTCGGCCAAGGTAGCTTTGTTCATGAGGTTCATAACATTGACCTTCGGGTAGGGGCAATACATAGGGAACAATTATCTTGTTATGTGTTGGAGGGTCTACCTACTCCCATTGTGTTGGGACTTCCTTGGCTGGTTAAACATAACCCTGTGATTAATTGGCAGTCCAGAGAGATAAGCCAATGGGGTGAGTTTTGCAAAAGCAACTGCATGAACACAGTCATCAGTGCGGTCGTGCCTAGTACATTGCCTCTTTTTTGGAGGATTTTGGGGATGTTTTCTCTGAGGAGGGGTGTCGGGAGTTGCCTCCTCATCGCGTGTATGACTGCTCTATTAATCTACTTCCTGATGCTAAGTTGCCTAAAGCTAGGTTGTATAATCTTTCTGGTCCTGAAAGACAGGCTATGAAAGATTATATTTCTGAAAGTCTGGCCAAAGGGCATATTAGACCTTCATCTTCCCCTGTGGCCGCGGGGTTCTTCTTTGTGAAGAAAAAAGATGGAGGCCTACGCCCTTGCTTGGATTTCCGCGAACTTAATCGGATTACTGTTCGAGATCCGTATCCACTTCCTCTTATTCCTGATCTCTTCAATCAAATTGTTGGCGCCAAATGGTTCTCTAAATTGGATCTCAGGGGGGCGTATAATCTGATTAGGATAAAAGAGGGGGATGAGTGGAAAACGGCGTTTAACACGCCGGAGGGACATTATGAAAACCTGGTCATGCCTTTTGGTCTGACTACTGCTCCAGCAGTATTCCAACATTTTGTTAATGACATTTTTCGTCACCTTGTGGGGGTGTTTGTGGTCGTATATTTGGATGACATTTTAATTTACTCGCCAGATCTTGTGTCTCACCAGGAGCATGTGAGACAGGTGTTGCAGATCTTGCGAGACAATAAACTATACGCCAAACTGGAGAAGTGTGTTTTTGCTGTACAGGAACTTCAGTTTTTGGGTTTTTTGGTGTCAGCCTCCGGTTTCCGGATGGACCCTGAAAAGGTGAGAGCAGTGCTTGAATGGGATCAGCCAGGGGATCTTAAGGCTCTGCAGCGTTTTTTGGGGTTTGCTAATTACTACCGGAAATTTATTTGTAATTTCTCGTCTGTCGTCAAACCTCTCACTGACATGACGAGAAAAGGGACGGATTTTTCTAAGTGGTCGGACAAAGCTTGCCAAGCCTTTTCCTCTTTAAAAAGATGTTTTGCTTCGGCACCCGTTCTCATCCAACCAGATGTATCTCAGCCGTTCATTGTGGAGGTGGACGCGTCTGACGTAGGAGTAGGTGCTATATTGTCCCAGGGTCCGTCCCCTGGTAAATGGCATCCGTGCGCTTTCTTTTCTAAGAAATTGTCGTCCGCCGAAAGGAATTATGATATCGGCAATAGGGAACTTTTGGCCATTAAATTGGCTTTTGAAGAATGGCGTCACTTTTTGGAGGGGGCAGTCCACCCGGTCACCGTTATTACTGATCACAAGAACCTGCTGTATTTAGAATCCGCTAAGCGTCTGAATTCCAGACAAGCTCGATGGTCGTTGTTTTTTACCAGGTTTAATTTTGTCGTCACTTATCGTCCGGGGTCTAAGAATGTAAAGGCTGATGCCTTGTCTCGCAGTTTCCCAGGGGCCGGGAAAACGGACGACCCGATTCCTATCCTTCAGGAGGGGGTGGTAGTGTCGGCTGTATGTTCTGAGCTTGAGGAGGAGGTGTTAGAGGCTCAGGGGGACGCCCCTGCAGGACCTCCAGGGAGACTGTTTGTCCCGAATCAGTTGAGACAAAAGGTTATTGAGGCACATCATAATTCTGCTTTAGCAGGACATCCAGGGAGTAAGGCTACTTTAGATCTCCTTTCCCGCCGATTTTTGTGGCCTAACGCTAATAAAGATGTTATAACTTTTGTCGCGTCCTGTGGGGTTTGTGCTCGCTCTAAAACTCCTCATACCCGTCCGTCTGGGACCCTTTTACCCTTGAAACTTCCGGAGCGTCCATGGACTCATTTATCTATGGACTTCATTACGGACCTTCCTCCGTCGTCTGGGAATACTGTCATACTGGTGGTTGTTGACAGGTTCAGTAAAATGGCACATTTCGTTGCTCTTCCTGCACTCCCTAATGCTAAAACTCTGGCGCAGGTGTTCATTAGGGAGATCGTGAGACTTCATGGGTTGCCTTCTGATGTGGTGTCAGATAGGGGGTCTCAGTTTGTGTCCAAATTTTGGAGGGCATTTTGTTTACGCCGGGGGATGCAATTGTCTTTTTCCTCGGCTTTTCATCCACAGACCAATGGTCAGACAGAGCGTCTGAATCAGAGTTTAGAGACATATCTCCGGTGTTTTGTATCGGAGAACCAGGAGGACTGGTCTTCTTTTTTGCCTCTGGCAGAGTTCGCTCTTAACAACAGGCGGAGCGAGTCCACTGGTAAGTCCCCGTTTTTTGGGGCATATGGTTTTCATCCCCAGTTTTGTACTTTCAATGGAGGGGGTCCTTCTGGGGTTCCTGAGGAGGAGCGTTTCTCGTCGTCACTTGCTTCTGTGTGGCGAGGTGTATTGAATAATTTGAGTACGATGGGGAACCGTTACAAACGAATGGCTGATAGGAGAAGAGTTTCTGGTCCAGATCTGAATGTGAACGATCTGGTATGGTTGTCTACCAGGAATATAAAACTTAAAGTGCCCTCCTGGAAACTGGGTCCCAGATTCATCGGGCCGTACAGGATCAGTTCCATAATTAATCCTGTGGCATTTCGTCTGGAACTCCCTTCTACGTTTAAAATTCATAATGTGTTCCACAAGTCATTACTTAAAAGGTATGTGGCACCAGTCATACCGTCACCTCTACCTCCTCCTCCAGTGTTGGTCAATGGTAATTTGGAATTTCAAGTATCAAAAATCATTGACTCTCGTCTGAATCGCCGGTCCCTTCAGTACTTGGTGCATTGGAAGGGGTATGGTCCGGAGGAGAGGACGTGGGTCCCTGCGTCTGATGTTAACGCAGATCGTTTGGTTCGGACCTTCCACAGAACTCACCCGGGCAGGCCTGGCCCTGAGGGTCCGGAGGCCCCTCGTAGAAGGGGGGGTACTGTCATGTGTGCATTGCCACGAAGATCGTCGCTGGTTGCACATTTTGACTTCTCACAGCTGAGTTGCTGTTTCTTTGTGTTTGGCAGCTAGGGAGTTAATTCTGTCTGTGCTCGGTGCTGGGACTGGGTGCAGTTTCTCCCGGCTGCAATTGATTATTTGTTGATTGGTTTCCTTTAAATTCCTGGTTGTCTGCTTTGGGAGTTGCCAGTGAAATCCTTCATGCAGACCACAGATAGGAATGAATCTGTATAGACTTAAGTTGAGAGCTCCTTAGTTGTTTTAAGGTCAACTTGCTTAGAGTTTATTTCCCAGACCATTTATGTTCCTTCGGTGTTTGAGTGTGTATGCAAGTGAGTGCTATCCTGTCTGTCTTATATGTCTAATCTGTGTATTTAGCTGAGATCAGCCCATATCCCTTTGGTGGTAATCAGGATCCTTCTTAGTACTGATTACAGGGTTCAGGGTCTGACAGGAGACAGGGTTAGGCTGGAGACTTGGACCTCTGAACCATTATCAGTACCTCCAAGGTAAGGGATTAGTTAGGACCCCAGTGTAGGGTCAGGTTAGACCCCGGTCCTCCTCTTTCCTGTTACAGCTCATCAAGTCCTCAAGATTAACCCTGAGTTCAACTATATAGTTTCTGCACATCTAGTCCTCAAGATTAACCCTAAGTTCTGCAGAGATTGTGTCAGGTAAATCTATTTTATACTTACATTCTGATGTTGCTAAACTATATGTTGTATAGAGTGTGGTTCCTGTATAAATAGTTTACTGACATTGTATTCATATCATTAGACAGCGTGACAGTGAGGTCTTATATAGACAGGTGTGTGCCTTTACAAATCAAGTCCTATCAGTTCATTAAACACAGCTGAACTCCAATACAGGAGTAGAACCATCTCAAGGAGTATCACAAGGAAATGGACAGCATGTGACTTAAATATGAGTGTCTGAGCAAAGGGTCTGAATACTTAGGACCATGTGAAATTTCAGTTTTTATTTTTTAATAAATTTGCAAAAATGTTTCAATTTCTGTTTTTTTCAGTCAAGATGGGGTTCAGAGTGTACATTAATGAGAAAAAAATGAACTTTTTAGAATTTACCAAATAGCTGGAGTGAAAAATTTAAAGGGGTCTGAATACTTTCCGTTCCCACTGTATAAGGGGTTTCTGTTGTTCTGGAACCACAGGGGCTCTCCCAATGTGACATAGCATCCTCAATCCATTCCAGCAAAATCTGAACTCCAATATGGCGCCTCTTCCCTTCTGAGCTCTGCACTGTGCCTCAAAAGTAGTATTCCCTCACATATGGGTTATTGACATACTCAGGAGAAATTGCACAACAAATTGTATAGTGCAATTTTTCCTGTTACCCTTATGAAAATGCAAAATTTGGAGGCAAAATAACATTTTTGTGGGGAAAACGTGAGTTTTTTTATTTTCACAGCTCAACTTTATAAATTTCTGTGAAGCACCTGGAGGTTCAGGGTGCTCACCACACATCTAAATACATTCCATAAGGGCTCCTTCCCTTCCGAGCCCTGCCATGCGCCCAAACAATATTTTTTCTCCCTCATATGGAGTATCGACGTACTTGGGAGAAATTACACTACAAATTGTATGGTGCAATTTCTACTGTTACCCTTATGAAAATGCAATATTTTAGGCTAAAAACATATTTGTGGGGAAAATTTGATTTTTTTTATTTTTACGCCTCAACGTTATAAACTTCTGTGAACCACATGAGAGTTCAGTTTGCTCACCACACATCTAGATCAGTTCCCTGAGGGGTCAAGTTTCCAAAATGTCACTTGTGGGGGATTTTCACTATTTAGGTACATCAGAGGTTTTCCAACTGCGACATGATATTGGCCAATTGTTCCGGCAAATTTTGCATTCAAAAAGTCAAATGGCGCTCCTTCCCTTCCGAGCTCTGCTGTGCACCCAAATAGTGATTTTCTCCCTCATATGGGATATCAGCATGTTCAGGAGAAATTACACAACACAATATGGGGTCCATTTTTTCCTGTTACCTTTGTCAAAATAAAAAAAATTGGATCTGAAGTAAATTTTTTTGTGAAAAAAAAAGGTTTTTTTATTCACATTTCAAAAATTCATGTAAAGCACCTGAAGGGTTAATAAACTTCTTGAATGTGGTTTTGAGCACCTTAGGGGTGCAGGTTTTAGAATGGTGTCACTTTTGGGTATTTTCTGTCATTTAGACCCCGCAAAGGGACTTCAAATGTGATGTGGTCCCTAAAAAAATGGTTTTGTAAATTTTGTTGGAAAAATGAAAAATTGCAGGGGTACTTTTAACTCTTATAACTTCCTAAGAAAAAAAATATTTTGGGAAATGTTACTTGTTAACTATTTTGTGTGACATATCTCTGTGATTTAAGGCCATGAAAATTCAAAGTTGGATAATTGCAAAATTTTCGTCAAATTTCCATCTTTTACACAAATAAACACAAGTCACTCCGAATAAATTTTACCACTGTCATGAATTAAAATATGTCATGAAAAAAACATTCTCAGAATCAGTGGGATCTGTTGAAGCGTTCCGAATTTATTACCTAAAAAATTGACAGTGGTCAGAATTGTAAAAACGTGCAAACCACATTCGCGGGTAAAGGGTTAAAATGTAACTTAGCTTAGGTAAAAAAAAATGCATTTATATTTTATGGTCTCTTAATTTTTTTGTCCTTCAGTGGGGACAGAGCAGGGACAAGGTATTTTGATACCATTGGCAGATGAAGGAGATACTATGAGTTGTTACCATCTATCATCAGACTATGCAGGAACAATAGTAGTTATGAGACGTATTCAGTATCATAAATAAACATTTACATACATGTACCCTATAGGTGACCTCTTCTCTGACTCATTTATTCTTTTTGGCCCTCAAATGCCCTCCCAGCATGTGAGTGTGAGCCATGTCGAGCACCGCCCGACGATAGGACTGGGGCACTACCAGTTGTTCTACCACCTCACCCCGGATTTTATCAACCCTGTACAGTAACTCCTGGCTGATCACCATTCGTGGGAACTCTGTCTCCGCGCCCAGTAGCTGAGCCACCCCATTTACCTTCGATTACTCTTTCCCGTGCCCGGGTCAAAGTGGGATCCTAGAGCTGAACTGTCCCGAACTTACCAGAAGACATCTCCAGCTCAGGGACTGGTGGGGTCTCCTCGACCTCTCCTGCCAATATCTCTAAGGGGAACCTATCAGGATTACACTCTGTCTTTAGGTTGGCGACCCCTATGGCAGGCATCTCCACATCTTCGGGTTCTGCACCCGGCACAACATTCTCATCCTTCCCTGCCAATACCTCTAGGGGGAACCTATCGGGATTACACTCTGTCCCTAGGTTTGTGATCCCTATGACAGGTATCTCAATATCTTTGGGTTCTATACCTGGCACAACCTTTACCGTGAGAGGGTTGACCCTGGTCTCCCACAGGTACCAAAACTAGGGCAAGTTTCTCCCCAGTACAGTCCCATATGGAAGAGTCTTTACCACTCCCACCACATGTCTTATTTCTCCACACAGGGTGGAAAACGTAACCTCCGCGGTCGGGTACTCTCGGAATTCCCCATGTATGCATACCACCCACACTTTCCATCCATGGGGATTGTCCCCATCAACCAGGGACCCATGAACCAGAGTCACTAAGCTCCCCGAGTCGAGGAGAGCGTCTGTCTAGTACCCATTAACGATGACCTTGCACAGCTGAGTGCAGACTGGATGGTGTACATAGACACACCATGTACCCCCAGTCCATGGGTTCAGCTGTCAGGGGGCAGTTGGCAGCCACATGTCCGGGCCCTTGGCAACACCAACAATTAATTGCTGCACCGCGAGGGAACCGTGGGGCCAATTTAGGGGACACGGGTCTGTTGTCACTCTCCTTCCGAGCTATACCCTCGGTACAGGCACGATCCGTATTGGTCCCAGTGACAGGTCGGGGACTTTTCCCAGGCTCCTGGACTGGCGGGGCCTTACGTGACAGGCGCATTGAAGCAGTGTCCCGTATAAAGTCCTGAGTGGCGGTATACCGCTCTATCAGACCCACTACCTGGTCCAGAGTGCCCGAGTCCACTTGCCCCACCCAATCGCTTTATGGCCGCTGGCAGAGCCCTCACCATCCGGTCGACCACCACCCTCTCTACCATTTCTAATAGGGTTAAGGTCTCAGGCTGGAGCCATTTTTTTACCATTTGCAGCAAGTCATAGGCCTGAGACCGGGCAGGGCGAGTCTCGGAAAAATTTCACTGGAATACCCGTTGGGCCCGTACATATGTATTAATCCCCAGTCTGGCAAGGATCTCACCTTTCAGCTTCCCATAGTCCATGGCATCGTCCCAACTGAGGTCTATGAAGGCTTTCTGGGCATCTCCCATCAGGAAGTTGGACACCACTTCAGCCCACTATGTCACCGGCAAGCTCTCCCGCTCCGCAGTGCGTTCGAAGATGGTGAGAAAAGCCTCCATGTCGTCCTTAGGCGTCATCTTTCTCAGCGCTGACAGGACTTTGTACCAGGCTTCCGACCGGTATGTGGACGCTGGTGGATCTGCCTCTCACATAACCGCAATCTGCTGTATCAACAGGTTATTTGTCTGCTGCTGTTGCTGATACTACTGCTCCTGCTGCTCCCACTGATACTGCAGCTGCTGCTGGTGCTGCTCACGTTGCCAGTGCTGAGCAAAGACCAATTGCTTCAAAAGTTCCTCCATTTTGGCAGCAGGCTTGAGCTGTAGCATTGCAAAGAAAAAACTCCAAAAATTCATAATGCTCAAAAGTACATGGTAAATACCAAAAACTGAGAAATGCCTCAAAATTTGAAATAGTGACGACTCACATAAGCATACAGAAAACAAGAGAAAAACTAAGTCCTAACTATTATATCAAGTATTTTTATT
Organism: Oophaga sylvatica; assembly: GCA_033576555.1. NCBI lineage: Eukaryota > Metazoa > Chordata > Amphibia > Anura > Dendrobatidae > Oophaga > Oophaga sylvatica. The sequence goes on from JARQOD010000002.1 coordinate 343,900,092, forward strand.
AGTACAAACAAGACACAAAGTGAGAAACACGGTCAATAAAAAAGTATTGCTGGTTAACAATGAATAGTAAGTCAAGGACAACAACAGGAGGCAGAAAAAAACAGTCCTCCCTACTGATATAAGTAACCTATAGATGGTAAAATCCATAAATTAGAATGTGCCAATCAATATAAAGAAATAATAAATTTATTGTACGTTGCCTAGGGAGATCTCTGAGGAAGGTCATATGGCCAGTGATAGGGACAGACTACTGACCGTACTGTATTATTTCCATTATATAATTTGTTAGTCAGGAGTAGCCATGACATTTTTAGAAAGTAATAAGCCCACATACAGTCAAGGAAAAAAGTGCAATAGTGCCAAAGTGCAACAGTGCAAAAAAAAAAAAAAAAATTCCACAGCAAATATACTGGGTTACTGGGAGAGGGGGGTCTTTGCAGGGAGGGCGCTCTGGCGGTAGACCATGTGCAGTGCTGGCTGTGTTACATAAATGACGTGTTCGTGGTGTGGCAGGGGTCGCAGCAGCAACTTTGTGAGTTTATGGATAATCTTAATCACAATAGATTTAATATTAAACTGACATACAGTCATGGCCAAAAGTTTTGAGAATGACACAAATATTATATTTTCACATGATCTGCTGCCCTCTGGTTTTTATGTGTGTTTGACAGATGGTTTTATCACAGACAGAAATATAATAATTGCAAACATATGAGTAACAAAAGCTTATATTGACAGAATGAGTTAATGCAGCAAGTCAATATTTGCAGTGTTGACCCTTCTTCAGGACCTCTGCAATTCTTCCTGGCATGCTCTCAATCAACTTCTGGACCAAATCCTGACTGATAGCAGTCCATTCTTGCACAATCAATGCTTTCATTTTGTCAGAATTTTTAGGTTTTTGTTTGTCCACCCGTCTCTTGATGATTGACCACAAGTTCTCAATGGGATTAAGATCTGGGGAGTTTCCGGGCCATGGACCCAAAATCTCTACGTTTTGTTCCCTGAGCCATTTAGTTATCACCTTTGCTTTATGGCAAGGTGCTCCATCATGCTGGAAAAGGCATTGGTGATCGCCAAACTGCTCTTGGAGGGTTGGGTGTCACGGGTGTGTCGCTGCGAAGATCGTCGCGATTGCACACCCTGACTTCTCACAGCTGAGTTTCTGCTGCTGGGTGTTTTTCGGCAGTGAGAGAGTTAATTCTCCCTCTCTCTGTGCTGGACAAGACCAGCCTCGCTCAGCTGCAATTAATGTTGCGATAATTGGATTTCTTCATATACCTGCCTGTCTGCTAGGGAAGTGTCGGTGAAAGCATTCATGCAGACCAGCAGAGCGGATCATATTGAGAAGTCTAAAGCTAAGAGTACCTGTTGTGGTTTTCTCCTCTCCTCGCTTTATTATTTATCTCCTTACCATTTGGTGTTCCCTCTGTAGTTGTTGTTTTGTATGCAAGGTGTCTTTTATTTTACCCCTTGTACTGTCTCGTTTGTCTTATACTGTGTGTAAGCAGTTACCTTCCCGTTCCCTGTGGTGGTAATCAGGGTCCTTCTCAGGACTAGATTACAGTTGTCAGGGATTCACAGGAGATAGGGTTACTCTGGCGGCCTGGACCTCTGTACCATCAACAGTACCTCCAGGTAGAGGGATTAGTCAGGACCCCAGCTTAGGGTCAGCATAGACCCCGGTCCTCCTTATGCAGAGACAGCGTGACATTGGGAGAAGTTGCTCTTGGAGGACATTCTGGTACCATTCTTTATTCATGGCTGTGTTTTTAGGCAAGACTGTGAGAGAGCCGATTCCCTTGGCTGAGAAGCAACCCCACACATGAATGGTTTCAGGATGCTTAACAGTTGGCATGAGACAAGACTGGTGGTAGCGCTCACCTTGTCTTCTCCGAATGAGGCTTTTTTTCTGTTGTCCCAAACAATCGAAAAGGGGATTCATCAGAGAAAATAACTTTACCCCAGTCCTCAGCAGTTCATTGCCTGTACCTTTTGCAGAATATCAGTCTGTCCATGATGTTTTTTCTGGAGAGAAGTGGCTTCTTTGCTGCCCTCCTTGAGACCAGGCCTTGCTCCAAGAGTCTCCGCCTCACAGTGCGTGCAGATGCACTCACAGCTGCCTGCTGCCATTCCTGAGCAAGCTCTGCACTGCTGGTAGCCCGATCCTGCAGCTGAAACCCTTTTAAGAGATGGTCCTGGCTCTTGCTGGTTTCTCTTGGGCGCCCTGAAGCCTTTTTGGCAACAATGGAACCTCTCTCCTTGAAGTTCTTGATGATGCGATAGATTGTTGACTGAAGTGCAATCTTTCTAGCTGCGATACTCTTCCCTGTTAGGCCATTTTTGTGCATTGCAATGATGACTGCACGTGTTTCTTTAGAGATAACCATGGTTAACAGAAGAGAAACAATGATGCCAAGCACCAGCCTCCTTTTAAAGTGTCCAGTGGTGTCATTCTTACTTAATCATGACAGATTGATCTCCAGCCATGTCCTCATCAACACCCACACCTGTGTTAATGGAGCAATCACTGAAAAGAGGTTAGCTGGTCCTTTTAAGGCAGGGCTGCAATGATGTTGAAATGTGTTTTGGGGGATTAAGTTCATTTTCTAGCCAAATATTGACTTTGCAAGTAATTGCTGTTAAGCTGATCACTCTTTGTAACATTCTGGAGTATATGCAAATTGCCATTAGAAAAAGTGAAGCAGTAGACTTTGTAAAAATTAATATTTGTGTCATTCTCAAAACTTTTGGCCATGACTGTATATTGTTCAGTGATTCCTCCTGTGGGACCAGGGGGAAAAATGCACAGATTACCTATATAGTCAATGGTGAATTGTAATTGCATTCCTGACACTTGTCTAATACATGCAGACAATTTGGTTTAAGCAGTATATTTGCTGTGAAATTTTTCTTTTTTTGCACTATTGCACTTTTTTCCTTGACTGCATATGGGCTTATTACTTTCTAAAAATGTCATGGCTACTCCTGACTAACAAATTATATAATGGAAATAATACAGTACGGTCAGTAGTCTGTCCCTATCACTTGCCATGTGACCTTCCTCAGAGATCTCCCTAGGCAACGTACAATAAATTTATTATTTCTTTATATTGATGGCACATTCTAATTTATGGATTTTACCATCTATAGGTTACTTATATCAGTTGGGAGGACTGTTTTTTTCTGCCTCCTGTTGTTGTCCTTGACTTACTATTCATTGTTAACCAGCAATACTTTTTTATTGACCCTGTTTCTCACTTTGTGTCTTGTTTGTACTAATAAAAATACTTCATATAATAGTTAGGACTTCGTTTTTCTCTTGTTTTCTGTTGAGCTGTAGCATTGCAGGCTTAATAAATGACACGCAGCACGCTTTGGGTATGCCTTAGTTCACACTGCCCGCATTCTCCACCATATGTGATGCACACTGTGCTGTGATGAGGCAGTGACCAAAGCAAGTTCAAAAAACAAAACGTGTTTAATGTCAAAAAGCTCACACAGTGCGCAGTACTGTATCCTCCGGATCACAGCCGGGAAAATCAAAAGACAGTCCAGGACTGGTTGCCGTGAGCGACCGCACCTCCGTGTACGCAGGGGGTGCCAGACTTTTTGGCTCCGCTGACCAGCTCCTCACACAGGGAGTGTTCTGCAGAGCAACTGCTCTGTCTGCTTGCAAGCCAATACTGACACACCCTGTACTACAGGGTTTAAACAGGAATCTGTGGCCATGGCCACTTGTAAGACCTGGCCCTGGAGTGGAGCAACCAGCCCCACTACCATCCTGTAGATCGCTCCAAAAATAAAAGCCCATTCTGAGTTTTTACTGAATAATGCCTTGGCCAAATAACCTGACCAGGTCCATGCTCACTTTTATCTCTGCCTCGTGACTCACAGGCGTCATGCTGTGAACACAAGGCACTCCAGCGAGTCTAATCAGACTCATACATAGCGACCCTCGCATATGACACCGGTCACTGTCTCACATAATGTTTAACAGTTTGGGAAATATAAAAATAACTTCAATTAAATTGAAGAAGCCAACAATTTTGTCCAGCCCATTTTTTGGGGTTTTGTGAAATTATGTCCAATTTGAAATAGGACTGTCTGGTCTGTATTTGTAATTTTGTGTCTGGTTATATGATATACAGTGGGGGAAATAAGTATTTGATTCCTCTGGCAAACAAGACCTAATACTTGGTGGCAAAACCCTTGTTGGCTAGCAAACCAGGCAGACATTTTTTGTAGTTGATGATGAGGTTTTGCACACATGTAAGGAAGAATTTTGATCCACTCCTCTTTGCAGATCATCTCTAAATCATTAAGACTTTGAGGCTGTCGCTTGGCAACTCGGAGCTTCAACTCCCTCCATAAGTTTTCTATGGGATTAAGGTCTGGAGACTGGCTAGGCCACTCCATGACCTTAATGTGCTTCTTTTTGAGCCACTCCTTTGTTGCCAAGGCTGTATGTTTTGTGTCATTGTATTGCTGGAAGACCCAGCTATGGCCCAGTTTTCATGTCCTGGCGGAGGGAAGGAGGTTGACACTCAGGATTTTACAGTACATGGCTCCATCCATTCTCCTATTGATGCGGTGAAGTAGTCCTGTGGTCTTTTAGCAGAGAAACACCCCCAAAACATAATGTTTCCACCTCCATGCTTGACAGTAGGGACGGTGTTCTTTGGGTCATAGGCAGCAATTCTCTTCCTCCAAACACGGCAAGTTGAGTTAATGCCAGAGAGCTCAAATTTTGTCTCATCTGACCACAGCACCTTCTCCCAGTCACTCACAGAATCATGGTGTTCATTGGCAAAATTCAGACGGGCCTGCACATGTGCCTTCTTGAGCAGAAGGACCTTGCAGACTCTGCAGGATTTTAAACCTTTACGGCGTAATATGTTACCAATGGTTTTCTTGGTGACTGTGGTCCCAGCTGCCTTGAGATCATTAACAAGTTCATCCCGTGTAGTTTTGGGCCAATCTCTCACCTTCCTCATGATCAAGGATACTCCACGAGGTGAGATTTTGCATGGTGCCCCAGATCTATGTCGATTGACAGTCAATTTGTATTTCTTTCATTTTCTTACTATTGCACCAACAGTTGTCTCCTTCTCGCCCAGTGTCTTACTTATGGTTTTTTAGTCTGTTCCAGCTTTGTGCAGGTCTATGATCTTGTCCCTGACATCCTTATAAAGCTTTTTGGTCTTGCCCATGTTGTATAGGTTAGAGTCTGACTGATTAATTGGGTCTATGAACAGGAGTCTTTTATAAAGGTGACTATGTAAGACAGCTGCCTTTAATGCAGGTAACGAGTTGATTAGGAGCGTTAACTGGTCTGTAGGAGCCAGAACTCTTAATCGTTAGTAGGGGATCAAATACTTATTTCCCATTTATGAAAATAAAAGTATATAATTTATACAATGTGATTTTCTGGATTTTATTTTTTGATATTCTATCTCTCAATGTTAAAATTAACCTACCCTTAAAATTATAGACTGTTCATGTCTTTGTCAGTGGGCAAACTTACAAAATCAGCAAGGGATCAAATACTTATTTCCCCCACTGTATACTGTAGATATTTAATTTACTCTCCATTGGGCGCTTGTTTGGGACATCAATATTGCTGAATTACCTAGAATAACTCTATGGATCCATATCTGGTTTTATTTATTCACATGCATATTTGAAGCATTGTATATATGTTTTATTATTTAAGTGGCTAGCTATCTATGGTATATTGGTCTTTTATATCTGATACCGATGTGGAGATTATGGTTTTAATTGTTTTTAATTTTTGGAGCTTTACTGTGTCAATAAAATATTTTTTTTGCATTTGTAGTTGTGCACTAGAGATAAGAGAACCCGAACTTAAAAGTTTGGGGTTCATACCGGACAGTTAGTGTCTGGCGCTAAACGCCGAACATGGACTTCTCCTGGGAGTCCGTTGCAATGTTTGAAGTTCTGGGAGAAGTCCGTTACAGAGAGAGAGAGAGAGAGTGAGAGAGATTTTCCAGCTAAAAAGTTTTGGTCCTCATTGTTTTCTATGGGGTTCGGGTTTGGTTCAAGTTTGGGTAAAGTTCTGGTATCCGAATTGAACTTTGGAATAAAGTTCGGGTCGTGTACCAGAACCCAAACTTCCACGGGTCCGCTCATCCCTAGCGTGCACCTATTTCTGTATTGCTTTCACTCTTTTTGTTATCCTAGACAGTTGCAATAGTCCAAACAAGAATGAGTAAAACCGACAATAAGAGTTTTTGTAGTTTTGAGTGTGAGAAAAGGTTGGATTCTGGAGTTGTGTTTGAAATGCAGGTGACATAAGCGAGTGAAAATTACACATCACAAGAAAATTAAGCAGGGCAACTTAAATAAAACTTGCAAATCCTTTGATGAATTTGTTGTAAATCAAAAAGTCACTAATTGAGAGACCTGCAAAAATGCAGTGATGAATTGATCCATGTGTCTTTACATATGTCACTAGTTTATATATAACATTTCTTGTACTGCAGAAGCATAATGTATATCATCACTGCACAGAATGAACTATGCACAAGTCTAATGAAATAAATTTCAATATTAACATATATAATTTTGCAGAACATAATATATTTTGATGATAACAGTTACTAATTTTATGCAAATGTTACAATCTTTGCAATGCCTACTATATGAATGATGTGTTCAAAACAGGAATAATTTGCAAGTGGCCATTTTCTCTTTCCATCTTTAGGATTTCTTAGTAGAATTGATAGCTAGAGAGAGAGAAGAATCTCTGAAACGTTATGCAAGTAGCTACAAGCCTGAAAACCTGTCTAACTTCCATGAAGATCACCTGGCAAGTCCAGTCATCTTCCTTAGAAAGTGGATGGGTGAGGTAAGAACAACGATGGGCATTTATAAAATCTTGTACTTAAAATACCAGTGGGGTCATGTGTCAAGTAACTAACCTGTCATTAGGATATGGACATTCTTCATAACTTCTATATGATAATAAATGTACATGTTATGTTATCTTATCATTTTATGTTGCATTATGATTATACAAGTTTGTGTACTCAGTTATTGTGGGGGGACACGGTGTCTTCTTCTAGCCTTTCTTCTGCTTTATATCCAACCTTTGTTTTAAATTGGCACACTAAAGATAACTGGCAAATGAGTGACTATGGGACAGTGCTACCAAAGAGGACATTAGGTATCAATGATTGTCACACACACACAACACACACACACACACTATATAAATATATAAAATGTATACATACACTTGTTCTCAACTCATACTTAGTGGTTTGGTGAAGCCATTTATTGTCAAACTACTGATTTTTCTCTTTTTAACTCATAATGACAACCCAAAACATCCAAATGACCCTGATCAAAAGTTCACATACCCCATTCCTTAATATCATGTATTTCCCCCTCTAACATCAATGACAGCTTGAAGTCTTTTGTGGTAGTTGTGGATGAGGTTCTTTATTTTCTCAGATGGTAAAGCTGCCCATTCTTCTTGGCAAAAAGCCTCCAGTTCCTGTAAATTCCTGGGCTTTCTAGCATGAACTACGTGCTTGAGAACTCCCCAGAGTTGCTCAATGATATTGAGGTCAGGAGACTGAGTTGGCCACTCCAGAACCTTCACTTTCATATGCTGTAGCCAAAGACAGGTCGATTTGACCTTGTATCTTGGATCTTTGTCATGTTGGAACATCCAATTACGTCCCATGCACAGCTTCCAGGCTGATGATTGCAAATCTGCCTCCAGTATTTGCTGATAATGTGCTGCATTTATCTTTTCTTCAACTTTGACCAAGTTTCCTCTGCCTTTGTAGCTCACACATCCCCAAAACATCAGCGATCCCCCTCCGTGCTTTGAGTAGGAATTGTGTTCCTTTCATCATAGGCCTTGATGACCTCTCTCCAAATGTAACGTTAATGATTGTGGCCAAAAAGTTCAATTTTGGTCTCATCACTCCAAATGACCTTATTCCAGAAATTTTGTGGTTTGTCTCTGAGCTGTTTTGCATATTGTAGGCAAGATACTTTGTGGCATTTGTACAGTAATGGCTTTCTTCTGGCGACTTGACCATGCATGAGCCCATTTTTCTTCAAACGCCTCCTTATTGTGCATCTTGAAGCAGCCACACCACTAGTTTTCAGAGAGTCCAGTATTTCAGCTGATGTTATTTGTGAGTTTTTCTTTGCATCCCGAACAATTTTCCTGGCAGTTGTGGATGAAATTTTTGTTGGTCTATCTGACCTTGGTTTTGTTTTTACAGAGCCCCTGATTTTTCATTTGTTAATCACAGTTTGAACGCTGCTAACTGGCATTATCAATTCCTTGGATATCTTTTTGTATCCGTTTCCTGTTTTATACAGTTCAACTAACTTTTCCCGTAGATCCATTAAAAATTCTCTTGCTTTCCCAATGAATCACAATCCAGAAACGTCAGTGGTTGGATGAAAGATGCAAGTCTCTCTGGATCCCAGAATATCACTCAGCTTTTATGCACGCACACTCATTACAAGCAAAGAGGTCACAGGTGATGTTGTCAGGCCAAAATCACCAGGGTATGTGACCTTTTGATCAGGGTCATTTGGATGTTTTGGGCTGTCATTATGATTTAAAAAGAGAAAACATAGTAGTTTGACAATAAATGTCTTAAATTTTGGAGACGCGACCCTCATAGGGATATTTTTTGAGGATAACCAAACTAAGTCACCCACTTTAAACCGAGGACCATCAGTCCTATGCCGGCTGGCAAACCGCTGGGCCTTCTCCTGAGAGAGAGACAACTTATCCACTACTTGATCCCAAATCTGCTGCATTCTCTCCACAATAGAGTCAACACCAGGACAGACAGAAGCCTCCACCTGCCCTGAAGAAAATCAAGGATGAAACCCGAAATTACAGAAAAATGGAGACATCAAGGTGGCAGAACTAGCCCTATTATTCAAAGCAAACTCAGCCAGAGGCAAAAAAGAGACCCAGTCATCTTGATCAGCAGACACAAAACATCTCAAATAAGTCTCCAAGGTCTTGTGTGTTCTCTCAGTTTTTCCATTGGTCTGAGGGAGGAACGCAGAGGAAAAAGACAGCTGAACTCCCTGTTTGGAACAAAATGTCTTCCAAAATCTGGAAACAAACTGGACTCCCCTGTCAGACAGAATGTTCTCTGGAATGCCGTGAAACCGAACCACCTGTTGAAAAAATAAGGGCACCAACTCGGAGGAGGATGGCAACTTAGGTAGTGGCACAAGATGTATCATCTTGGAAAACCTATCACAGATTACCCAAATAACGGTCATTCTCTGAGAGACTGGGAGGTCGAAAATAAGATCCATAGAGATATGGGTCCGTGGCCTCTTGGGCACAGGCAATGGCATTAACAAACCACTAGAGCGAGAGCAAGGTTTGGACCGAGAACAAGTTCTACAGGACTGCACAAAGTCCCTGACGTCACGAGACAAAATGGGCCACCAAAAGGACCGACTCACCAAATCTCTGGTACCAAAAATACCAGGACGGCCAGCCAACGTGGAGCAATGAATCTCAGACATCACATTCTTCCTTCACTGGTCTGGGACAAACAATTTCCCATCAGGGCAGCGTTCAGGTAAATCCTCCTGAAATTGCTCCAGGGCCAGTCTCAAATCGGGCGAGATAGCGGAAAGAACCACACCCTCCTTCAGAATAACAGCGGGCTCAGTTACCTCAGGAGAATCCGCAAAGAAACTCGAGAGGGCATCCGCCTTAACATTGTTAGTGCCCGGGAGAAAAGAGACCACAAAATTAAAACATGTGAAAAACAAGGCCCACCTGGCCTGTCTAGGAATAAGTCGCTTGGCCGATTCAAGATAAACCAGGTTCTTGTGATCCGTGAGGACCACCACCTGATGTTTGGCTGCTTCTAGCCATTGTCTCCACTCTTCAAAGGCCCACTTCATAGCCAATAACTCCTGATTTCCCACATCATAATTACGTTCTGCTGGGAAAATTTTCGAGAGAAAAAGGCACAAGGGTTACTCTTAGAAGACTCCGGATCCCTTTGGGACAAAACTGCTCCTGCATCAATCTCAGAAGCATCAACCTCCACCTGAAATGGTAGAGAAACATCAGGTTGCCGTAGAACAGGAGCAGAAGTGAATCTCCGCTTAAGCTCCTGAAACGCAGAAACTGCCTCAGGAGACCAATTCACTACATGAGAACCCTTTTTGGTCAAATCAGTCAGTGGTTTCACAATAGTAGAGAAGTTACCTATAAATTTATGATAAAAATTAGCAAAACCCAAAAATCTCTGAAGAGCCTTCAATGTAGTGGGCTGAACCCAATCACAAATGGCCTGAACTTTGACCGAGTCCATTTCAATAACAGAAGGAGACAAAATGAATCCCAGAAATGAAACCTTCTGTACGCCAAAAAGACATTTTGATCCCTTCACATACAATGCATTTTCTCTCAAAATCCGGAACACAGTCCGAACATGTTCCACATGAGAATCCCAATCATTGGAAAAAATCAAGATATCGTCCAAATAAACTATCAGAAATTTATCCACGAAATCCCGGAAAATATCGTTCATAAAGGATTGGAAGACGGAAGGGGCATTAGTGAGCCCAAAAGGCATCACTAGGTACTCAAAATGCCCCTCTGGGGTATTAAACGCCATCTTCCATTCATCACCGTGCTTGATGCGAATAAGATTATACGCCCCCCTGAGGTCAAGCTTGGTAAACCAACTAGTACCTTTCACTCTGGAAAATAGGTCAGAAATCAAGGGTAACGGATACTGATATTTAATAGTGATCTTATTCAGGAGACGATAGTCAATACACGGCCTCAATTAGCCATCCTTCTTGGCCACAAAGAAAAAGACGGCGCCCAAAGGTGAAGAGGATGGTCTGATATGACCCTTCTCTAAAGACTCCTTGATATAAGATCGCATAGCATCATGCTCAGGGACAGATAAATTAAAGAGCCGACCCTTGGGAAATTTACAACCGGGTACTAAGTCAATAGCGCAATCATAACTCCAATGAGGAGGTAAGGATGCAGACTTACTCTCACTAAACACATGAGAAAAATCTGTCAAATAGTCAGGGACATCTTGAGACTGGGGAGAGGCAGAAAAAACAGGAGTGTCATTTAGAACACATTGACAACCCCAACTGACCACAGATACAGACTTCCAATCCAAAACAGGATTATGAGTCTGTAACCAAGGAAAACCCAGTACAATAATGTCATGTAAATTATGTAACACCAAAAATTTGCAATTCTCTTGGTGGTCCGGGTCAAGCCGCATTATCACCTGGGTAGAAAACTGTGGTTTATTCTCTGCCAAAGGGGTTGAATCAATGCCCAGCAAAGGAGTAGACTTCCGCAGGGGTATCATAGGAAAACCACAACGTTTGGCAAAATCAAAATCCATCAGGTTTATAGCTGCTCCTGAATCAACAAAAGCCTGAGCTGAAAATGTGGACATGGAGCAAATCAAGGTAACAGTCAACAGAAATTTAGTCTGAACACTACCCAAAACAACTGAGCGCGCAAAACGTCTTCCCCGCTTGGGGAAGACGGAAATAACATGAGAAGCGTCACCACAATAGAAGCACAACTTGTTACGCTTTCGAAACTCATGACGCTGTGCCCCAGAAGTCACTCCATCACACTGCATGGGCTCAGGGGCTAGCCCGCAAGGCATCACAATCTCACGCATATTTCTCCACTCGCGCAAACGTCTGTCAACTTGAATAGCTAATGACATAGAGTCATTGAGACCAGAGGGACAGGGAATCCCACCATAAGATCCTTTACAGTCTCTGCCAGACCCTTCCGAAAAAGAGCTGCCAGAGCATCATCTTTCCATTTAGTAAGGACTGCCCACTTTCTGAATTTCTGACAATACAGCTCTGTGGCTTCTTGACCCTGATTCAATGCCAACAAGGTTTTTTCAGCTTGATCAGTAACATTAGGTTCATCGTACAACAACCCCAGAGCCTGAAAAAACACATCAACATCATTCAAAACAGTCTCCCCAGGTGTCAGAGAAAAGGCCCAATCCTGAGGGTCGCTGCGCAACAGGGAGATGACAATTTGAACCTGCTGCGCTGTGTTCCCTGAGGACTTAGGCTTCAAAGCAAAAAACAACTTACAGTTATTTTTAAAATTCAAAAATTTAGACCGATACCCCAAAAATAAATCCGGCAGAGGGATCCTAGTTTCCACAACAGGCAACCCAGCAAAATAGATAGCAATACTCCGAACTTCAGCAGCAAGCTGCTCCACACGATCGGACAAATGCTTGACCTCCATTGGAGAAAAAATTCCTCCTCAGCCCCCAGAGAAAAAAAAGAGGGAAAAAAAAGTAACAAAGAAAGAAAAAAAAAAATTTTCTGACAACTCTGACAATTTTTCTTTTTATACTATTTTTTTTCCCTTCTGTTGAGTACCATATAATTTCAGTATGGCCGGTGATTCTGTTATGTTTTGGTAGCTGAGGAGGCAGGATCAGATAACCACATAGGCAGCCAAACACCAGAGAGGTTGGAAACTAATAGATTGCAGACCCCTAAACTAACCGCACAACTATAAGCAGCCGTGGGACGTTCCTACGGTGCCCTAGACGCCACGTCACAGCCGGAGAGATTAGCTATCCCTGAAGATGGAAAGAGGAAATCTAACTTCCCCGGAGTAGAGCCCCAAAAGAATAGAAAGCCCCCAAACATATAATGGCGGTTAGACAAGATGAAAACACGAACACAGAAAATAGATTGAGCAAACGCTGGGGCCCAAAACTGTCTAGATAGGACAGCACAGGAGAGAATACTGTCTGCAACCCAGAAAAACCCTAGGAAAAACTCCAACACTTCTGAATCCAAAAACACTGAGACCACACAGTCTCGACCACCTATATCAGATCTCTGGTGTGGACACGTATCAAATACAAAAAGCGAACGGAGACTAGCCCAAGCCCCCCAAAGGGGACCCGGCTGAAGTAAAAAAGCAATGCAGCAAAAAAGCAAAGAAAATCAAACCACAGTAAAAAAAAACTGAAAGTGACTTATCTGAATGCAAGCAGGAGACAGCAGAAAAGCAAGCTGAATTCCAACCTAGACCAGGATGAACAATTGATCACCGGCAAGGACCATGGGAGGTCAGCTCACTTATATCAGGCCACCTGATAACCAATCATCAGTTACAGGTGGTGGATTTTTGCTGTTCAACATAGGTTCAATACCCTCAGCAACCACCAGAGGGAGCTTCAGCTCCGAAGTTGTCTCCAACATGTTCACAACAGCCCTGTATAGAGAAGTAAATTATTTAGATTTTTTTTAGTTTTTTATATATAAGACTAATTGTACGTGGTCTGATACTATGTTTTGGGGGCACCAAAAAGTGGACAGGTTACTACATGGGGGGTTGCATGTAATTTGTGTTGGACAAGGAATGTGCAGAAGCTGCATGCATGGTTCTGCAGGTTGTGTGGGCTTGCATAAAGAAGAGGGTGAAGTTACATGCTGTACTCTGGGAAGGGATGATGCATCCATGGTGTTGCATGCTGTAGGGGTCTACACAGGGAAGGAGATAATGTAGCATGTTGGGGGCTTGTGGTATTTTTCATGTACTTGCATAGGGTAGGAGGTGATTCATGTATGTGCAGCATGTTGTGGGGGCTTGCACAGGGGAGTGATGTTGCATGTTGGGGCCTTGCATAAGTAAGTGGGTGATGTTGGTCTTGCACAGGGAAGGTAGTGATGCATGCATGGTTCTGCATGTTCTGGGGCCTTGCACAGGGAAGGGGGGTGAAGTATGTCGTTGGTCTTGCACATGGAATGTGCTGATGCTTCATGCACAGAGCTTCATGTTGGGAGGCTTGCACTGTGAAGGGGTGATGTATTCTTGGCACTGCATTTTGTAGGGGATTGCATAGAGGAGTGATGTTGCATGTTGGGGCTTGCATAAGTAAGTGGGTGATATTGAAGGTCTAGCACAGGGAAGAAAGTGATGCATGCATGTGCTTCATGTTGTGGGGGCTTGCACAGTGAATGGGTTAATGTTGCATGTTGAGGCCTGCATATGTAAGGGAGTGATGTTGAAGTTTCCTTGTGCATTTGCAATTTGGCTGATGCTGTATGCACAGGGCTGCATGTTGGGGGGCTTGCACAGTGAAGGAGTGCATCATGAATCGTGGTATGTGTTAAAGGGCCCATTGAGACTCCTTTTCCCAGGGCCCACAAAGTCTTGGAGCAGCCCTGGTGTGGACAGTTGCATACCTCCCAAATTTGAAGATGGGAAAGAGGAATAAAGGTTGCGGCGTGCTCAGCGCGTCGCGGCAAATTTTAGGTCACACCCTGACCACACCCATTTCACAACTAGTCACACCCATGTCCACGCCCCGACCACACCCATTTAGCACTGGTGATCACACTGACTGGTACTGAGGGCACAGTGACTGGTACTGTGGACACACTGGTACTGAGTAAAAGAAAGAACAGAGAGAGAAAAAAGAAAACAGAGAGAAAGGAGAGCGAGAAAGAAAGAGGGGAAAGTAAGAAAGAACAGAGAGAAAGTAGAGAGAGAAATAAACAAAGAAAGGGAAAGAAAGAACAGAGAGAGAAAAAAAAACAAAGAGGGGAAAGAAAGAACAGAGACGAGACAGAAAGAGGGGAAAGAAAGAACAGAGAGGGAGGGAGAAAGAAAGGGGAAAGAAAGAACAGAGAGGGAGGGAGAAAGAGGGTAAAGAAAGAACAGAGAAAGAAAGAAAGAGGGGAAAGAAAGAACAGAGAGAGAAAGAAAGAAAGAGGGGAAAGAAAGAACAGAGAGAGAAGAAAGAAAGACGGGAAAGAAAGAAAGAAAGAGAAAAAGAAAGGGGAAAGAAAGAACAGATAGAAAGAAAGAAAGAAAGAAAGAAAGAGGGAGAAAAAAGAAAAAGAACAGAGAGAAAGAAAGATGGGAAAGAAAGAACAGAGAGAGAAAGAAAGAGGGAAAAGAAAGAAAGAGGGGAAAGAAAGAAAGAAAGAGGGGAAAGAAAGAAAGAACAGAGAGAGAAAGAAAGAAAGAGGGGAAAGAAAGAACAGAGAGAGAAAGAAAGAAAGAAAGAGACGGGAAAGAAAGAAGAAAGAGAAAAAGAAAGAGGAAAGAAAGAACAGATAGAAAGATAGAAAGAAAGAGGGGAAAAAAGAAAAAGAACAGAGAGAAAGAAAGATGGGAAAGAAAGAACAGAGAGAGAGAAAGAAAGAGGGAAAAGAAAGAAAGAGCAGAAAGAAAGAGGGGAAAGAAAGAAAGAACAGAGAGAGAAAGAAAGAAAGGGGAAAGAAAGAAAGAACAGAGAGAGAAAGAAAAAAAGAACAGAGAGAAAGAAAAGAGGGAAAGAACAGAGAGAAAAAGAAAGAGGGGAAAGAAAGAACAGAGAGATAGAGAAAAAGAAAGAAACAGAGAGAAAGAAAGGAAAGAAAGAACAGAGATAGAAAGAAAGAGGGAAAGAAAGAACATAGAGAAAGAAAGAAAAAGAACAGGGAGAAAGAAAGATGGGATAGAAAGAAAGATGGGTAAGAAAGAACAGAGAGAAAGAAAGAAAGAAAGAACAGAGAGAGAAAGAAACAGAGAGAGAAAGAAATAAAGATACTATAGCAGCCCGGCTCCCATTGTAGTTCCCACCTGAGCCTCCCGGTGCAGGACATATCATGATCCGCTCACATGGCCGACATCCCCGATTCCAAGGCGAGGACACGGTGATGGATCTGAAGCATTCCCTCAAGTGCCTCCATGGTTCCGTCACAATCTCCTCCCAAAATTACCTCATTTCCGGTTATCTTGCAACACATCACTTCTGGTGGAACATCACGAGCGAGATTTAAAGTGCTCCTCGGGCACGGCATGTACTCCTGTGTCCACGGGAAAAGCTCCCGGCCGGGACAGCGGGGCAGACTCTCAAAATCGGGAGTGTCCCACTGAATTCAGGACGCTTGGGAGGTATGAATGCTCCCCACCATACACCTTGTACACGCACGGCTCTGCACACCTCATACACACAGGGTTCCACTTTGTATGCCTCGTACACACACGGCTCCGCTCCGTCCACCTCGCACACACAAGGCTCCACTCAGTATACACATGGCTCCACTCCGCACACCTTGTACACATGCAGTCACGCTTTGTACACCTTGTACACACACACGACTCCATTCCGTAAACCTTGTACACATGAGGCTTTGGAGCATACACCTCGTACACACGCGATTCTGCTCCGTACACCTCGTACACACGCGGCTCCGCTACATACACACAAGGCTCCACTCCATACACACACGGCTCTGCTCCGCTCTGTACACACACGGCTCAAGCACGGAGCCCTGTGTGTACGGAGCTGAGCGGCTCAGCTCCGTACACTTCGCACACACAGGGCTCCATTTCGTACACACACAGCACTGCTACATCCACCTCGTACACTGCTCCGCTCCATAAACCTCGTACACGCGCGGCTCAGCTCCGTAAACCTCGTACACGCGCGGCTCGGCTCCGTAATCCTCGTACAGATACACGGCTCCGCTCCATCCAACTTGTACACTCAAGGCTCCGTTCCGTACACACTACAGCACTGCTACATCCACCTCGTACACGGGCGGCTCTGCTCCGTGCACCTCGTACACGAGCGGCTCCGCACCGTGCACTGTTGTGAATGGGCTTGAGATGAGTTCTGAGCAGAGGCTCCCTCTGGTGGTTACAAGCGGTACTGGTCTGTTCAGTGAAGATTGTGAGGACTGGGAATCAGGTGTTACTGACTGGTCTTATATAAGGGAGTCACCTTCCCATCAGGGTTGCCGGTGATCAATTGTTCTGGTCTGAATCCTTGATTCCAGTTTCCCTTGTAGCCTGCTGTGTCGTGTCTGCATCTCCTTCTAACAGATAAGACATTTTCTTCTTTTTGTTTCTGTGCTTGATTTTTGCATTTTGTCCTGCACTTCTGTGGGGGCCTTCTGGGTCCCCTCAGGGGGCTTTTGCCCTCTCAGTTTAGTTCAGCCACTGATGTTTGTACTTTTGCTTTTTCCAGTTTTTTCAGTGGCTGCTGTTTTGATTTTGTTACACCAGAGAACTAATTTAGGTGGTAGAGGTCGTGTGATCTCAGGTGTTTTTGAAATTAGTAGAGTTGGTGCTTTCAGGGTTTTTTTTGGGATTGCAGTAAGTACCCTTCCTATCCTTATCTATTTAGTTAGTTTGGGCCCCAACGTTTGCTCATACTATTTTCTGTCTGTGTCAGTATTTTGTCTTGTCTAACCGCCATTACATGTTTGAGGGCTTGCTATTATCTTTGGGGTTCTGCTCCGGGGCAGATAGCTTTCCTATTTCTATCTTTAGGTGTAGTTAGTTTCTCAGGCTGTGACGAGGCGTCTAGGACCAACGTAGGAACGCTCCACGGCTGCCTCTAGTTGTGGTGGTTAGTCAGGGTACTGCAATCTCATAGATTCCAACTGCTCTGGTGTATTGCCTTTTTGCCTGCACTCCTCAGCTACCGAATCATAACAGTATCACCGGCCTAAAAAAAAATTGAAAATTGTATGGTACTCACAGAAGGGAAAAAATATTGTGAAAGAAAAAAAAAAAAAAAAAAGGTTGTCAGAGTTGTCAGAGATATTTTTCTGTTTGTTGCATTTTTTTTCCCCTCTGTATCTCTGGGTGCTGGGGAGGATTTTTTTTTTCTCTCAATGGAGTTTGCACAGTTGTCTGGCCGTGTGGATCAGCTTGCCACTGAGGTTCGGAGTATTGCTATCTATCTTGCTAGGTTGCCTGTTGTGGAACCTAGGATTCCCATGCCAGATTTGTTTTTAGGGATCGAGCTAAGTTTCAGAATTTCAAAAATAATTGTAAATAGTTTTTTGCCTTAAAAACTAAGTCCTCAGGAAACGCAGCGCAGCAGGTTCAAATTGCCATCTCTCTCCTGCGCGGCGATCCTCAGGATTGGGCTTTTTCCCTGACACCTGGGGATCCTGTTTTGAGTGATGTTGATGCATTTTTTCAGGCTTTGGGGTTATTGTACGATGAGCCTAATGTCACTGATCAAGCTGAAAAAGCCTTGTTGGCATTAAATCAGGGGCTTGATGACGCTGAGTTATACTGTCAGAGATTCCGTAGGTGGGCAGTCCTGACCAAGTGGAATGACGACGCTTTGGCGGCCCTTTTTCGGAAGGGGCTGTCAGATAATGTAAAGGATGTTATGGTGGGATTCCCTGTCCCCTCTGGTCTCAATGATTCTATGTCATTAGCGATTCAAATTGACAGACGTTTGCGTGAGCGGAGAAGTATGCGTGGAATAGTGTTGCCTTGTGAACCTGCTTCTGAATCCATGCAGTGTGATAGAGTGGTGTCTGGGGCACAGCGTCATGAGTTTCGAAAGCGCAATGGGTTATGTTTCTACTGTGGTGATGCCTCTCATGCTATTTCAGTCTGCCCTAAGCGGGGAGGACGTTTTGCACGCTCAGTTGTCTTGGGTAGTGTTCAGACTAAGTTTTTACTAACTGTCACTCTGATATGCTCTCTGTCCTCATTTTCTGCTCAGGCTTTCGTTGATTCTGGAGCAGCTATTAACCTGATGGATTATGATTTTGCTAAACGTTGTGGGTTTCCCTTGATACCCCTACAGAAGTCTATTCCCCTTCTGGGGATCGATTCTACCCCTTTGGCTGAGAATAAACCTCAGTTCTCTACTCAGGTTATAATGAGGGTTGAACCTGATCATCAAGAGTGCTGCAAATTTTTGGTTCTGTATAATCTGCATGATATTATCGTACTGGGTTTCCCTTGGTTACAGTCTCATAATCCTGTTTTGGATTGGAAATCTGTGTCTGTAACCAGTTGGGGCTGCCAATGTGTTAATACCAACACTCCTGTTTTTTCTGCCTCCCCCCAGGCTCAGGATGTTCCTGACTTTTTGATTGATTTTTCTGATGTGTTTAGCGAATGTAAATCTGCATCCTTGCCTCCCCATAGGAGCTATGACTGCGCTATTGAATTAGTGCCTGGTAGTAAATTCCCTAAAGGTCGCCTTTTTAACTTGTCTGTACCTGAACATGACGCTATGCGGTCTTATATCAAGGAGTCATTGGAGAAAGGTCATATCAGACCATCCTCTTCACCCTTAGGTGCCGGTTTTTTCTTTGTGGCCAAAAAGGATGGTTCATTAAGGCCGTGTATTGATTATCGTCTTTTGAACAATATTACTGTGAAATATCAATACCCGTTACCCTTGATTTCTGACCTGTTTTCCAGGGTGAAAAACGCTACTTGGTTTACCAAGCTTGACCTCAGGGGGGCATATAACCTTATTCGCATTAAGCACGGGGATGAATGGAAGACGGCATTCAATACCCCGGAGGGGCATTTTGAGTACCTTGTGATGCCCTTTGGGCTCACTAATGCTCCTTCTGTCTTCCAGTCCTTCAGGAATGACATTTTCAGGGATTTTGTGGATAAATTTCTGATTGTTTATTTGGATGA
Organism: Oophaga sylvatica; assembly: GCA_033576555.1. Classification (NCBI taxonomy): domain Eukaryota; kingdom Metazoa; phylum Chordata; class Amphibia; order Anura; family Dendrobatidae; genus Oophaga; species Oophaga sylvatica. Next base: position 343,919,575 of record JARQOD010000002.1, read on the forward strand.
TATCTTGATTTTTTCCAATGACTGGGACTCTCATGTGAAACATGTTCGAACTGTATTCCAGATTTTGAGAGAGAATGCTCTGTATGTGAAGGGATCAAAGTGTCTTTTTGGCGTACAGAGGATCTCATTTCTGGGATTCATTTTGTCCCCATCTGTTATTGAAATGGACCCGGTCAAGGTTCAGGCCATCTGTGATTGGGTCCCACCTACTTCATTAAAGGCTCTTCAAAGATTTTGCCAATTTTTAGCGTAAATTTATTGGTAATTTCTCGGTTATTGTTAAACCATTAACTGATTTGACCAAAAAGGGTTCTGATGTGGTGAATTGGCCTCCTGAGGCAGTCTCTGCATTTCAGGAACTTAAGCAGAGATTCACTTCTGCTCCTGTTCTACGGCAGCCTGATGTTTCTCTGCCATTTCAGGTGGAGGTTGATGCCTCTGAAATTGGGGCAGGTGCCGTTTTGTCCCAAAAAGATCCAGAGACCTCTAAAAGTAACCCTTGTGCCTTTTTCTCTCGAAAATTTTCTCCTACTGAACGTAATTATGACGTGGGTAATCGGGAGTTATTGGCCATGAAGTGGGCTTTTGAAGAGTGGAGACATTGGCTGGAGGGAGCCAAACATCGGGTGGTGGTCCTTACGGGCCATAAGAATCTGGTTTATCTGGAATCTGCCAAGCGACTCAATCCTAGACAGGCCAGGTGGGCCTTGTTTTTCACACGTTTTAATTTTGTGGTTTCCTTTCTTCCTGGCACTAAGAATGTTAAGGCGGATGCTCTCTCGAGGAGTTTCCTTGCGGACTCTCCTGAGTTATCTGATGCTTCTGTTATTTTGAAAGAGGGTGTAGTTCTTTCCGCCATCTCACCCAATTTGAGACTTGCTCTGGAGGGGTGTCAGGAGGATAGGCCCGAGCACTGCCCTGTTGGAAAATTGTTTGTCCCGGACCAGTGGAAAAAGAGTGTGATGTCTGAGATTCATTGTTCCGCGTTGGCTGGGCATCCCGGAATTTTTGGTACCAGAGACTTGGTTAGTCGGTCCTTTTGGTGGCCTACCTTGTCTCGTGATGTCAGGGAATTTGTGCAGTCCTGCGGGACTTGCTCTCGCTCCAAGCCTTGCTCTCGCTCTGGTGGTTTGTTGATGCCATTGCCTGTGCCCAAGAGACCATGGACCCATATCTCTATGGATTTCATTTCCGACCTTCCTGTTTCTCAGAGAATGACCGCCATCTGGGTGATTTGTGATAGGTTTTCCAAGATGATACATCTTGTGCCATTGCCTAAGTTGCCTTCCTCCTCTGAATTGGTGCCTTTGTTCCTTCAGCACGTGGTTCGTTTACACGGCATTCCTGAGAACATTGTGTCTGACAGAGGAGTCCAGTTTGTTTCCAGATTTTGGAGGACCTTTTGTTCTAAACTTGGTGTTCAATTGTCTTTCTCCTCGGCGTTTCATCCTCAGACCAATGGTCAAACTGAGAGAACAAACCAGACATTGGAGACTTATCTAAGATGCTTTGTGTCTGCTGATCAGGATGACTGGGTTTCTTTTTTGCCTTTGGCTGAGTTTGCTCTTAATAATAGGGCTAGCTCTGCCACTTTGATGTCTCCATTTTTCTGTAATTCTGGGTTTCACCCTCGATTTTCTTCGGGACAGACGGAGGCTTCTGTCTGTCCGGTGTTGACTCTGTTGTGGAGCGTATGCAACAGATTTGGGACCAGGTAGTGGAGAGGTTGTCCCTCTCTCAAGAGAGGGCCCAGCGGTTTGCTAACCGGCATAGGACTGATGGTCCTCGGTTTAAAGTAGGGGACTTGGTCTGGTTGTCCTCAAAAAATATTCCTATGAGAGTAGCATCTCCTAAATTTAAGCCTAGGTTCATTGGACCTTATAAGATCATGGAGATTCTTAATCCTGTTTCTTTTCGTTTGCTTCTTCCAGGGACATTTAAGATCCATAACGTGTTCCACAAGTCCTTGTTGAAGAGGTTTGTTGAGCCAGTGGTTCCTGCTGCTGTGCCTCCTGACCCTGTTTTGGTTGAGGGCAATCTGGAGTATGTGGTTGAGAAAATATTAGATTCTCGTTTTTCTAGACGGAAACTCCAGTATTTGGTTAAGTGGAGAGGTTATGGTCAGGAAGACAATTCTTGGGTGTTTGCTTCGGACATCCATGCTAGGAGACTCATCTGTGCGTATCATAGAACTCATCCTGACCGACCTGGTTGCTCAAATGAGGGTTCGGTGACCCCTCCTCAAGGGGGGGGTACTGTTGTGAATGGGCTTGAGATGAGTTCTGAGCAGAGGCTCCCTCTGGTGGTTACAAGCGGTACTGGTCTGTTCAGTGAAGATTGTGAGGACTGGGAATCAGGTGTTACTGACTGGTCTTATATAAGGGAGTCACCTTCCCATCAGGGTTGCCGGTGATCAATTGTTCTGGTCTGAATCCTCGATTCCAGTTTCCCTTGTAGCCTGCTGTGTCGTGTCTGCATCTCCTTCTAACAGATAAGACATTTTCTTCTTTTTGTTTCTGTGCTTGATTTTTGCATTTTGTCCTGCACTTCTGTGGGGGCCTTCTGGGTCCCCTCAGGGGGCTTTTGCCCTCTCAGTTTAGTTCAGCCACTGATGTTTGTACTTTTGCTTTTTCCAGTTTTTTCAGTGGCTGCTGTTTTGATTTTGTTACACCAGAGAACTAATTTAGGTGGTAGAGGTCGTGTGATCTCAGGTGTTTTTGAAATTAGTAGAGTTGGTGCTTTCAGGGTTTTTTTTGGGATTGCAGTAAGTACCCTTCCTATCCTTTTCTATTTAGTTAGTTTGGGCCCCAACGTTTGCTCATACTATTTTCTGTCTGTGTCAGTATTTCGTCTTGTCTAACCGCCATTACATGTTTGGGGGCTTGCTATTATCTTTGGGGTTCTGCTCCGGGGCAGATAGCTTTCCTATTTCTATCTTTAGGTGTAGTTAGTTTCTCAGGCTGTGACGAGGCGTCTAGGACCAACGTAGGAACGCTCCACGGCTGCCTCTAGTTGTGGTGGTTAGTCAGGGTACTGCAATCTCATAGATTCCAACTGCTCTGGTGTATTGCCTTTTTGCCTGCACTCCTCAGCTACCGAATCATAACAGTGCACCTCGTACACGCGCGACTCCGCTCCGTGCACCTCGTACACGTGCGGCTTAGCTCCATGCACCTCGTACACGCACAGCTCCGCTACATCCAACTCGTACACACACGGCTCTGCTCCGTACACCTCGTACACACTACAGCACTGCTACTTCCACCTCGTACACACACGGCTCCGCTCTGTACACCTCGCACACACACGACTCCGCTCCGTACACCTCGTACACACACGGCTTCGCTCCGTACATCTCGTACACACACGGCTCCGCTCCGTACACCTCGTACACACACGGCACCGCACCGTGCACCTCGTACACGAGCGGCACCGCTCCGTGCACCTTGTACACGCGCGGCTCCGCTCCGTGCACCTCTTACACGGCGGCTCCACTCCATCCAACTCGTACACGCACAGCTCCGCTACATCCAACTCGTACACACACGGCTCTGCTCTGTACACCTCGTACACACTACAGCACTGCTACATCCACCTCGTACACACACGGCTCAAGCACGGAGCCCTGTGTGTACGGAGCTGAGTGGCTCAGCTCCGTACACTTTGCACACACAGGGCTCCGTTTCGTACACACACAGCACTGCTACATCCACCTCGTACACACGGCTCCGCTCCATAAACCTCGTACACGCGCGGCTCGGCTCCGTAAACCTCGTACACGCGCGGCTCGGCTCCGTAATCCTCGTACAGACACACGGCTCCGCTCCATCCAACTTGTACACACAAGGCTCCGTTCCGTACACACTACAGCACTGCTACATCCACCTCGTACACGGGTGGCTCCGCTCCGTGCACCTCGTACACGAGCGGCTCCGCACCGTGCACCTCGTTCACGCGTGACTCCGCTCCGTGCACCTCGTACACGCGCGGCTTAGCTCCGTGCACCTCGTACAGGCACGGCTCGGCTACATCCAACTCGTACACACACGGCTCTGCTCCGTACACCTCGTACACACTACAGCACTGCTACATCCACCTCGTACACACACGGCTCCGCTCCGTACACACACGGCTCCGCTCCGTACACCTCGTACACACACGGCTCCGCTCCGTACACCTCGTACACACACGGCTCCGCTCCGTACACCTCGTACACACACGGCTCCGCTCTGTACACCTCGTACACACGGCTCTGCTCCGTACTCCTCGTACACACACGGCTCTGCTCCGTACACACACGACTCTGCTAAATGCAACTTGTACACAGTACAGCAAATGCTACATCCACACTGTAAACCCGAGTCCCGAACCCCCACACAAACTTACCCTCATCCAGCACCATGACAACCATCACAGCACAGTCCTGCACACAACGAGGACACTGATCATGTGACCCCGACTCCTCCCCTCCTGTGACCTCATCACAGGTCCTGTGGGCACAGAAGAGTAGACAGCAAGCAGCGTCATTGATAGCTGTGAACGGCTGAGCTGTAGAGACGGAGGGCAAGGAAAGGGTGCATGGGGGGCGTGGTGGCTCATCTCACTGCGGGACATATAGTGTAGGGAGCGGGACAGCGGGACGGGGGGGCAGAATCGGGACTGTCCCGCTCAATCCGGGACGGTTGAGAGGTATGCAGTTGTCTTTTTTACAGGTAGTGAGTTCAAACAGGTGCAATTAATACAGGTTATGGGTGCAGAGTAGGAGGGCCTCTTAAAAAAAACAAAAAAAACTAATATGTCTATGAGAGTCAGAATTCTTGCTGGTTGGTAGGTGATAAAATACTTATTTCATGCAATAAAATGCAATTTAATTATGTAAAAATCATACAATGTGATTTTCTGATTTTTTTTATTTTTTTATTTTTAGTTTCTGTCTGTCACAGTTGAAGTGTAACTAAATTAAAGACCTCTCCATTCTTTGTAGTTGGGAAAACTTGCAAAATCGGCAGTGTATCAAATACTTATTTTCCCTACTGTATATATGTGTGTGTAAATATATATGCATATGTTGAAAAAATGTGCAGATACTTTATTAACCCAAACCAGCTATGTTTAAGCTCTTCATTTGGAGCCTTTCTCAAGATGTATACAGTTTTGTGAAAAAGTGTTTGCCCCCTTCCTGATTTCATATTCTGTTGCATGTTTGTCACAGTTAATTGTTTGAAATCATCAAACAAATTTAAATATAAGACAAAGATAACACAAGTAAACATGCGATTTTAAATGAAGGTCTTTATTATTAAGGAAAAAAGAAATCCAAACCTACAGGGCCCTGTGTGAAAAAGTTATTGCCACCCTTAAAACATAAATTAACTGTGGTTTATCATATCTTTGGAAAGCTGAGTTCAATTTCCATAGCCACACCTGTTCTCAATGGAGAAATCACTTACATAGGACCTGCCTGACAAAGTGAAGTTGACCAAAATAAATGTCATAACTCGACCCCAGCAGCTCTTGTACACCAGGCAGCAGCTCTTCCCTCTTAGCTATTCAGCAAACTGGACAGTTCCTTGCTAAACCAGATACTAGTACCTGTGTTGTTCCTGATTGTCTCCACCCTGAGTTCCTGATTGGCTCAACAGTGTGATCTCCTGATTGAACACCCTACTTAAACCTGGTACTGCACTTCCTTCCTTGCAAGATTATTGAGCTCCCAGCCTTTAGCTTCTTTCCACCTGCTGCCTATTCTCAAGATTCTACTGCTGCTACCATGTACTGACCTCTGGCTATTTCCTGACTACGCTACCTGCTTATCCTCAAATTATACTGTGTCACGGACGTGGTTTGTGAAACCACAGTGCCACAGACCGCGGAGAGCCTGGAGGGCCGTGACTAAGCGATCACCTGACTGTTCACTAGAGTCTCTGATGGTGAGGTTAGACTTGGCTCCCAATGAACGCCAGGTGCCACTCCAGGGCATACCAACGGACGCGCAGCAGCTGGACCCAGAAGGACAGACTGGATGGAGCAGCAGGCAGAGCTTGCATCAGAGTGCAGCTGACCAAGTTCGTATCCGAGTGCAGCAGATAGAGTTCGTGTCAGAATGCAGCCAACAGAGTTTGTGTCAGAGTGCAGCAGGCTGGATTTGCATCGGAGTGCATCAGGCAGAATTTGCATCAGAGTGCAGCAAGCTGGATTTGCATCTGAGTGCAGTGGGCAGGAATTACACCAGAGTGCAGCAAGCAGCATTTGCATCAGAGTGCAGCATGGACTGGTATGCAACTTTACACAACTTAGACTGCTAAACAGGAAGGTTGCTCAGGCACCTCCCCAGTGGGGAGGAAGCAATATATACATAATGTCCCACAGCTATTGGCTGGGGAGGAAATAGCAAGTGCTCGCACTGGCCCTTTAAGAGGGTGGGAGTGCACGTGCCCTAAGGACATGGCGAGAGGACCGGCTGGAAGCATGCAGAGCATGGGGAAGGGAAGAACTGACCGCAGCATGTGTGAGTGAAGAGACAGGCCGGAGACCTGCCTGTCACAGCAGGACCCCGGCGTGGTGCTAACATACTGCTGCTCCGTGTGCCGACCTCTGGCTATTTCTAACTACACTTACTGTCAGTGCTGCTCCTAGTGATTGCAATATCATTACTCCAACTCAGGTCAGTTCATAACAATAACCTCAAAAGCTAGACATCTGGAACAAATAAAAAATGAAGTAATTGAGATGAATTAGTCTGGAAAAGATTATAAAGCCATTTCTAAAGCTTTGAGACTCCAGCGAACCACAGTGAGAGCCATTATCCACAAATAGCGAAAACATGGAACAGTGGTGAACCTTCCCAGTAGTGGTTGGCCGACCAAAATTACCCCAAGATCGCAGCAACGACTCATCCAAGAGGTCACAAAAGAAAAAATGGCTTAAGGATAGCAAAATCAAAGTTTTGGAGTGGCCATCAGAAAGCTCTGATCTCAATACTATTGAAAATGTATGGGCAAAGCTGAAAAGGCAGGTGTGAGCAAGGCGACCTACAAACCTGGATCAGTTACACCAGTTTTGTCAGGAGGAATGGATCCAAACTGTGACCGACTATTGTGAGAAGCTTGTGGAAGGATATCCCAAACGTTTGTTCCCAAGTCATTCAGTTAAAGGGCAATGGTACCAAACGCTAATGAAATGTATGTAAACTTTTGACTTTGCAGTAAGTAATAAAAATGCCTTAAAATATTCTCTCTCTCATTATTCTGGCATTTGGCAAATATTAATAATTATGGAAATCCTAATTAACCTAAAACGGGAAAGGTTTGTTCTGACTTCATGTCAGATCTTGAGAAAAACATGCATATGTGCTTTTTATATAGTGTATGTAAACTAGTTTCATCTGTATATATTATAGATTGTAAGGTTTTACTCACTCGGCTGCTTCAGAGGCAAATCAGGAGACACTTTCTTATGCAAAAAGTTCTTAGGTTTATTGCTTCATAAACCTCACAGTAACATATAGTACAGTTCTCCAGTACTTCAGCTCGGTCCTGGAACCTCACTCTTCAGACACAGAGTCCTCTCTGTGATGTCCCGCCTGGACTCATGGTAGTCTGTTCACACTCACAGACTCCCACAACACTCTCTAACAGGTGCCAAGCACACTCAGTTACATAGCCGTAACCCCGCCCACAGGTGAGGTCAGGATCACATGGTTAGGTCACATGGTTATGACCTCACCACAGGTCCTTTTGATACACATAAACAACTACAGGCTTTATCTTGGGTATTCAGACACATACCCCTTGGGTGGGTTTGTAGGTGACTGGACCCGCCCAGCTCTCCAAGTCACCTGGAAGCCTCCCAATGTATAGCAAAACTCTCAGCAGTAGATCTGCTGAACAAAACATGCTCAGGCTTCCATCACAGGGCCACCCACCTCTGTGATACATAACGTCCATCCATCACATGCCTCCATGCATATCCCGAGGGCCATACACAGTGCCCCCTAGCTGCATCAGGGTCATTACACCACAAGATATATATAGATACATATAACTTTGTAAGAGTGTGCAGTATATTTTGGATAAACAACTGTAATCTTGTTTTGCTTGTTTCCAATAGGGATTTGTGAATTCACTAGATCTGCCTGCAGTTTTGCTAATATGGGATCAACTGTTCATGCAAGATTGGAATCGTCATGTAATGGAAAGCTTCTGCCTTGTACTGCTTATGTTAATGAAAGAATCTATCATGGCTGCCAATGATTTTCCTGCTATCAGACAGGTAATGTCTTATCACTATTTTCATGCCTATAGTGCAGGTCTTTAAATGGGTCCTATGGGATTAAAGGGATTGTTTGGTTTCCGAAGGCTCAAATAAAGGAAACTTCAATATGCTGTATTGGAAAATTCAGCCCTTGAGCTAAGATCAATGGAGCTATCTCTGTATGAGCATCAAATGATTAACACATTTTCATTTATATAGCTGACTCAGTACTCAATCCCCATACATTAATTGCTAAATGCTTAGCTTTTCCATAAAGTCTGCTGTATGAATAAGTTCACATCACAAATTGTTTTAATTTTATAGCGGCATCCTTATCGACCTGAAGCAAAACTTAAAATTGGACCCTCAGGTCTAGGCTAGTTCTTTCCATTATATTCTACCATAATGAAATATGCATCACAGTGTCTGTAGCATGTATGCCACACCTATTTCTATCACATTTTAGAGTAAAGATTGCCATTTTAGCTGTAGTTTTTATTTTTAACCTGACATGGTCTCCTTTTTTTAAGGACACATTAGTTGCTGCATACAATACAAGCTTTCCTTAAAGGAAACCTGATAGATGATACATGATGCCTGATCCAAAGGCAGCATGTATCAGACACTGGCTGTATTACCTCAGCCATATATGTCGTACTATTAAATTCTGCAGCATTTCAGAGAAGAACGTAACTTAAAACTGTGGGGAATCAAGCCGCATGAGAGACTAGTCGGACAGGTAGTCCCCGGCAGCTTCTCCCATCCTACTCCTCTAGAGTGACAGGTCTCTTCCCATACATGCACACAGGGAGAGACCTGTCACTCAAGGGGAGTGGGGCTGGCGCAAGTGCCAGGAAAGGTCAGAGAGGCCCAGCACCTGCGCATTGCAGTACTTTGCTCTGCCCTCAACAGGGCAGATAAGTACTCCTGCGCAGGAGTGCAATGCCGGGGACCCATAAAACAAGCAGAAGAGCGGCAATCATAAGGAGTTGAGAGGTGACGGACCCAGACCTGCAACACCCATCAGACCGGACTGCCCCCCCGGGTAAGTATAATAAAAGTTATTTTTCTTATCTTTCAGGTCGGATTGGGGGCTTATCTTCAGCATTATAGAATGCTATAGATAAGCCCTGAAAGGCGGTTGCCATATCTTGTATCGGCCAAACCTGCTGACAGGTTCCCTTTAATACCTTTTAATGGCTAACTGAAAAGATGGTAACAAATTGCAAGCTTTCGAGACTACTCAGGTGTCTTCATTAGACATAGAATAATACAAAATCTGAAGAGTCACATATTTATATAAGCACAAGGGGACACAGGAATAATGCAATATATAAGACAAGTGACGTGAAGCAGAGCTATCATTATGGGAGAGGGATAAACAGTTGTGCCTGTAAATATTGGAACTGGTTTGAAGAGCACATTCCTTAGTTGATATAGAAAGACATAAATCCATGCGACACATTCATTCCTGCTCTAAGTGTATCAAAGGTTGTCATAGGTTTATATTCCCAGACCCTTCTGTCTCTCTGAGACTTGACGGTTCCTTTTAATACAAGAAAGATGTATATCTTTGCACCGTGTTAGCCAGTAGATAGAAAAATATTCAGAACTGAGAGTCCTCAATGGTTGATACCGTTTAATGGCTAACTAACATTTTTTCTGTACTGTGTTGTGCATAAATATGTGAGTCTTCAGATTTTGTATTAGTCCATGCCTGATGAAGAAACCTGAGTAGTCTTGAAAGCTTGCGACTTTTAATACAAGTAATTTCATGTCCATTTTACTGTGATCAGGGATACAAAAATGTTTGGCCACAGGTAGATCTATTCTTTTTTTCTTTATTGTTTGGCATGATAATTCATCCTTGTTCTAACTTTTTATCCTGTCTCAACCACATACAAACCCACAGTTGGACATTTTTTACATATAATTAAGTACACCACATTAGATGTGATTCTGCTGAAAGTTTTTTGGATCTTGTAGTCTTGATGGGAGTTAGAAATCTTTATATTGTCCATGGTCATTATAAATGGACAGGTTTTACATTTTTTCTTGTTGCAAGGAAAATTTCCTGTAGCTGTTGGAGAGGACAGGGAGCTTCTGAAAATGATGCAACTTAGATTTTGGGCTGCCTGAAACTGAGTAGTGGGGGGTTTGGAAATATTGATTGTAATCTGGTACCTTTTTGTAGTAAAGCTTGTAATTTCCGTGTATCTCCCTTTAGCACCTCCAGATTTGGATTGTAGGTGACTACTAGAAGCACCCGGTTGCTTTCGTCTATCGCATTGTAATGCAGGAGGTGATTCCTTAATATTCTGATGGCTCTTGTAATCTGGTTTTCAATTGTTCTTGGATGGTAGCCTGATTCAAAAAGGTCTTTCTGAGGCCAGCAAGGTGTTTGTCTATATCCATAGTGTTGGAACATATCCAATTGTATCTGATGGTTTGGCTGTAGACAATAGAGTCTTTATGTCTTTTGGATAGAAACTGTCCCATTTAAGGTATGTTGGACGGTTGACTGGCTTCTGGTCCAGGGATGTCTTTATTTCATTGTTTGATAGCTTAATGATGGTGTCCAAAAAGTTAATTTCAGTACAGGATTAGTTGAGTGTTAAGTTGATGGTGGGATTAAATTGATTAAACTGTTCATGGAATGTGTTTAGCTGTTGCTCAGACTCCATCCAGATGATTAAAATATCATCAGTGTATATCATCAGGGTATGCCACACTAAGCGAGATCGCAAACGAGATCGCTAACGAGATCGCAATTGCATCACCATTTATGACGCAGTTAGCGATCTCGTTAGCGACTTAACTGTGTGTGACATGTAGCAGCGATGTGGCCTCTGCTGAGATGTCGCTGATCGTTTGTAAACGTTCTGAGCCGTTTTTTTGGTCGTTGGTGTCCCGCTGGTGAGCCTGAATCGCTGAGTGTGACACCCTTTATGAACGACTTCACCAGCATCGCAGGTGGGACTAGGTTTTCCCAACGACCGCAGAGGTCGTTATACACATCGCTGATGAGATGTGTTTGGAATCACAGATCGCTGATGAGATGTGTTTGGAATCACAACGTTAAGTCGCTAACGAGATCGCTACTGCGTCATAAATGGTGACGCAGTAGTGATCTCGTTAGCGGTCTCGCTTGCGATCTCGTTTAGTGTGGCATACCCTTAATGGTAGCAGGCCAGAGGCCTGAGTGGACATGAGGCAAAAAGTCACTTTTAAGCTGGTCATTGAAAAGATTTGCGTACTGTGGAACCATGTTACTCCCCATTGCTGTACTAGTCTCCTGTAGACATAACTTGTTATCAAATTCAAAGTAATTGTGGGTGAGCATGAAGTTTGTAAGTTTCACCACAGATTCTGCATCAATTCTTGTATTTTCCGTGAAGACTTTGAAGGCGGCATTTAATCCATCCTGGTGTGGGAGATTAAAGTACAAACATTCCACATCTATGGTGGCCAGGATGGTAGAGGACCTATTGCTGTTAGTCTATTCAGTAGGTCAGTTGTGTCCTGAATATAGCTGAGTATCTCTCAGTACTAGTGTTGAGCGATAGTGCTCGATATCTAAAAATATCGTATCGAAATTGTATCGCCGATAGCACTAAATATCGTCGATATCTGATTTCGATAGCGGAAGTCCCATGTAAGTCTATGGGAACAAAATATCGCAACAAAAAAAACCCTTTCTTACGTTGTAAACACAAAATATACACACATAGAATACATATACATGTCATTGTGACATATAAAATACATATATTTATAGTTTATACACTTCTACATAGTAAAATAGACTCTGATTCAATTGCCGGGTAAAGCCGTGACATACCCCATAGAAGTCGACGGGCTCGGTGCCGAGTACCCCCAAAACCTCTGGCTCTGTGCGACTCAACTTGGGCGTCACGAACAGGATTCTGTAGCTCGCTATAAGCGAGTCCTGTGTGCCTGAATTGAACTGGTTTTGTGCTTGAGAATTGCTAAAATCATCAGAGAATGTATGTGCCATTTTTCCGCCATATCTGCGTCACGACGAGGCACTGGTGAAGAAGAAGGGCGTGCTCTTCATGGGTGTACTGTACACTCACTCAGTGACGCGAAAACGATGGCTCTAAATGGTACTGCAATGTAAGATCGTGCCCCACAGCTCTTCAGTTCCGCCTCCTCATCCTCCTCAGTGTGTGGAAACTAACACGAAGGTCCCGCCTCCCTACAAAAGAGGGGCCCTCTCCAGATGCTAATGACACATGTGACTTGGCAGAGATGGCTAATGGACACGAGCAGAAGTGTGAAGGGATGGAGCAGTCAGAGCTCTCCCCCCACGGAAGCGACCCGATCGCCACGGAACCACCGTTGGGCACCCGGCCTGGAAACCCTCCTACGCTGCAAGAAGCGGAGGATACCCTAAGAGGCCTGGCCCGGCACCGGGAGGAGGTCGCCAGGATGGAAGCCAGCTGGCGTGCCCTAAAACTAAACTTGGAGCGGCGCCAATCCCTCTTACCTGAAGTGTCTGTACCGGAAGGTGAGGCACCCGTTCTAGTAGAGGAGTCCTTGCAATGTGATCCGGTTGACGTTGTCGCAGTGGAGGCACCCGTTCCTGCAAAAACCGCAGCACCGTCAGCACCCCAGATCCCGCTGTCTGCCCCCGTCGCTGAGACAGAAGAAGCGACACCCGTCCTCATGGAGGAGGCCGCGCAGGCACCAGAGCACTACCTGCCTGTACCGGAGCCCCGACTGTCATCTGATTTAGAGCCGTCTGCTTCCTCCGCAGGGGAGCGCCGCCAGGACTGGGGGGTGACAGGAGAGCTGCCGCAAACCGGACACTGTAAGCTGCAGTGGAGTGGTGGAGACATGGAGCAGCTGGTGGAGGAGAATTTCAACCGGCGTCAGGAGGAAGAGTGGAGACGTTTGGAGCGGGAAGCAGAGCGACAAAGGGAGCAGCGAGAATCCCAAAAACTTCGCCAACGTCACCTGGAGAAGGACCGGGCAGATAAGGACCGGATGAGAAAGGATAAAGGAACCCTGTGTGAGCCGCGGCGTAAGGGTGCAGTACGGAGCTTTAAATTGAAAGGTGGTTGGGGCTTCATCAAGGAGCCTGGACTTTATTTAGAAGTCTTTGTGAACCGGCGGGACGTGGAGGCTCACCTCCCAGAAGGACACCCGGGGAGGGACCTGTTGCCAGGAGACTTGGTGACTTACACCCGACACTGGGGTTACAATGGATGGTACGCCCTAAATGTTACCAGGTGCGACCCCTACTCCCCAGTGTGTCAGGAACCTATGAGACCCTCGGAGCCTTCAGCCTCCCACATCCAGGCCTCTGCAAAAGTGCCCACCCCACGCCGTAAATCTCCCAAGCCTCCCTCAGTGGTCTCCTCAGCAGCCCCAGCTATGGACATGATAAGTATAGCTGGCCCGTACCCGGCGCCTGTTAGGCCCCTGGGGTTCGTTCAGTCCGTGACATAGGGCTCCAGACCCGGAGGGAGATGAAAGAGGTGGCCACACAGACACAGATAGTGGGTCACGACTTGACTGTACAGGCCACACGACGTCATCAGGTCCTGGTGGTCCTTGGTGTCTCGGATGTTTGGCAAGCACCAGAAGAGTACCAGGTGGTACCTGGAACACCCCTGCCAAAGAATTATAAATAACCCGGACAGGGTCCCTGTATGTAAATAGTTAAATTGTTTATGTACCCGGACGGGTGAATGTTCATAAAAAAGTTTTTTAATTTAATAAAAAAAAAAAAAACACAGTTTTCATTACTTTTATTACAGTCTCATCCTGCGACGCCATCGATCTCCTGTAAAAAAATGAAAAAAAAAAAAAAAAAAAAGTATACCACCTGACCGACGCAGTCCATAGTAACGAGTGTCCCACGATGATCCAGCTCTGCTACATCAGAATGACAGGCAGAGCCTGTCATCCCAGCGCAGCACAGCTGATTACCTGCTTCCCCGGCGGTGACGTCATCGGACTGACTGCTTTACGGCCGGGATTACCCAGCAGTCACTGCAGTTATCGCGAAAAACTGCATGTGAC
>JARQOD010000002.1:343933978-343967301 GCA_033576555.1 Oophaga sylvatica
GATTCAGACCGAAAAATTGTTTCCCCGGGCAAAACCCTGAGGGGAAAAAATGCTCCCTTATATAAGACATCGTAAACTGATTCCAGTCCTCACAATCTTCACTAGTACCGTTGTATCCCCGGGGGGAGCCTTGTCAGAATCTCTAAAAACCTTAAAACAGTACCCCCCCTTGGGAGGGGTCACCGAACCCTCATTTGAGAAACCGGTCGGCAGGATGAGTTCTATGATACGCAGGGAAAAGTCTCTAGCATGGATGTCCGAAGAAAAACCCCCAAGAATTGTTTCCCTGACCATAACCTCTCCATTTAACCCAAATATGGGTCTTCGTTGAAAAACGAGAACCCAAATTTTTCTCAACCACATCCCCGTTCCCTAAACCAAAACGGGGTCAGGGGCACGCAGCGGGAAACCACTGGTAAACAAAACCTCTTAACAAGGATTGTGGAAACGTTAGGATTTAAATGTCCTGGAAAAAAGAAACGAAAAAAAAGGGATTAAAAACCCCAGATCTTATAGGTCCAATAAACCCGGCTTAAATTTGGAGATGCTATCTCATAGAATTTTCTTTGGGACCCCCAGCCCCAGCCCCCCTTTTTAAACCGAGGTTGAAAAACCGTGGGCCCTTCCTGAGAGAGGGAAACCTCCCCACTACTGGCCCAAATCTGTTGATAGCTCAAAAAGAGTCGACCCCTGGACAGACAGAAGCTTCAGTCTGTCCTAAAGAAAATCGGGGGTAAAACCCAGAATTACAGAAAAAAAGGGAGACATCAAGGGGCAGAGTACCCCTATTATTAAGCAAACTACCCAAAGGGGCAAAAAAAGAGCCCCCAGTTTTGATCAGCGACACAAAGATCTTAGAAAAGTCTCCAATGTTGGTTTGTTCTTCGTTTGACCATTGGTCTGAGGATGAATGCCGAGGGAAGACAAATTTAACACCCAGTTTAGAACAAAAATCCTCCAAAATTGGAAAAAACTGGACTCTTGTCAGATCAATGTTCTCAGGGGAAAGCCGTGTAAACGAACACGTGTGAAGGAACAAAGGGACCAAATTTAGAGGAGGAAGGCAAAATTTAAAAGGTTAAAGGCACAAAATGTATATTTTGGAAAAAATCACAATTACCCAGTGGTGGCTTTTCCCGAGAAACAGGAAGATCGGAAATGAAATTCCCTGAGATTGGGGCCTGGTCTTTTGCCAAAAGGGAATGGGATCAAAAACCATGAGCGAGGAGCAAGGGGTTGGAGCGAGAGCAAGTCCCCCAGGGGTGCACAAATTCCCCGACATGGAGCAGGTAGGCACCAAAAGGACCGAAAAACCCGTCTTGGTCCCAAAAATTCCGGGTGCACCAAAAGCGGAAAATGAATTCGAATCCCTTTTTTCCCATTGGCCCGGGGGGAAAAAAAAATTTTCAACGGGGAGCGGGGCCCCCCCCCGACACCCCCCAGAGAAAATTCAAATTGGGGAGTGGCGGAAAAAAATACACCCTTTTCAAAAAAAGAAGGTCAGATATCAGGAGAGTCCGCAAGGAAACTCCTCGAGAGGGCTTTCGCTTAATTCTTAGTGAGGAAGAAAGGAAAAAAAACATTTAAAAACGTGTAAAAACAAGGCCCACCTGGCTGTCTAGGATTGAGTCGCTTGGCGATTCAGATAGACCAGATTCTTATGGTCCGTAAGGACCACCACCTGATGTTTGGCTCCTCCAGCCAATGTCTCCACTCTTCAAAAGCCCACTTCATGGCCAATAAACTCCCGATTACCACGTCATAATTAGTTCAGTAGGAGAAAATTTTCGAGAGAAAAAAGGCACAAGGGTTACTTTTAGAGGTCTCTGGATCTTTTTGGGACAAAACGGCACCTGCCCCAATTTCAGAGGCATCAACCTCCACCTGAAATGGCAGAGAAACATCAGGCTGCCGTAGAACAGGAGCAGAAGTGAATCTCTGCTTAAGTTCCTGAAATGCAGAGACTGCCTCAGGAGGCCAATTCACCACATCAGAACCCTTTCTGGTCAAATCAGTTAATGGTTTAACAATAACCGAGAAATTACCAATAAATTTACGATAAAAATTGGCAAAACCTAAAATCTTGAAGAGCCTTTAATGAAGTAGGTTGGACCCATCACAGATGGCCTGAACTTGACCGGGTCCATTTCAATAACAGATGGGGACAAAATGAATCCCAGAATGAGATCTTCTGTACGCCAAAAAGACACTTTGATCCCTTCACAACAGAGCATCTCTTCAAAATCTGGAATACAGTTCGAACTTTGTTTCACATGAGAGTCCCAGTCATTAGAAAAAATCAAGATATCATCCAAATAAACAATCAGAAAATTTATCCACAAAATCCCTGAAAATGTCATTCATGAAGGACTGGAAGACGGAAGGAGCATTAGTGAGCCCAAAGGGCATCACTAGGTACTCAAAATGCCCTTCAGGGGTATTGAATGCGTCTTCCATTCATCCCCGTGTTAATGCGAATAAGGTTATACGCTCCCCTGAGGTCAAGCTTGGTAAACCAAGTAGCGTTTTTTCACCTGGAAAAAGGTCAGAAATCAAGGGTAAGGGTATTGATATTTCACAGTAATATTGTTCAAGAGACGATAATCAATACACGGCCTTAATGAACCATCTTTTTTGGCCACAAAGAAAAAACCGGCCCTAAGGGTGAAGAGGATGGTCTGATATGAC
The DNA here is from genome assembly GCA_033576555.1 of Oophaga sylvatica. Lineage (NCBI taxonomy): Eukaryota > Metazoa > Chordata > Amphibia > Anura > Dendrobatidae > Oophaga > Oophaga sylvatica. Next base: position 343,936,667 of record JARQOD010000002.1, read on the forward strand.
CTTCTCCAATGATTCCTTGATATAAGACGCCATTGCATCATGTTAGGTACAGACAAGTTAAAAAGGCGACCTTTAGGGAATTTACTACCCGGCACTAATTCAATAGCGCAGTCATAGCTCCTATGGGGAGGGAAGGATGCAGATTTACTTTCGCTAAACACATCAGAAAAATCAAACAAAAAGTCAGGAACATCCTGAGCCTGGGGGGAGGCAGAAAAAACAGGAGTGTTGGTATTAACACATTGGCAGCCCCAATGGTTACAGACACAGATTTCCAATCCAAAACAGGATTATGAGACTGTAACCAAGGGAAACCCAGCCGATAATGTCCAGATATTATATAGAACCAAAATTTGCAGCACTCCTCGTGATCAGGTTCAACCCTCATTATCACCTGAGTAGAAAACTGAGGTTTATTTCAGCCAAAGGGGTAGGATCGATCCCCCGTAGGGGAATAGACTTCTGTAGGGGTATCAAGGGAAACCCACAACGTTTAGCAAAATCATAAACCATCAGGTTAATAGCTGCTCCAGAATCAACGAAACCCTGAGCAGAAAATGAGGACAGAGAGCATATCAGAGTGACAGTTAATAAAAACTTAGTCTGAACACTACCCAAGACAAACTGAGCGTGCAAAACGTCTTCCCCCTTTTGGGCAGACTGAAATAGCATGAGTATGAAATGAACTCGGCACTCAACTTATGTGTATGAGATATAAGGTTTTTATTCACAGTAGTAGCGAAACGTTTCGGTCCTATATCAGGACCTTCATCAGTCACACAAATACTGCATAAAGGGTTAATCCACAATGGGAAAAGGAGAAGCTGGATGAGCCAGTGGTGGTAGAAAAGAATGAAGCCAAATGTCTCTATTTGAGCCGATTTTCCTGTGGGATAAAGTCAGCGGTGAATGTGATCTCTGCATGGGACGCGGTGTCCACCGCAAGTATGACTCAGACTTGCGGTGGACACCGCGTCCCATGCAGAGATCACTTCACCGCTGGACTTTATCCCACAGGATATCGGCTCAAATAGAGACATTTGGCTTCATTCTTTTCTACCACCATGGCTGCATCCAGCTTCTCTTTTCCCATTGTGGATTAACCCTTTATGCAGTAGTTTGTGTGACTGATGAAGGTCCATGATATAGGACCGAAACGTTTCGCTATACTGTGAATAAAAACTTATATTCATACACATAAGTTGAGTGCCGAGTTCATTTCATATTTAGTTACGGTGTGGGAACCTACTCGGGCACCTCTCTCTTTGGCTGTGCACACGGTTACCTTTTCACATGAATAGCATGAGAGGCATCACCACAGTAGAAACATAACCCATTGCGCTTTCGAAACTCATGACGCTGTGCCCCAGACACCACTCCATCACACTGCATGGGCTCAGAAGCTGGCTCACAAGGCAACACCACTCACGCATACTTCTCCGCTCACGCAAACGTCTGTCAATTTGAATCGCTAATGACATAGAATCATTGAGACAGAGGGGACAGGGAATCCCACCATAACATCCTTTACATTATCGACAGACCCTTCCGGAAAAGGGCCGCCAAAGCGTCGTCATTCCATTTGGTCAGGACTGCCCACCTACGGAATCTTGACAGTATAACTCAGCGTCATCAAGCCCTGATTTAATGCCAACAAGGCTTTTTCAGCTTGATCAGTGACATTAGGCTCATCGTACAATAACCCCAAAGCCTGAAAAAATGCATCAACATCACTCAAAAACAGGATCCCCAGGTATCAGGGAAAAAGCCAATCCTGAGGATCGCTGCGCAGGAGAGAGATGATAATTTGAACTGCTGCGCTGCGTTTCCTGAGGACTTAGATTTTAAGGCAAAAAACAATTTACAATTATTTTTGAAATTCTGAAACTTAGCTCGATCCCCTAAAAACAAATCTGGCATGGGGATCCTAGGTTCCACAACAGGCAACCTAGCAAGATATGCAGCAATACTCTGAACCTCAGTGGCAAGCTGATCCACACGGCCAGACAACTGTGCAAACTCCATTGGGAGAAAAGATCCTCCAGCACCCAGAGATACAGAGGGAAAAATGCAACAAACAGAAAAATATCTCTGACAACTCTGACAACCTTTTTCTTTCACAATATTTTTTCCCTTCTGTGAGTACCATACAATTTTCAATTTTTGGCCGGTGATACTGTTATGTTACGGTAGCTGAGGAGTGCAAGTAAAAAGGAAATACACCAGAGCAGTTGGAATCTATGAGATTGCAGTACCCTGACTAACCACCGCAACTAGAGGCAGCCATGGAGCGTTCCTACGTTGGTCCTAGACGCCTCGTCACAGCCTGAGAAAACTAACTACACCTAAAGATAGAAATAGGAAAGCTATCTGCCCGGAGCAGAACCCCAAAGATAATAGAAAGCCCCCAAACTGTAATGGCGGTTAGACAAGAGGAAATACTGACACAGAAAGAAAATAGTATGAGCAAACGCTGGGGCCCAAACTATCTAAATAGAAAAGGACAGGAAGGGTACTTACTGCAATCTCAGAAAACCCTGAAAAACACCAACTCTACTAATTTCAAAAACACCTGACATCACACGACCTCTACCACCTAAATTAGTTTCTCTGGTGTAACAAAATCAAAACAGCAGCCACTGAAAAAACTGGAAAAAGCAAAAGTACAAAACTCAGTGGCTGAACTAAACTGAGGGGGCAAAAGCCCCCAGAGGAGACCTGAAGGCCCCACAGAAGTGCAGGACAAAATGCAAAAATATAGCACAAACACAAAGAAGAAAATGTCTTATCTGATAGCAGGAGATGCAGACACGACACAGCAGGCTACAAGGGAAACTGGAAAGAAGGATTCAGACCAGAACAATTGATCACCGGCAACCCTGATGGGAAAATGACTCCCTTATATAAGACCAGTCAGTAACACCTGATACCCAGTCCTCACAATCTTCACTAGTACCGCTTGTAACCACCAGAGGGAGCCTCTGCTCAGAATCATCTCAAACCCATTCACAACAGGGTTCATACTGCCAGGAAGGTTTTGGTACCAGCTAGGCTGCTGAGGGTGTTAGTTTTTCCACTTTGTAGCTTTTGAAGCTGTACTGCCATGTGTTCTGTCTGAGCTTCACACTTTGAAAGAGGTCTATAATCTCGGATCGGATATGGTACAGTCGATTGGTATGAAATTATATCCCGATATTCTTAACACACCTTATGCACACCTCTGGTGACAGCACCATTCTATAGATGTTGGTGTCTAGTCTCCGGGGCTTGCATGACATTGTTAAGCCATGGGAACCCTGCAGAAAACCCCAGGAGACCGATCACTGGATCAGCATAGGAGGTGAATATAGGCTGTTTTATTTTATGAAGGGGAGTACATTATTTAAAAAGAGGTTGTTCAGGTACTCAACAACCTCTTTAAAGTTTTAAGTTGCACTATGTTGCAAAAAGACTTGGAAAACTGGCAAAAGGAGTGCACTACTCAAAAGCAATATATATAAAGGAGTTCACCAAAAAGGCAATTAAAGAACAATGGCAAAGAAAAGAAAAAGAAATGCCTAAGAAGAACTGGGAACACCCGTATTAAAAATGTGAACAACTTTATTAATTGGTATCCAAAAATGTGCAGAAAAACACACAATGACATTAAAAACAAATTAAACGCAACATATACAAAAATGCCATAGAATAATGGCAATGAATGCCCCCACACAACTGATCCCCAGCAGCCATATGAAATATGCTATCAAGGCTCCAAAGAGAAAAGAGTGTACAATATGGAATGAACAAGGGAACACAAAAAATATGCAAAGATGAGCAAACCAAATGCCTGAACAATTCACAGGAACATATGAGAAAATGAAAATGACAAAATCAATAGCACCGGTCTGATGTATAGGAATATAAACACTGATACAAACCCAGAGGTGTATAAGCTCATCTATAAGGGTGAGTTTCCACGGTCAGGATTTCGCTGCGTGTTTGGCGCTGTGCGCTGGCGCAGCGCCAAACACGCAGCGTCCAGATGTTACAGCATAGTGGAGGGGATTTCAAGAAATCCCGTCTCCACTATGCGTAACAATACGCAGGTGGCAAACCTGCGTAAACGGACATGCGGCGCGTCTTTTTAGACCGCAGCATGTCCTCGCGTATTGCGGCGACGGTGCGTCGCCGCAACAGAATTAAACACAGGGCTATGTAGCCCTGCGCTCTTTCCGGAGGTGTTCGGAGGTGTCCTGAACACCTCCGGAAAGATCGCGCGTCAGAAAGGGGGCGGGGCTTAGACGGAGCGGAATTTCCGCTCCGTCCAAAGCGCTGTGGTTCCGGACCGTGGAACCACAGCCTAATGCAGCAAACAGATGTGTGTACTCCTAGAAGGCATGAAGTAAAAGAGTCAAAATGATGGCACAAAAAATGCCAAAACAATGGAATAATCATGAGGAGCCATGGTAGCTGCAAGGAAACAGAGGGAGAGAGGGGGGATTCAAAAAAGAACCCACGCGTATCGCCACGCCACACGTGGCTTCCTCAGGGGAAATGATGTGTTAAACCCGCACATGTCAGGAGTATATATACCAAAAATGTTAGAGTAAATAATGAGCAGCTGAATACTAACCACATGAAGCAAGAGACAACTGGAGAACACATGGTTGCGGCCATCTTGTTAGTGTCATTATTTGATAAAGTTAGTCTAACGATGTGTTGAGGCACACGTGACCGCTCGCAGCCAGATTAAACTACAACGGCGCGTGCGCAAACAGCGAAGTTAAAAGAGAATACCTCACTAGATTTTCAAGAAGGTATCACTGCGCAGGCGCCTGTTAAAATCGAAATTTGCGAACAGCATAACTCAACGGCGCATGTTCTGGTGACGTAAATGAGGACGCATTTGAGCCCCAATAGAAACGCCCCAAATAGACGCTTAAGTCAGAACAAGTGCATATGTAAATGGTTCCAAACATCCTGTGTGGGGGGCATTCATTGCCATTATTCTATGGCATGTTTTGTATATGTTGCTTTTAATTGTTTAATTGTCATTGTGTGTTTTTGTGCACATTTTTTGGATACCCATTAATAAAGTTGTTCACATTTTTAATACGGGTGTTCCTAGTTCTTCTTAGGCATTTCTTTTTCTTTGCCCATGTTGCAAAAAGACCCAATAAATTTCATCACAGTTCTTGTCACTAATAAAATATGAGTAGAAAATTAGATCTACAGTACATGGAAGGTGTGCCAGAGGTAAACTTTTCCTGTCCAAAAAGAACATTAGGGAATGACTAATATTTGCCAAATGAACACTTAGGTAAACACCATTAAAATAACACCTTTATCTTCATATAGTTTGTATCAATATTAAGTTTTCATACATCCACATATTTTAAATGTATAAAAAATTTTTTAAAAAAACCTTTGAATGGTGTATCTACTTTTTCACATGAAATGTGAAATATATACTTCAAGTGAAAAATTAAGGATTATGTAATTTGGATGTATTCATGTTCACCTTACCTTTGTCTTAATCGGTTCATGCCAGGAATGTCAACAAGTAATCCTCCTTGTTGTATGTGGATCCATGCTTTCTGTATGTCAGCTGTTAGCAAATGATATCCACCACTTAAAATATCTGCATAAGAAAATTACGGTAAAAATCCTACATTGAAATTTCTTACATTGACAACTAGATTTACTTTTGAATCAAAAGTTTAATGTTTCATCCAGCAAACTCATTTTTTTTTACAACAGCAGCTATATTAATCATTTACAAGACCATTTACAATTTCCTATGTTGTGGTTCTGTATGGCATCCATTTTTTTTGTGTAGCGATAAACCTGAATTGGTGAGTCCCATCTGACAAATGGAGAAGTTAGTGCATCCTGAAATTTTTGTCACACACAGATTCAGTCAGTGAAAAAAAATTGCTCATCTGCACTGATACATTGAACAACATTGATCAGTATGTTGTCCGTTTCTTTTAGAGTTCGCTCACATCGAGTATTAAAAATCGTTCCGATGCTTATCTTGAGAAGTTGGATGAATGTCATGCATATTTTATTCCGTATGTCATGCGAGTGCTATGCGACTTTTAACGACAGTATCAAGGAACATCGAGGGAAGCGCTGGACTACATCAGACCTGCGTGGAACCCTTCTTTTCTAATAAATTGGTGAATGAGGGACAGTGACTTGTTTTTATGTCTATCGTTTTATGTTTTTCAGGTTTACATTTGAACTACTTTGGATTCCCTGAACTATGTCAAAAATGTATTTTTGTGTGTGTGTTTTTTACTTTGATTACTGGATTAATAATGGGGGTGTCTGATAGACACCTCTCCATTACTAACACCAGAGCTTTATGTCAGCTGTGATTTTTGACAAATCACAGCTGACATCAACTCCAAGCTCCATAACCCAATTGCAGATGCACCAGCCCACTTCCCAGGTGGTTGCGGGCTGGTATTTTTAGGCTGGGAATAACCATGGACCTTGCCAGACAGATATCAGCTCACAGCTGTCTGCTTTACCTTTGTTGGTTTCATAAAATAGGGGGGATCCTACATATCTTTTTTATTTTAATTATTTATTTGGTTAAATAAGCATAAAAAGCTGTAGAATAAACTCCACATGAAAGCCACTAAACAGTTCAGGATTATAATATGTAGGAGGCTTGTGAAATTATATATCTGCAGAATATGAATCTATTCTCAGGGTTCTGGCTGTGAACTTCCTGAACTTGGCTGATGCAATTTCTTGGGTCTTTCTTTGAGATGTGTGTGTAAAAATTGGACGGCATACGCATGGTCACTGTGCCGTCCGTTTTATTTCTTGCATCCATAGATTTACATTGGCAAGTCTCGTCTGATATACGCAGTCATACACAGCAAGCTGCAATTATTTCCTCTGCCCAATTACAGCTGAGGATAAACTTACAGATCAGCATTGACTCATTTAAAAACATTGGTCAGAAGAGTCACATTACACTCATCCGATTTGTACACTAATGTGAGAGAATTACTTAGAGACAGCACTTGGACGAAAATCAGGCTTAGCCAACCGACTCTTATTGTTGTAAACCTTTTCATTTGTAGTAGCAAGTACTAAATATGTTTAAAAAGATTATTTGTATAAATAAATAAATTAGACAAATTGAGCCAATTAGTATTTCATATATTGTTGCTTTTATAGTGTGATCTAATCCACAGAACACAGATTTTAAAGGAAATGCATCACTTATAATAATATCTAAAGGATTGTCCACTTTTGGCGACAATTTTTTTCTCTTATTTAAATACATGTATTTTTAGCTAAAAATAATTTCTGTAAATGGGATTCAACAAACATTTTGCATTGTTTGCCTTTTTTGCCTCTGTTTTGCACAGTCTATTGCTGGCTGTTGAATGGGTTAACTGAGAATCTGTCAGTGAGCTCATTCCAAAAGTCCAATAGAAGACTTTCTAACTTTGATCTGTCTATTTTAAGCTCCTCTTAGCTGATTTATGACCAAAGACCACATTGAAGCTGAATGTGCTGGATACAAAAAAAACAGTAAAGTAAAAACCATGTAAAATTTTGAATGAAAGCCATTTGCAAAAAATAACTTTCAGCCCCAAATTAATAATAATAATTTTATTTATAAAGCACCAACATATTCCGCAGCACTTTACAGTTTAACAGTTTCAAAACACAATTCATAAGTAACAACGTTAAGAATACAATAATTAAAGCAAAAATAAGACGACCCTGCTCGTGAGAGCTTACAATCTGCAATGAGGTGGGGGAGATACAAAGTACAGGAGCTTATTCACAATTATGTACTTACAATGATGTTCCAGCCATCTTGAGGGAGTAGGGGATAGATAGAGATAGTGAATGGGCTACACACGCACACTAAAGCCCTCGTCACACACAGCGATCTCGCTAGCGAGATCGTTGCTGAGTGTTAGGGGTCGAGTTCCCACTTCTGCACAAGGGGAATCTCGAGCCGTCCTGCTGCGGTCTCCCATCCGTCTCCGGTCGCAGTGGACTCTGCTCAGCATAGACGTCGGTCCCAGCGTCTCGCCCAGTCTAACTTTGTGCAGAGGACTACTGCTGCTCCTCCAGGCTCTGCTGTTGTAGCCAGTGCCGGTTAGCGGCGAGCAGACGTCTTTAGGACAAAGTCCTTGCTTTCCTCTTCTGAGCATGCCCAGGGTGGGATCTCTCATTGGAGATCAGGGGTCACATGCTCAGGTACTGCAGCAGCTCCTATTGGTCCGCCAGAAAGGTCCTGAAACCACTTGTGTTCTGGAGCAGTTTCCTATTGGTCCTTATCTGGCAGGCCCTGTAGTTGCTACTATAAAAGGGTGGCATTGTCGTGCCGCCATGCGCTAGTATCAATCACATTATGTGCTTTGCGCCAGGGTGATCTTGCACGCATGTGTTAGGGCTCGACTGAAATAAGCCCCTAGAATACCGGCACCTCCGGTGAGGAGATTGTATGCACGTGTTTAGGGCCCGGCTGAAATAAGCCCCTAGAATCCCATCTTCTCCGGTGAGGAGATTGTCTGATTGCGTTGCTGATTGCGTTACTACGGACTGCTGTCCGCACAGCAGTTGTCTGTGCATTCCTGTGAAGTTAACAGGACACAGTCCATATTTCTGCGTTTCTACCTTAGCGACTCTGTGGCGTAACAGAGTTCGCTTATACCGCCATATAGGGCCACAGTGTCCATAGTTGCGACTCTGTGAAGTAACAGTTCGCCATACCGCCATCCTACTAGCAGCAGGCTCTGCCTGCACGGTGGACCCGGGCTGCGAACGCACTTATTATTTATATTTATTTTGTGCGTTCCGCCAGCCCTAACATAATACTAGCGCCAGGGTCTGGCTAGTAAAATGGCGGGATGATCAGCGTCTACTGCAGGACATCCAGCAGCTGGAGGGTAGGTTGGCGGCTCTTGAGTGCACAACCTCAGCTGTGGATGTTACCGCAGTCGCTGTTCAGGCTGCTAGCGTGGCTGCAGCCAGTGTGTCCACTGCCACCTCTGTCCCCACATTATCCACCTCCCACTTCCAGACAAGTTTGCTGGTGACAGCAAGCAATGTCGGGGATTTGTGAGTCAGTGCTCTATACAACTCGAGCTTCTGGCTGCACGTTTCCCACGGATCGGGCACAAGTGGGTTTTGTAATATCTCTTCTGTCAGGCAGAGCGTTGGAGTGGGCCACACGCTGTGAGAGCGTGACGACCGTGTGGTGTGGAGTGCTCCTCGTTTTCTGGAGGCTCTAAAAAAGGTCTTTCTAGGACCTCAGGTCACCCACGATGCGGCGCTCCAACTCCTGGCAAGTTCACAGGGTTCGTCCTTGGTCAGCTGTTTTGCTGTCCAATTTCGGACTCTGTCCTCGGAGTTGGACTGGCCGGATAATGTCCTCATTCCCGTGTTTTTGGAGAGGTCTAGCGGGCCATGTGAAAGACGCCTTGGCTACCAGGGAGATTCCCGCCACACTGGAGAAGCTTATCGCCATATCTACCCGCATCGACCTCCGTTTTCACGAGCGGACGTTGGAGCGGTCCCAGTGTAGGCAGAGGTTCCGACTGGCTCCCACCTTCGCCAGACCTCTGGAATCTTTCAGTCAGGCGCCCGACTCCCATGAGTCCATGGAGGTTTCTCGAGCAGGACCTAAGTCCCGGGCCGCTCGAGTACCCGTGGTCTGTAACATCTGCCAGCAGCTAGGACATTATGCCAACAAATGTCCACAGCGGTCGGGGAAAACGGTCGCGTCTAGTGATCTTGGGAGGAGGTTCACTAGACAATGCGGCATTTTCACCAAGTTGTCCTTTAAGGGGACAATTACTGTAGGTCCATCCACTCTCACCGCCGAGCTCTGTGTGGATTCTGGAGCCGAGGGGAATTTCATGTCCTCTGCCTTTGCTCTCCGCCACACTATACTCTGGTGATGCTCGCCAAACCGGTGACTGTGCGTGTAGTGAATGGATCGACTCTGCCCTCACAAATCACCCACCAGACTATCCCTTCACGTTGTCTATGTCCCCTTCCCATCAGGAGAGTATTTCCTTTCTTGTCCTGCCCGAGGGAATAGAGGAGGTGTTGCTGGAGTACCTTGGCTCCGTCACCACTCTCCCCATATTGAGTGGTCCTCTGTGAGGATGCTGGGTTGGGGTGATTCATGTAGAGGCAGGTATGTCAGGGAGTGCGTTCAGGTCACCACCACAGAGATACCGTAGACCTCACTTCTCTCCCCAGTGTTATTGGTCATACGCAGACGTTTTCTCCAAGAAGGCGGCGGAGACTCTTCCGCCTCATCGCCCCTACGACTGTCCTATTGATCTCTTGCCTGGAGCAGAACCTCCTCGGGGAAGAGTCTATCCCCTCTCGCTTCCTGAGACGGGGGCCATGTCCAGTATATTCAGGAGAATCTGGCAAGAGGGTTCATTAGGAAGTCGGTGTCACCAGCAGGGGCGGGGTTCTTCTTCGTGCAAAAGAAGAACGGAGAATTACGTCCATGTATTGACTACAGGGGTCTTAACGCCATCACCGTCAAGAATAAGTACCATTGCCCTAATCTCTGAGCTCTTTGATAGGTTCGAGGAGCAAGGCTATTTACCAAGCTAGATCTACATGGTGCCTATAACCTAATTCGCATCCGTGAGGGGACGAGTGGAAGAAGCTTTTAATACCAGGGATGGGCTTTATGAATACCTGGTGATGCCCTTCGGGCTCTGTAATGCTCCTGCTGTTTTCCAAGACTTTGTTAATGACATCTTCGGGATATGCGTTCCACCTCTGTAGCAGTCTATCTGGATGATATTCTCATCTTTTCACCAGATATAGACTCTCACCGGAGGGATGTCAACAAAGTCTTCGACCTCTTACGGGCAAACTCCCTCTATGCCAAGCTGGAGAAATGTGTGTTTGAGCAGGAGTCCTTACCTTTCCTGGGCTATATCATCTCCGCCCAGGGATTGGCTATGGATCCTGCCAAACTACAGGCTGTAATGGACTGGCAAGAACCCCATTCTCTTAAAGCGGTGCAGCACTTTATGGGGTTCATTAAATATTATCGTCAGTTCATCCCCCATTTCTCGACTTTGGTAGCTCCCTTGGTAGCCCTCACCAAGAAGGGAGCAAATACCAAGTTGTGGTCTGAGGAGGTCTCCAAGGCGTTCTCTTCCATCAAGTCGCATTTTGCTAGTGCTCCCATATTATATCGCCCTGATGTTGATAAGCCGTTTATTTTAGAGGTGGACGCCTCTTCTGTTGGTGCTGAAGCAATCCTTTATCAAAAGGATGCTCAAGGTCGGAAGCATCCCTGCTTCTTCTTTTCTAAGACCTTTACACCAGCAGAGAGTAATTATTCCATCGGGGACAGGGAGTTGCTGGCTATGAAGTTGGCCTTCTCTGAGTGGAGACATCTTCTGGAGGGGGCTCGTTTTCCCTTCCAAGTCTTCACCGACCACAAGAACTTGGTATATTTGCAAACGGCTCAGCGGCTAAATTCTCGCCAGGCCAGATGGTCCCTATTCTTCTCTCGGTTTCACTTCACCCTCCATTTTCTCTCCGGTGAGAAGAATGTTCGGGCCGACGCTCTCTCTCGCTCCTTAGTGTCATCAGAGGAGGAGGATGAGGAGCCTCAGCTTATTGTTCCCGAAGAGAGCCTGAGAACTGTAGCCCTAGTTTCGCTAGAGTCTGTGCCTCCGGGCAAGACTTGTGCCACTAATTTGCGACCGGAGGTACTCTCTTGGGCACACTCGTCCAGGGTGGGTGGACACTTTGGGGCAAAGAGGACAACAGAATTATTGGCGAGGACATACTGGTGGCCACATATGGCCCGTGACGTCAGGGAGTATGTTCAGGCGTGTGTCTCCTGCGCCCGGAACAAGTCCCCTCGACAACGGCCAGCTGGGTTACTTTTTCCTTTGCCGGTGGCAAAAAGGCCCTGGGAGATGGTCGGGATGGACTTTGTGGTGGGCCTACCCAAGTCTCGGGGTTGCACTATCATTTGGGTGATCACCGACCACTTCTCCAAAATGGTGCACTTAGTGCCGCTACCCCGGTTACCTTCTGCACGGGCCTTGGCAGCATTATTTATTAGACACATCTTCCGTCTACACGGTATGCCAGACAAGATTGTCAGCGATCGAGGTCCCAATTTGCATCTCGGTTCTGGAGAGAGTTGTGTCATCTACTCTGTATTGAGTTAAACATTCCTCTGCATATCATCCGAGACGAATGGGTTGGTAGAGAGGGCCAACCAGACCTTGGTTACATACTTGCGACATTTTGTCTCTGCCAGGCAGGATGACTGGGCATCCTTGCTCCCGTGGGCGGAGTTCGCGTTAAACAATGCTGTGGCTGACTCCACCGGACAGACCCATTCCTCTTAAATTACGGCCAGCATCCGCGGGTACCGGTGCCCATGCCCGTGGTTTCCACCGACTCCAGGGTGGCAGACTGGGCAGTGGAGGCACGGGACATATGGGACCGCACCAGGATGCCAATCAGGCTTCCAAAGAGAGGATGAGGTCTTCTGCTGATGCCCATCGGCGTCCCGCTCCGACATTTGCTCCTGGCAACCTAGTGTGGCTCTCCGCCCGAAACATCAGGCTACAGGTGGAATCCACTAAGTTGGCACCCCGCTATTTGGGTCCCTTCAAGGTTCTCGAGCAGGTGAACCTGTGGTTTACCGTTTGGCCCTTCCGCCTCGCCTTGGTATCTCCGACACCTTCCATGTGTCCCTCCTAAAACCCGTGGTCATCTCCCGGTTGCCTGAGTCAACTGCCGGGACGTCGGGTTCGTCTACGGACGATTACGAGGTGAACGCCATTGTAGGGTGTAAGGTGGTAAGGGGCAAAACATTTTTTTGGGTGGATTGGAGGGGTTATGGGCCTGAGGATAGGTCCTGGGAGCCTGTCGAACATATTCATGCTCCGCAGCTCATCGCTGCCTTTGAACGTAGCGAGGCCCAAAGAAGGGGGGGCCCTAGGAGGGGGGTAATGTTAGGGGTCGAGTTCCTGCTTCTGCACAAGGGGAATCTCGAGCCATCCCTGCTGCGGTCTCCCATCCGTCTCCGGCCGCAGTTGACTCTGCTCAGCTTAGATGTTGGTCCAGCGTCTCGCCCAGTCTAACATTGTGCAGAGGATTACTGCTGCTCCTCCAGGCTCTGCTATTGTAGCCAGTACTGGTTAGCGGCGAGCAGACGTCTTTGGGACAAAGTCCTTGCTTTCCCCTTCTGAGCATGCCCAGGGTGGGTTCTCTCATTGGAGATCAGGGGTCACATGCTCAGGTACTGCAGCAGCTCCTATTGGTCCGCCAAGAGGGTCCTGAAACCACTTGTGTTCTGAAGCAGTTTCCTATTGGTCCTTATCTGGCAGGCCCTGTAGTTGCTACTATAAAAGGGTGGCATGGTCGTGCCGCCATGCGCTAGTATCAATCACATTATGTGCTTTGCGCCAGGGTGATCTTGCACGCATGTGTTAGGGCTCGGCTGAAATAAGCCCCTAGAATACGGCACTCCGGTGAGGAGATTGTATGCACGTGTTTAGGGCTCGGCTGAAATAGGCCCTAGAATACCGGCTTCTCCGGTGAGGAGATTGTCTGATTGCGTTGCTGATTGCGTTACTACGGACTGCTGTCCGCACAGCAGTTGTCTGTGCATACCTGTGGAGTTAACAGGACACAGTCAATATTTCTGCGTTTCTACCTTAGCGACTCTGTGGCGTAACAGAGTTCGCTTATACCGCCATATAGGGCCACAGTGTCCATAGTTGCGACTCTGTGAAGTAACAGAGTTCGCCATACAGCCATCCTACTAGCAGCAGGCTCTGCCTGCACGGTGGACCCGGGCTGCGAACGCACTTATTATTTATATTTATTTTGTGCGTTCCGCCAGCCCTAACACTGAGTCACTAGTTTTGTGACGCAACAGCGATCTCCCCAGCGATATCGCTGTGACATTCAGCGACGATCAGCCCCCTGCTGGGTATTGCTGATCGTCACTGAATGTCCTGGACATTTTTTTGATCGTTAGTCTCCTGCTGGCCAGCACGCATCGCTGCGTGTGGCAGGCAGGAGACCAGCGATCAGCTGGTAACCAAGGTACACATCGGGTTTCCAGGCGCTGGGTGGCGCCTGGAAACCCGATGTGTATGTTGGATACCAGCGCGTTGCTGCAGGGGAGCTGGTAACCAAGGTACACATCGGGTTTCCAGGTGCCGCGCAGCGCCTGGAAACCGATGTGTACCTTGGTTACCAGCTCCCTGCACCAGCGGGCTGGTATCAAACGTACATTGCGGGTAACTAAGTGACGTTACCCGCAGTGTCGCTGTCCTGATCGCTGCTGAGCTGCCTGTTTGGCAGCTCAGCAGCGATCATGTAGCGACACACCAGCGATCCTGACAAGTGCATATCGTTGTCGGGATCGCTGGTGTGTCGCTATGTGTTTTGAGGGAGAGCCTAAAACTATGCAAATTGTGGATAGTCCTAATTTCTTGAGGTAGAGCATTCCAGAGGATTGGCGCAGCGCAGGAGCAGTCTTGGAGTCGGGAGTGGGAGGTACGGATTAGTGCAGAGGTTAGTCGAAAGTCGTTTGCAGAACGCAGTGGTCGGTTAGGCCGATAGACAGAAATGAGGGAGGAGATGTAGGGGGGTAATGCACTGTGGAGAGCTTGTGGGTGAGAACAAGTACCTTAAACTGGATCCTATAATGAATGGGCAGCCAATGTAAGGACTGGCGAAGAGCAGATGCGTCCAAGTACTGATTAGCCAGACGGATGACCCTGGCTGCTGCATTAAGTATGGACTGGAAAGGGGAAAGTTGAGTAACGGGGAGGCCAATTAATAAAGCGTTGTAGTAGTCCAGGCGGGAGTGGATCAATGCTACAGTGAGGGTTTTTGTTGTTTCCATGGTGAGAAAAGGGCGGATTCTAGAGATGTTCTTTAGGTGTAAGCGGCAAGAGGGTGCAAGAGATTGTATATGGGAGGTGAAGGAGAGATTGGTGTCAAACGTAACACCCAGACAGCACGCCTTCTGCCCGAGTGTTATTATGGTGCCGCCACAGAGAGGGAAATGACAAATTTAGGCAGGTTAGTAGACGGCGGGAGCAGAAGAAGTTGAGCTTTTGAGAGGTTGGGTTTCAGATAGAGAGCGGACATGATGTTGGAGACTGCGGACAGACAGTCACTGGCGTTCTGTAGTACAGCGGGGGTAAGGTCGGGGGATGACGTGTATAGTTGTGTTATCGGCATAAAAATGGTACTGAAAGCCAAATCTGCTGATGGTCTGTCCAATTGGGGACGTGTAGAGAGAGAAGGGGGCCAAGGACTGAGCCCTGAGGTACCCCGACAGCGAGAGGAATAGATGACGTGGAGCCAGCGAACAAAACACTGAAGGAGCGGTCAGAAAGATAGGAAGAGAACCAGTAGAGAGCAGTGTCCTTAATGCCTAGAGACTTGAGCCTAGAGAGTAGGAGACGGTGGTCAACAGTGTCGAAAGCTGCAGAAAGGTCGAGAAGAATGAGCACAGTGGACAAGAAACAAATTGCACAAGGCGCACTACCATAAAGCAAAATAATGATGATGTGGGTGCCAATATCAGTGGTAATAATGAAGACAAAACAGGAGGATAAAGCACCACTGTAGGATATGCACAACCACAATAATATAAAATAGCAAACTCTTTATTGAACCACATCAAACAATAAAAACATGATTAAAAACATACATGAATATCTCCCCATATCCCATGTGACAAGGTATACAAGCAGTGCGCACATATGCTGCACTCATGGGTAAGAATCCACAAGATCAAAAAAAAATATATATATATATATAAATATATATATTATATGTGTGTGTATATATATATATATATATATATATATATATATAACCATATATGCGAAATGTCCCAAAAGTCATATAAACCATGTGGCAGCAAAATACATAGAACGTAAAATAATGATACCATAAGTAACCTGCCTGCAAGCCCCTTATAACATGAATGAAAAATGAGACCAGAAGGTTATAAATCAAAAATCCAAGGACAGGGTAACTCAGTAAGGATTGTGGAGCCCACACCAGTGAGCCACCACATGTGGAGTGCCCAATATGTAGAGTGCCCGTTTTCGGTTAGGCTCCTTAGAGAGTCTTGTTCTGAGACTTGGGGATTCTCATATCGGGCACTCCACATGTGGTGGCTCACTGGTGTGGGCTTCACAATCCTTACTGAGATTACCCTGTCCTTGGATTTTTGATTTATAACCTTCTGGTCTCATTTTTCATTCATGTTATAAGGGGGCTTGCAGGCAGGTTACTTATGGTATCATTATTTTACGTTCTATGTATTTTGCTGCCACATGGTTTATATGACTTTTGGGACAGGTAGATAATAGGCACTAACCGATAAGTGATAGTGCGTAGGCGCCGCCATTTTGATTGTGACATGCCTTTTTTCAAATACACACATTAATATATTCATTATGAAAAACTAGGGGGGCAGGTCAGTGACGGATCAGTAACCTGTCAGCAGTCTGCATTATGAATAGGTAATCAGAGCACCACATACATGAACCCTGCCTTAGGGCACGAGAATCTCTTTAACACAAAACTGAAAATAAAGATTAAGAAACAACAAGATGGATTTCATCAACCAAGGTATCATTTTATTCAGTATAACGGTGCTGATCTGACACTTTGTGTAGGTTACTATGAATAGTCCTGCTGACAGTTTCCCTTTAAATCATGTTTTTATGTTTAATGTATTTTTTTTAAACAATTAATTTTCCAATTACACATTCTTTTTACCTAGTACCTCATTTCTAGATCTCAGGTACACTGGAGCCAGCAGTGTGGGGGGGGGGGGGGAATCATCACGAGACAAATTTTTGAAGTCCTTTCCTTTGCTTGTGGTAGTGTTGCCTCTTATTTAAGCCCCATTTATCAAAGTGATGCAAGATGTTTGATACATTTTTAGTATTTTTTGCACCCTAAGATTATGATTGTGTAGTCCTGATGTTTGTCTTAGGCAATTCACTGCTAAATAATGGCCTTAGAGTCTGCCAGGTATAGTAATCTGTTCAGAAGTTAGAAACATTTAAGTGTTAAAAATATTTTTTCCTTTCTTGTCATGCTGCTTTGCATTAATCCTGAAAAGCACATGAAGGGTTAATAAACTACCTGACATCAGTTTTGAATATGTTGACGGGCGCTGTTTTTAAAATGGTATCACACTTTTGGGGGATTTCCAATATATAGGACCCAAAGTCGCTTCAAAACTGAATAAGTCCCTAAAAACTAAATTTTGTAAATTTCCTTGAAAAAATTCAAAATTACTGCTACAATTGTAAACCTAAAATGCTAACAAAATAAAAACATCTTACAGATGGTTCTGATGTAAAGCAAACATGAGGTAAATTATATTTATTAACTATTTTGTGCAGTCTGACAATCTGAATTAAAAATATAATTATTCAAAGTTTGAAAATTGCTAATTTTTGTAAAATTTCTGATATTTTTATAAATAAATGCAAAACATATCAATCTAAATTTAACATTATCATGAAGTACAGGATGGGCCATTTATATGGATACACCTAAATTAAATGTAAATGGTTTGTGATATCAACTTCCTGTTTGTGGCACCTTAGTATATTGGAGAGGGAAAACTTTTCAAGATGGGTGGTGACCATGGCGGCCATTTTGAAGTCAGCCATTTTGGATCCATCTTTATTCATTTTTCATTGGGAAGAGGGTCATGTGATACATCAAACTTATTGAGAATTTCACAAGAAAAACAATGGTGTGCTTGGTTTTAACGTAACTTTATTCTTTCATGAGTTATTTACAAGTTTATGACCACTTATAAAATGTGTTTAAAGTGCTGCCCATTGTTTTGATTGTCAATGCAACCCTCTTCTCCCACTCTTGACACACTGATAGCAACACCACAGAAGAAATGTTAGCACAGGCTTCCAGTATCCGTTGTTTCAGATGCTGCACATCTCGTATCTTCACAGCATAGACAATTGCCTTCAGATGACCCCAAAGATAAAAGTCTAATGGAGTCAGATCGGGAGACCCTGGTGGCCATTCTACTGGCCCATGATGACCAATTCACTTTCTAAGAAACTGAAGATGGCATGTTTTTGTTTTTCTTGTGAAATTCTCAATAAGTTTCATGTGTCAAATGACCCTCTTCCCATTGAAAAAAAATAAAGTTGGATCCAAAATGGCCGACTTCAAAATTGCCACAATGGTCACCACCCATCTTGAAAAGTTTTCCACCTCCCATATACTAATGTGCCACAAACAAGAAGTTGATATCACCAACCATTTCCATTTTATATAGGTATATGTTATGAATGTGCTAGAGATGGTTTCTGAGCAGAGGCTCCCTCTGGTGGTTAGAGAAAGTACTGAACCTTTCAGCGAGGAGTGGCAATCAGGGATCACAGACTGGTCTGATATAAGGGAGGTTCCCTCCCATGATGGTTGCCGGTGATCAATTGTTCTTGTCTCAATTGTGGTTCCTGGTTCATTTGGAAGTTTGCTGGAGTCTTGCCTGCATCTCCTGCTTTCAGATAAGATATTTTTTGCTTTTCTTTTTGTGCTTGCTTTTTGCATTGTTTTCTGCACGTTTGTGGAGGTCAGCCAGGTCCCTCCTGGGGCCTGAGCTCCTCACAGTTTATTGCAGCCTCTGTTATTGGCTCATTGGCTTTTTCCTGTTTTTTCAGCGGCTGCGGCTTGGTTTTTGTTCACACTGAGAACTGATTTAGTGGGTGGCGAGATCGTGTGATCTCAGTATTTTTGTAATCAGAATTGTTGGATTTTTGTAGGGTTTTCTGGGTTGCAGAAAGTAATCTCTCTGTCCTATCCTATTTAGTCAGCTTGTGGCCCCAGCGTTTGCTCAGTCTTTTTTCTGCCTATGTTTGTATTTTCATCTTGTCTAACCGCCATTATATGTTTGGGGGCTTCCTATTTTCTTTGGGGATCTGCTCCGGGGCAGATAGCTTTCATCTTTCTGCCTTTAGGTGTAGTTATCTCTCAGACTGTGACGAGGCATCTAGGATCAACGTAGGAACGCTCCACGGCTACCTCTAGTTGTGTCGTTAGTTTAGGAATCTGCAACCCATCAGTTACCAACATCTCAGGTGTTCGGCTGCCCTGCTGTTGTTCCTGTCCTCCTCAGCTACCGAAACATAACAGGTATATCCATATAAATGGCCCACACTGTATAATGTGTCATGAAAAAAGTCTCAAAATAAATGAGACATGTTGAAGCATTCCAGAGTTATTACTTCTGTGACAAAGGCACTGGTAAAGTACTGGAGGGGAGATATGTGTCACTACGCTTAATGGCGTCAGTAATATAAAGCCAGAGTATTTTCCTCCAGCACATTAAAGTGTTGTGAGGCTTAAACTAAAGTTGCCTAAATGGGCTGGTTTTATGTGGACATTCATAGGGTGGGTGGGAGAATGTCCACCTTATCTCCACCTGCAGAGCCGGCACCACTGTGTCCTGACAGGACCTGTGTGATGTCACAATCATGTGATCAGTCACATGATGGAGGAGTCACATGCTCTGGGGCTTAAGTAATTGGCTTCCAAAGGCAGCAGTGTTCAGTGTGCCTGGAGAGGAACACTCAGGAAAGTGTTCATGCATGTGTTGTATGCTAAAACCTGAACTGTGTGTGTTCTGCTAGTGGTGAACGGGAGGATCCCATTCTCAGAAGGACTGTGTTTTCTGCCACCATTTTCTTTTGTTTTCCTTTTTTTGCCCAAAGGGCTGTATTTGCCTTACTACACCTAGGTTTAGGCTGCCTATAATAAACCAAAAGAAGTCGCAGTGTCCCGGTGTCTACCTCCGTGTGCAGCCGATCTACCACACTACATAAAGTGACACATCAGATTTTAAAAAATTGGCCTCATCACTGAGGGGTTAAAACAATCCTTACTCCAAACACCCTACTTAGAACCAAAGTCAGTTTCAGCTCCGTGATGTCATGCACATTACTCTATGGAGCTATTAATGTCAATTACTTAACTAAATAAACCAAAATGGATAGAAAAGTTTTAAACAGAAATAAATAGCTAACCTCAGAATATATTTTATATTTGTAAATATATTATTTACATCTATATATATAAAATTGAATGTGTGTGTGTGTATCACCAACCAATCACGAAGCATCTTTCATTTCACCAGAGCTGTTTAAAGAAGCTGAGCTGTGATTGGTTGCTATGAGCAACAGTTTTCTCACTCCACCACAACACCTCAGCAGACAGTGACTGGGTGGTTCCGATGCCAGGCCTCTCTTAAAGGGATCCCCGGTATAGAAGTTAGGACCGTTCCACTCAGCTCTGTGGTTCTGACCCCAGGGTCTCTTAAAGGGATCATTGGTATGGAAGTCAGGGCAATTCCACTAAGCGCTCTGGTTCTGCCCCAGGCCCCTCTTAAAGGGATCCCCGGTATGGAAGTGAGGGCAATTCAACTCAGCGTTCTGGTTCTGACCCAGGCTCTCTTAAAGGGATCCCGGTATGGAAGTCAGGGCAATTGCCTTCAAATGCTCTGGTACTGACCCCAAGCCTCTATTAAAGGGATCATTGGTATGGAAGTCAGGGCAAATCCGTACTGCGCTTTGGTTATGACACCAGGCCTCACTTAAAGGGATCCCCAGTATGGAAGTTAGGACAATTCCACTCAGCGCTCTGATTCTGATCGGAGGCCCCTCTTAAAGGGATCCCCGGTATGGAAGTGAGGGCAAAATCCATTCTGTGCTTTGGTACTGACCCACGCCTCTCTTAAAGGGATCCCCCGGAATGGAAGTTAGGGCCATTCACTCAGCGCTCTGGTTCTGACCCCAGGCTGACGGGATGATGTGGGATATTAGGGGTAGTAGTCCGGTGGCTCTGACTGACGGGATGATGTGGGATATTAGGGGGAGTAGTCCGATGGCTCTGGCTGACGGGATGATGTGGGATATTAGGGGTAGTAGTCTGGTGGCTCTGGCTGACGGGATAATGTGGGATATTAGGGGGAGTAGTACGGTGGCTCTGGCTGACCGGATGATGTGGGATATTAGGGGGAGTAGTCTGGCGGCTGTGACGGGATGATGTGGGATATTAGTGGTAGTTGTCCAGTGGCTCTGGCTGACGGGATGATGTGGGATATTAGGGGTAGTAGTCCGGTGGCTCTGACTGACGGGATGATGTGGGATATTAGGGGGAGTAGTCGATGGCTCTGACTGACGGGATGATGTGGGATATTAGGGGGAGTAGTCCGGTAGCTCTGGCTGACAGGATGATGTGGGATATTAGGGGTGTAGTCTGGTGGCTCTGGCTGACGGGATGATGTGGGATATTAGGGGTAGTAGTCTGGCCGCTGTAACGGGATGATGTGAGATATTAGGGGTAGTAGTCCGGTGGCTCTGGCTGACAGGATGATGTGGGATATTTGGGGTAGTAGTCCGGTGGCTCTGGCTGACGGGATTGTGTAGGATATTATAGTGAATGTGGCTATGCGGAGTGGGCGGGGCTCTATACTCAGCTTTATATATATAGATATAATCATTATAATTTGTTATAACTAACCGTAGTTAGTTACTGTGCCCAGGCAGCGCCGGGCTCTTCAGCTAGTAGTTGATAATACAGAATCAAAAAGCATTGTAAATGTAAAAAACACAGTCCATTAAATGGTCTTTAAAAGAAAACAGATCAGTCATGATACTGAGTAATACTGTATATTCGGTTTGGAGAACCCTTGTTCCTTCGCGGTTCTCCCGCTTGCAGACTGATCATGACAAGGGACTTCTGCTAGCAACACATTGAATCAGATGTGATTTATGGAATGACTAAAACAAGAATGATTATTTTGCTTGCAGTGTTGATCCAAGGGAAGGCAAAAAAAATCCTATAAGGAGGTTGCCACCTGCTCATAACATGGGGTAAAATCCTTCTGATGCCAAATAATGCAATCAGAATGAATCTCTAGATCAATTATCCAACTTTAATATAATTTGGTACATTCAGTTTTGTATATCGCTCTGATAAGATGGAATTTATAAAACGTGGGCAGGTTTGATTGCTGAATACCTCTGGATGAAGTCAGTCTAATGGTAATGCTCATTGTTTTGACAAAAGTACATCTAACTTATTCAGACTTAAGCCATAGTATTTATCTATTACTTTCATAATATGTTACTTCCTTTGTCACTGGGAAATAATTGTTCAATACTGGATGTTTGTATCAATTCTATCGGCATATTCAGATTATAATAGGGTAATCTGGGCTATTGGCCAGGGCCTGAGCTCCGGGGGGCCCATGGACAGATTGCCCTCATTAAAATGTCTTGTGAGCAGTACACATCTCTGGGCCGCAATCGGCAGTGCAAATCTCTGTCCAGGGAGCTTACCTGGAGCTCCACTGCCGGCAATACAGAATGGCAGTGGAGCTCCAGGAGATTGATCGCCTCCTCTGTGACGTGATGGCGCAAAGACGTCATCGAGCCTGCATATACATACTGGCATAAGAAGTGGAGCCTTGGTGACCAGAGCAGAGTGCTATAGGAAAAAGAGTAAGTATGTGTTTTGTTTTTTGTTGTTTTTTTAAATATATGTATGGGGTGTGTGTATATATGGGCTACGTTAGGGGCTTAGCCTGCATATAGGGTGCTATGCGGGGGATCATCCAGTATATAAGGGCTATGTGAGACCTCATAATATATTTAAGGAGGTATGTAGGGACTCATACTATATATAGGGAGCTATGTAAAGGGCTCATTCTGCATATAGGGAGCTATGTTGTGGTTCATCCTGCATATAGGGAGCTTTGTGAAAGCTCATCCTACATATAGGGGCTATGTGGAGGCTTATACTGCATATAGGGAGCTATGTGGGAGCTCATACAGTACATAAAAGGTATATAAAGGCTATGTGAGACATCGTACTGTACATAGGGAACTATGTAGAGACTCATACTGTATGCAGGAGCTGTGAGGGGGCTCATCCTGCATATAGGGAGCTATGTAGGGGCTCATTCTGTATATGGGGACTATGTGAGACCTTATACTGTATATAGAGATATGAAGGGGCTCATACAGTATATAGGGGCTATGTTGGGCTCATCCTGCATATAGGGAACAATGTTGGGGCTCATCCTGTATATATGGACTATGTGAGATCCTCATATTCTACATAGGGGCTATGTGAGGGCTCATCCTGCGTACATGGTATATTATGTATAACGCTGTACATGAGGGAAAAAATGTGCGCGGAACGCTACATGCGCCGCTATCTCTGTTGTTTCCCATCTACAGATGTGCATCAGAGTCCACATCAAAGGGGGAGACATGTACGGTGCATATCGTGAAGGGGTTAAAGGAGTTTTTCATGCTAAACTAAATTTCTGTAATGCATTTATTTCCTGACAGTGTGCACCTTGCAACTTTTCCTGATCAAGCAAGAACAATTTAAATACAACACAGCTAATGTAACAAGTGGTTTCTCAATTTTCAAAACAAAATGCCACTTTTAATGAGTACCATAGTCTTTGTTGTTATTCAACTCCCTCTTAGTACTTAGTAGGGCATACTTCGACTGATATGTCCTTCTGTAAACATGATGTACAGCCAGACACTAGCTTCTGGCAGCATTCCTGAGGAATCTTAGCAAATTCCTCATGGACAATCACCACCATTACACTAATATTCCTCACTTGTGAAGAGAGTGGTTCAAAAGTTACCAGAAGAGATCATTACCTGGCACAAACAAGGATACAAAAAGTAAGGACAATGAATGTTCCTAGAGATATAGTTGGAAGCAGAGTTTGCAAGTTAAAGTTAACTGGAGGTGACAGAGGATGTTATCACAGGCTCACACCAGATTCCCAAGGAGGCAGATGGTCAAAACTATCGATTGTGTGCAGCAATATGGTAGAAGGCCTGAGGTTTCAGTTTTAATATTAAGCTGCATACCAAGCCTGAAGGTCTTCATGCCTGAACTTCAAGAAATGCACCTCTACTGACCAAAAAGGACAAGAAAAGACAGCTTTAAAGTGCTCAAAATCACACAAATAAACCACAGAAGTTTTGGGATTATGTTCTGTGGAATGATGACACAAAACTGGAACTTTTGCAGTCCGCTTACCATCCTTCTATCTCTTCTCTGAACTTGCTCCAGTTTTTCTGTCTTTTTTAAAATGTGGTGCCCAGAACTGGACACATTATTTGAGATGAGGTCTAACCAAGGCAGAGTAGAAGTAGATAATTACTTCTTGTGTTCTAGACTCTATGCTTCTCTTAATATATCACAGAACTGTGTTTGCCTTTTTGCTGCTGCATCACACTTTTGACTCATGGACAGTCTGTGATCTATTAGTATACCCAGTCTTTTTCACACATGCTGTTGCTTAGTTCTATTCCTTTATTTCTGTAGATGACATTTTGTTTTTTCCTGCCCAGATGTAAAATCTTGCATTTTCCCTGTTAAATATCATTCTATTAGTCACTGCCCACTGTTCAAGCTTATCTAGAGCCTTCTGAATACTTTCTCTGTCTTCTCTAGTGTTAGTTATCCCTCCTAGTTTTGCATCATCTGCAAATTGGGGCCAGGATAGAGTCTTGTGGATTCCCACTTGAAACACTCTTCCAATTGGATGTGCAACAATTTATTGCCACTCTTTGAGTACGATCACTGAGCCAGTTATGAATCCACCTAACCGTAGTCTTGTAAATCCCATACGTGGCAATTTTTTCAATAAGAATAGTACAGATACTTTATCAAATGCTTTGTTCAAGTCAAGATATGCAATAAATATACATTTCAATGATCCACCCAGTCAGTGATTCCATCATAGAATGTTAAGGGTATGCCACACTAAACAACATCGCTAACGGGATCGCTAAAAAACGTCACTATTTAGTGATCCGTTAGCGATGTTGTTGTGTGCGGCATGCAGCAACGACGTGGCCCTGCTGTGATCTCGTCCGTCGTCCTAATCGTTCCGGACCCTATTCTGATCGTCGGCGTCCCGCTGGGTAAGTATATATCGCTAAATGTGGCACCTTTTTTAGCGATTTAGCGGTACTTTTGTACCGCTAAAGTCGTTAAGGAGATCGCTAACCGCGATAGCGTCCTTAACGACATCGCTAAATGTGGCCGACACTAGCGATATTGTAAACGATCCGCTAGCGATCTCATTAGTATGCGACGCTAACGAGATCGTTAGCGGGATCGTGTAGTGTGGCAGTACCTTTAGAGTTGGAAGGGACCTCCAGGGTCATAGTGTGATTTACTAAACCATCTCAAACAGATGTCTGTCCAGCCTCGGTTTGAAGACTTTGAAGAACCCACTACCTCTCGTGGCAGCTGTTCCACTTATTGATCACTTACATTGTAAAAAGTTTTGTCTAATATCTAATCTGTATCTCCCTTTCAGTTTCATTCCATTACTTATCGTGTTTCCATGTGAAAATGAGAATAAGGATGATCCCTCTACACTGTGACATCCTTCATATATTTGTAGACAGTTACTAAGTCTCCTCCAAGCCTTCTTTTTTGCAAAATAAACATTCCTTGATCCTTTAACTGGTCTTCGTAGGACATAGTTTGCAGTCCGCTTACCATCTGGTAGCTCTTCTCTGAACTTGCTCAAGTTTTTCGAATCTGATTTTTAAAATGTGGCCCCCAGAACAGCGGAAGGAAATTAGATTAGTCTGGCATAACTTGTTTGCTACAAACCATGCTGGCTCTATTTAATTACTGTATTCTTATCCAAGTACTTACATACATGCTGTTTCATAATTTTTTCAAAGATGTTTCTGGTATAGATGTAAGGCTCACTGTCTGTAATTTCCTGGCTCATCTTCTTTCCCTTTTTGAAGATAGGAACAATATTTGCCCTTCTCCAATCTTCTGGGACTTCTGTTCTCCAGGAATTTTCAAGGTTTTGGCTAGCAATTCTGCAATGTCATCTGCCATCACTTTCATTACCCTGGGATGTAATTCATGTGGACCAGGATATTTAAATGTATATAAATTAGATAGGTGTTTTTCCACCATCTCTCTGTTTTTAGATAGTGTGGATTCTTTTATTCCTTTGATAAGCACAGTGAAGATCAGTTGATGCTACATTTGCTTTCTTAGAGAACACCCATGCAAAATAGGAAATTACAAGTTCGGCCTTTCAATTAATTTTTGACCACTTCACTCTTTTAATCCTTTAAAAATCCAATAGCATCCTTTTTTATTGCTTTTGGTCTCCCTTGCAAGCCTCACTTCATTACTGACTTTAACTCTTCTAAAGCTTGCCTGCATTCCCTGCAGACAGCATTATATTCTTTAGAAATGCCCCCTCTTTACACTTGATATACATTTCTATTTTCATTTTTAGCAAGTGTTTAAGTTTTGTGCTCATTAGTGACGAGCAAGCGTGCTTGGATAAGGTGTTATCCAAGCATGCTCGTTTCCTAATCGAGTATTTTCTGCGTTCTTAAAAAAATTTCATACAAAACCCCTATACCTTTTAGAGTAACACGGGTCAAAAGAGTTTTTTTTAGAAAAATAGCAAATTTTATTATACACAGACTAAAATTACACAAAGTAACAGAGCAACTTTACTAAGCAGGCTTAAATGATCAGAGGAGTAATTAATCAAAAACATTTTTTAAACAGGACATTATGATATAACAACTCATGGGTAATATTCTATAAGTCAGCAAAAAATGGTTATTTATATTGCAATTTCTTTTACACAAAATTCACAGTCCATCAACCATATGCTAATTTTCTATCATATATTAAAAATTACCACGCAGAGTAGTCTAGAATGTGGCATTATTTTTGTCAAAAAATATCATCAAATTTTGTATTTTCATATAATCTGCAGCAGCAAGAAATCTCAAAATTTATTTTGAAACATATGGCAAAATCAGTAAATTATCTAAAGAGAGTCTCTGATCTATGGGGAATATGAAGTTTTTAAAGTCTCCAAAAAAGGGGTTAAAATACCGGTCCCTATATATAGGAATACCAAACCCACATATTAATCGGCCACAATACCGCTAACAACTCTCACCACAATGTGGAACCGCTTGCCATGTGGAGATATAAAACCACACCGCACCATCACCGCTCTGCTACTTTTAAGCCACTCCCTTTCAATGTCCGTATTACATCAAAAATAGACTAAAGGAAAATCCCCTGGGCCTGCGCCTCAACGCACGTTTCACCGTTCTTCGTCAGGAGGCGCAGCCTATCTTAGCTCCGGTAATTATATAGGATCTAACATCCAAATAAATATCCATTTGATTCAGTGCCAGGTCATACAATAGCGTCTTTAATTACTATGACCTTACTTCCCTCACAGCTTTAAGTTCCAGGTAACAGATCGTGACGCGGCGCATGCGACGCAGGGTGCGTCTCACAATAAGGGCACTTCTGTTGTGAGGGCTTTTGAGATGAGTTTTGAGCAGAGGCTCCCTTGGTGGTTACAAGCGGTTGCTGGTCTGTCCAGTGGAGATTGTGAGAATGGGAGTCAGGGTTACTGATGGTTTATTATAAGGGAGTCACCTTCCATCAGGGTTGCGGTGATCAATTGTTTGGTCTATCCTTGAATCCTGTTTCCTTGTAGCCTGCGGTGTGTGTCTGCATCTCTGCTATAGATAAGACATTTTCTTTTTTTTGTTTTTGTGCTTGATTTTTGCATTTTGTCTGCACTTCTGTGGGGGCCTTCGGGTCCCTCTGGGGGCTTTTGCCCTTCAGTTTAGTTCAGCCATGTGTTGTACTTTTGCTTTTACAGTTTTTCAGTGGTGCTGTTTTGATTTGGTTACACCAGAGAACTAATTTAGGTGGTAGAGGTTGGTGATTCAGGTGTTTTTGAATTAGTTGAGTTGGTGCTTTTCAGGGTTTTTCTGGGATTGCAGTAAGTACCCTTCCTATCCTTTTCTATTTAGTTAGTTTGGGCCCCAGGTTTGCTCATTACTATTTTCTGTCTGTGTCAGTATTTTTCTTGTCTAACCGCCTTACATGTTTGGGGGTTTTATTATCTTTGGGGTTTGCTCCGGGGCAGATAGCTTTCCTATTTCTATCTTTGGTGTAGTTAGTGTCTCAGGCTGTGACGAGGCGTCTAGGACCAACGTAGGAAACACTCCACGGCTGCCTCTAGTTGTGGTGGTTAGTCAGGGTACTGGCAATTTAGATTCCAACGCTTGGTGTATTGCACTTTTTACTGCACTCCTCAGTTACCGAAACATAACGTTCACGGCCCCAAATGTAATATTGTATGGTACTCACAGAAGGGAAAAATATTGTGAAAGAAAAAAAGGTTGTTCAGAGTTGTCAGAGATATTTTTCTGTTTGTTGCATTTTTTTTTTTTTCCCTCTGTATCTCTGGGTGCTGGGAAGGATCTTTTCTCTCAATGGAGTTTGCACAGTTGTCTGGCCGTGTGGATCAGCTTGCCACTGAGGTTCAGAGTTTTGCGCATATCTTGCTAGGTTGGCCTGTGAGTGGAACCTAGGATCCCATGCCAGATTTGTTTTTAGGGGTCGAGCAAGTTTCAGAATTTCAAAAATAATTGTAAATTGTTTTTGCCCTTAAAAATAGTCCTCAGGGAACGCTAGCGCAGCAGGTTCAAATTGTCATCTCTCTCCTGGCGGCGATCCTCAGGTTGGGCTTTTTCCCTGACACCTGGGGATTGTTTTGAGTGATGTTGATGCATTTTTTCAGGTTTGGGTTATTGTACGATGAGCCTAATGTCATGATCAAGCTGAAAAAGCCTTGTTGGATTAAATCAGGGGCTTGATGACGCTGAGTATCTGCAGAGATTCCGTAGGTGGGCAGTCCTGACCAAGTGGAATGCGACGCTTTTGGGGCCCTTTTCCGGAAGGGTCGTGTAATGTAAAGGATGTTTGGTGGGATTCCCTGTCCCCTTGGCTCATGATTTATGTCATTGGTTCAAATTGAAGACGTTTGGTGAGCGGAGAAGTATGCGTGGAATAGTGTTGCCTTGTGAACTGCTTCGAATCCATGGTGTGTAGAGTGGTGTTGGGGCACAGCGTCTGAGTTTTGAAAGCGCAATGGGTTTGTTTTCTGTGGGGATGCCTCTCATGCTATTTCGTTGCCCCAAGCGGGGAAAACGTTTTGCACGCTCATTGCTTGGGTAGTGTTCAGACTAAGTTTTATTGAGTTACTTGATATGCCTCTGTCTCGTTTTGCTAGGTTTGTTGATTCTGGAGCAGTATTAATGGGTTGGATTTGATTTTGCTAAACGTTGTGGGTTTCCCTTTATACCTACAAAGTTTTCCCTATGGGGATCGATTCACCCCTTTGGTTTAGAATAACCTAGTTCTCTCTCAGGTGATAAAAGGGGGTTGAACCTGATCACCAGGAGTGCTGCAAATTTTTGGTTTGTATAATCTGCATGATATTGTCGTACTGGGTTTCCTTGGTTACAGTTCATAATCTGTTTTGGATTGGAAATCTGTGTCTGTAACCAGTTGGGGTGCCAATGTGTTAATACCAACCTCTGTTTTTTTTGCCTCCCCAGGCTCAGGATGGTCCTGACTTTTTGATTGTTTTTCTGAGGTATTTAGCGAAAATAAATTGCACTTGCCTCCCTAGGAGCTTTGACTGCGCTATTGAATTAGTGCGGGTAGTAAATTCCCCAAAGGTCGCTTTTAACTTGTCTGTGCCCTGGACAAGCGCTATGCGGTCTTATTTCAAGGAATCATTTGGGAAGGGTATTATCAGACCTCCTCTTCACCCCTTTGGGGGCCGGTTTTTTCTTTGTGGCCAAAAAGGATGGTTTTAAGGCCTTTATTGTTATGTCTTTTGAACAATATTAGTGAATATCAATACTCGTTACCCTTGATTTTGACCTGTTTTCCAGGGTGAAAAAGCTACTTGGTTTACAAGTTGTCAGGGGGGTGTATAACCTTATTGTTAAGCACGGGGATGAATGGAAGACGGGATTCAATACCCTGAAGGGCTTTTGGTACCTAGTGTGCCCTTTGGGCTCATAATGTCCTTCTGTCTTCCGTCCTTCATGAATGACATTTTCAGGGTTTTGGGACAAATTTTGATTGTTTTTTTTGGTGATATCTTGATTTTTTTAATATGGGACTCTCATGTGAAAAATGTTGAATGTATTCCGATTTTGAGAGAGAATCTCTGTATGTGAAGGGATCAAGTGTCTTTTTGGCGTCAGAGGTTCATTTCTGGGTTCTTTTTCCCATCTGTTATTTAAATGGACCCGGTCAAGGTTCAGGCCATCTGTGATTTGGGGCCAACCTACTTCATTAAAGGCTTTCAAGTTTTTGGGTTTTGCCAAAATTTTTGCGGAAATTTATGGTAATTTCTTTGGTTATTGTTAAACCATTAACTGATTTGACCAAAAGGGTTCTGATGTGGTGAATTGGCCCCTGAGGCAGTCTTGATTTCAGGAAATTAAGCAAAAAATTCACTTTCTTCTGTTTACGGCAGCTGATGTTTCTCTGCCATTTCAGGTGGAGGTTGGGTGCTTGAAATTGGGGCAGGTGCCGTTTTGTCCCAAAAAGATCCAGAGACCTAAAAGTAACCTTGTGCCTTTTTCTTCGAAAATTTTCTCCTACGAAGTAATTTGCGTGGGTAATCGGGAGTTATTGGCCCCGAA
>JARQOD010000002.1:343967401-344009707 GCA_033576555.1 Oophaga sylvatica
GGGGCTTATTTCAGCCGAGCCCTAACACATGCGTGCAAGATCACCCTGGCGCAAAGACATAATGTGATTGATACTAGCCATGGCGCACGACCATGCACCCTTTTATAGTACAACTACAGGGCCTGCCAGATAAGGACCAATAGGAAACTGCTCCAGAACACAAGTGGTTTCAGGACCTTCTGGCGGACCATAGGAGCTGCTGCAGTACCTGAGCATGTGACCCCTGATCTCCAATGAGAGAACCCACCCTGGGCATGCTCAGAAGGGGAAAGCAAGGACTTTGTCCCAAAGACGTCTGCTCCGCCGCTAACCAGTACTGGCTACAATAGCAGAGCTGGAGGAGCAGCAGTAATCCTCTGCACAATGTTAGACTGGGCGAGACGCTGGGACCAACATCTAAGCTGAGCAAGTCAACTGCGGCCGAACGGATGGGAGACCGCAGCAGGGATGGCTCGAGATTCCCCTTGTGCAGAAGCAGGAAACTCGAACCCCTAACATTACCCCCCTCCTAGGGCCCCCCCTTCTTTGGCCTCGCTACGTTCAAAGGCACGGATTCTGCAGAGCATGAATATGTTCGACAGGCTCCCAGACCTATCCTCAGGCCCATAACCCCTCAATCCACCCAAAAAATGTTTTGCCCCTTACCACCTTACACCCAACAATGGCGTTCACCTCGTAATCATCCTAGACGAACCCGAGTCCCGGCAGTTGACTCAGGCAACCGGGAGATGACCACGGGTTTTAGGAGGGACACATGAAGGTGTCGGAGATACCAAGGCGGGCGGAAGGGCCAAACGTAAACCACAGGGTTCACCTGCTCGAGAACCTTGAAGGACCCAAAGCGGGGTGCCAACTTAGTGGATTCCACCTGTAGCCTGATGTTTCGGCGGAGAGCCACACTAGGTTGCCAGGAGCAAATGTCGAGCGGACGCCGATGGCATCAGAGAAGACCTCATCCTCTCTTTGAAGCCTGATTGGCATCCCTGGTGCGGTCCCATATGTCCCGTGCCTCCACTGCCCAGTCTGCCACCCTGGAGTCGGCGAAACCACGGGCATGGCACCGGTACCCGCGGATGCTGGCCGTATTTAAGAGGAATGGGGTCTGTCCGGTGGAGTCAGCCACAGCATTGTTTAACGCGAACTCCGCCCACGGGAGCAAGGATGCCCAGTCATCCTGCCTGGCAGAGACAAAATGTCGCAAGTAATGTAACCAAGGTCTGGTTGGCCCTCTCTACCAACCCATTCGTCTCGGATGATATCAAGAGATGTTTAACTCAATACAGAGTAATGACACAACTCTCTCCAGAACCAGATGCAAATTGGGGACCTTGATCGCTGACAATCTTGTCTGGCATACCGTGTAGACGGAAGAATGTCTAATAAATAATGCTGCCAAGGCCCGTGCAGAAGGTAACCGGGGTAGCGGCACTAAGTGCAAACCATTTTGGAGAAGTGGTCGTGATCACCCAAATGATAGTGCAACCCCGAGACTTGGGTAGGCCCACCACAAAGTCCATCCCGACCATCTCCCAGGGCCTTTTTTGCCACCGGCAAAGGAAAAAGTAAACCCAGCTGGCCGTTGTCGAGGGGACTTGTTCCGGGCGCAGGAGACACAAACGCCTGAACATACTCCCTGACGTCACGGCCATATGTGGCCACCAGTAGTCCCTCGCCAATAATTCTGTTGTCCTCTTTGCCCCAAAGTGTCCACCCACCCTGGACGAGTGTGCCCAAGAGAGTACCTCCGTCGCAAATTAGTGGCACAAGTCCTTGCCCGGAGGCACAGACTCTAGCGAAACCGGGCTACAGTTCTCGGCCTCTCTTCGGGAACAATAAGCCGAGGCTCCTCATCCTCCTCCTCTGATGACACTAAGGAGCGAGAGAAGCGTCGGCCCGAACATTCTTCTCACCGGAGAGAAATGGAGGGTGAAGTGAAACCGAGAGAAGAATAGGACCATCTGGCCTGGCGAGAAATTTAGCCGCTGAGCCGTTTGCAAATATACCAATTTCTTGTGGTCGGTGAAGACTTGGAAGGGAAAACGAGCCCCCTCCAGAAGATGTCTCCACTCAGAGAAGGCCAACTTCATAGCCAGCAACTCCCTGTCCCCGATGGAATAATTACTCTCTCTGTGTAAAGGTCTTAGAAAAGAAGAAGCAGGGATCTTCCGACCTTGAGCATCCTTTGATAAAGGATTGCTTCAGCACCAACAGAAGAGGCGTCCACCTCTAAAATAAATGGCTTATCAACATCGGGCGATATAATATGGGAGCACTAGCAAAAATGCGACTTGATGAAGAGAACGCCTTGGAGACCTCCTCAGACCACAACTTGGTTTTTGCTCCCTTCTTGGTGAGGGCTACCAAGGGAGCTACCAAGTCGAGAAATGGGGGATGAACTGACGATAATAATTAATGAACCCCATAAAGCGCGCAACCGCTTTAAGAAATGGGGTTCTTGCCAGTCCAATACAGCCTGTAGTTTGGCAGGATCCATAGCCAATCCCTGGGCGAGATGATATAGCCCAGGAAAGGTAAGGACTCCTGCTCAAACACACATTTCTCCAGCTTGGCATAGAGGGAGTTTGCCCGTAAGAGGTCGAAGACTTTGTTGACATCCCTCCGTGAGATCTATATCTGTGAAAAGATGAGAATATCATCCAGATAGACTGCTACAGAGGTGGAAAACGCATATCCCGAAGATGTCATTAACAAAGTCTTGGAAAACAGCAGGAGCATTACAGAGCCCGAAGGGCATCACCAGGTATTCATAAAGCCCTCCCTGGTATTAAAAGCTGTCGTCCACTCGTCCCCTCAACGGATGCGAATTAGGTTATAGGCACCACGTAGATCTAGCTTGGTAAATAGCCTTGCTCCTCGAACCTATCAAAGAGCTCAGAGATTAGGGGCAACGGGTACTTAATTCTTGACGGTGATGGCGTTAAGACCCCTGTAGTCAATACATGGACGTAATTTCTCCTTCTTCTTTTGCACGAAGAAGAACCCCGCCCTGCTGGTGACACCGACTTCCTAATGAACCCTCTTGCCAGATTCTCCTGAATATACTGGGACATGGCCCCCGTCTCAGGAAGCGAGAGGGGATAGACTCTTCCCCGAGGAGGTTCTGCTCCAGGCAAGAGATCAATAGGACAGTCGTAGGGGCGATGAGGGCGGAAGAGTCTCCGCCGCCTTCTTGGAGAAAACGTCTGCGTATGACCAATAACACTGGGGGAGAGAAGTGAGGTCTACGGTATCTCTGTGGTGGTGACCTGAACGCACTCCCTGACATACCTGCCTCTACATGAATCCACCCCAACCCAGCATCCTCACAGAGGACCACTCAATATGGGGAGAGTGGTGACGGAGCCAAGGTACTCCCAGCAACACCTCCTCTATTCCCTCGGGCAGGACAAGAAAGGAATACTCTCCTGATGGGAAGGGGACATAGACAACGTGAGAGGGATAGTCTGATGGGTGATTTGTGAGGGCAGAGTCGATCCATTCACTACATGCACAGTCACCGGTTTTGGCGAGCATCACCAGAGGTATAGTGTGGCGGAGAGCAAAGGCAGAGGACATGAAATTCCCTCGGCTCCAGAATCCACACAGAGCTCGGCGGTGAGAGTGGATGGACCTACAGTAATTGTCCCCTTAAAGGACAACTTGGTGGAAAATGCCGCATTGTCTAGTGAACCTCCTCCCAAGATCACTAACGCGACCGTTTTCCCGACCGCTGTGGACATTTGTTGGCATAATGTCCTAGCTGCTGGCAGATGTTACAGACCACGGGTACTCGAGCGGCCCGGGACTTAGGTCCTGCTCGAGAAACCTCCATGGACTCATGGGAGTCGGGCGCCTGACTGAAAGATTCCAGAGGTCTGGCGAAGGTGGGAGCCAGTCGGAACCTCTGCCTACACTGGGACCGCTCCAACGTCCGCTCGTGAAAACGGAGGTCGATGCGGGTAGATAATGGCGATAAGCTTCTCCAGTGTGGCGGGAAATCTCCCTGGTAGCCAAGGCGTCTTTCACATGGCCCGCTAGACCTCTCCAAAAACACGGGAATGAGGACTTTATCCGGCCAGTCCAACTCCGAGGACAGAGTCCGAAATTGGACAGCAAAACAGCTGACCAAGGACAACCCTGTGAACTTGCCAGGAGTTGGAGCGCCGCATCATGGGTGACCTGAGGTCCTAGAAAGACCTTTTTTAGAGCCTCCAGAAAACGAAGAGCACTCCACACACACGGTCGTCACGCTCTCACAGCGTGTGGCCCACTCCAACGCTCTGCCTGACAGAAGAGATATTACAAAACCCACTTGTGCCCGATCCGGGGAAACGTGCAGCCAGAAGCTCGAGTTGTATAGAGCACTGACTCACAAATCCTCGACATTGCTTGCTGTCACCAGCAAACTTGTCTGGAAGTGGGAGGTGGGATAATGTGGGGACAGAGGTGGCAGTGGACACACTGGCTGCAGCCACGCTAGCAGCCTGAACAGCGACTGCGGTAACATCCGCAGCTGAGGTTGTGCACTCAAGAGCCGCCAACCTACCCTCCAGCTGCTGGATGTCCTGCAGTAGACGCTGATCGTCCGCCATTTTACTAGCCAGACCCTGGCGCTAGTATTATGTTAGGGCTGGCGGAACGCACAAAATAAATATAAATAATAAGTGCGTTCGCAGCCCGGGGTCCACCGTGCAGGCAGAGCCTGCTGCTAGTAGGATGGCGGTATGGCGAACTGTTACTTCACAGAGTCGCAACTATGGACACTGTGGCCCTATATGGCGGTATAAGCGAACTCTGTTACGCCACAGAGTCGCTAAGGTAGAAACGCAGAAATATGGACTGTGTCCTGTTAACTTCACAGGAATGCACAGACAACTGCTGTGCGGACAGCAGTCCGTAGTAACGCAATCAGCAACGCAATCAGACAATCTCCTCACCGGAGAAGACGGGATTCTAGGGGCTTATTTCAGCCGGGCCCTAAACACGTGCATACAATCTCCTCACCGGAGGTGCCGGTATTCTAGGGGCTTATTTCAGTCGAGCCCTAACACATGCGTGCAAGATCACCCTGGCGCAAAGCACATAATGTGATTGATACTAGCGCATGGCGGCACGACAATGCCACCCTTTTATAGTAGCAACTACAGGGCCTGCCAGATAAGGACCAATAGGAAACTGCTCCAGAACACAAGTGGTTTCAGGACCTTTCTGGCGGACCAATAGGAGCTGCTGCAGTACCTGAGCATGTGACCCCTGATCTCCAATGAGAGATCCCACCCTGGGCATGCTCAGAAGAGGAAAGCAAGGACTTTGTCCTAAAGACGTCTGCTCGCCGCTAACCGGCACTGGCTACAACAGCAGAGCCTGGAGGAGCAGCAGTAATCCTCTGCACAATGTTAGACTGGGCGAGACGCTGGGACCGACGTCTATGCTGAGCAGAGTCCACTGCGGCCGGAGACGGATGGGAGACCGCAGCAGGGACGGCTCGAGATTCCCCTTGTGCAGAAGTGGGAACTCGACCCCTAACACTCAGCAACGATCTCGCTAGCGAGATCGCTGTGTGTGACGAGGGCTTTAGTGTGCGTGTGTAGCCCATTCACTATCTCTATCTATCCCCTACTCCCTCAAGATGGCTGGAACATCATTGTAAGTACATAATTGTGAATAAGCTCCTGTACTTTGTATCTCCCCCACCTCATTGCAGATTGTAAGCTCTCACGAGCAGGGTCGTCTTATTTTTGCTTTAATTATTGTATTCTTAACGTTGTTACTTATGAATTGTGTTTTGAAACTGTTAAACTGTAAAGCGCTGCGGAATATGTTGGTGCTTTATAAATAAAAATTATTATTATTAATTTGGGGCTGAAAGTTATTTTTTGCAAATGGCTTTCATTCAAAATTTTACATGGTTTTTACTTTACTGTTTTTTTGTATCCAGCACATTCAGCTTCAATGTGGTCTTTGGTCATAAATCAGCTAAGAGGAGCTTAAAATAGACAGATCAAAGTTAGAAAGTCTTCTATTGGACTTTTGGAATGAGCTCACTGACAGATTCTCAGTTAACCCATTCAACAGCCAGCAATAGACTGTGCAAAACAGAGGCAAAAAAGGCAAACAATGCAAAATGTTTGTTGAATCCCATTTACAGAAATTATTTTTAGCTAAAAATACATGTATTTAAATAAGAGAAAAAAATTGTCGCCAAAAGTGGACAATCCTTTAGATATTATTATAAGTGATGCATTTCCTTTAAAATCTGTGTTCTGTGGATTAGATCACACTATAAAAGCAACAATATATGAAATACTAATTGGCTCAATTTGTCTAATTTATTTATTTATACAAATAATCTTTTTAAACATATTTAGTACTTGCTACTACAAATGAAAAGGTTTACAACAATAAGAGTCGGTTGGCTAAGCCTGATTTTCGGTCCAAGTGCTGTCTCTAAGTATTCGCTCACATTAGTGTACAAATCGGATGAGTGTAATGTGACTCTTCTGACCAATGTTTTTAAATGAGTCAATGCTGATCTGTAAGTTTATCCTCAGCTGTAATTGGGCAGAGGAAATAATTGCAGCTTGCTGTGTATGACTGCGTATATCAGACGAGACTTGCCAATGTAAATCTATGGATGCAAGAAATAAAACGGACGGCACACTGACCATGCGTATGCCGTCCAATTTTTACACACACATCTCAAAGAAAGACCCAAGAAATTGCATCAGCCAAGTTCAGGAAGTTCACAGCCAGAACCCTGAGAATAGATTCATATTCTGCAGATATATAATTTCACAAGCCTCCTACATATTATAATCCTGAACTGTTTAGTGGCTTTCATGTGGAGTTTATTCTACAGCTTTTTATGCTTATTTAACCAAATAAATAATTAAAATAAAAAAGATATGTAGGATCCCCCCTATTTTATGAAACCAACAAAGGTAAAGCAGACAGCTGTGAGCTGATATCTGTCTGGCAAGGTCCATGGTTATTCCCAGCCTAAAAATACCAGCCCGCAACCACCTGGGAAGTGGGCTGGTGCATCTGCAATTGGGGTTATGGAGCTTGGAGTTGATGTCAGCTGTGATTTGTCAAAAATCACAGCTGACATAAAGCTCTGGTGTTAGTAATGGAGAGGTGTCTATCAGACACCCCCATTATTAATCCAGTAATCAAAAGTAAAAAACACACACACAAAAATACATTTTTGACATAGTTCAGGGAATCCAAAGTAGTTCACAAATGTAAACCTGAAAAACATAAAACGATAGACATAAAAACAAGTCACTGTCCCTCATTCACCAATTTATTAGAAAATAAGGGTTCCACGCAGGTCTGATGTAGTCCAGCGCTTCCCTCGATGTTCCTTGATACTGTCGTTAAAAGTCGCATAGCACTCGCATGACATACGGAATAAAATATGCATGACATTCATCCAACTTCT
This sequence comes from Oophaga sylvatica, assembly GCA_033576555.1. Lineage (NCBI taxonomy): Eukaryota > Metazoa > Chordata > Amphibia > Anura > Dendrobatidae > Oophaga > Oophaga sylvatica. Next base: position 343,974,846 of record JARQOD010000002.1, read on the forward strand.
CAAGATAAGCATCGGAACGATTTTTAATACTCGGATGTGAGCGAACTCTAAAAGAAACGGACAACATACTGATCAATGTTGTTCAATGTATCAGTGCAGATGAGCAATTTTTTTTTCACTGACTGAATCTGTGTGTGACAAAAATTTCAGGATGCACTAACTTCTCCATTTGTCAGATGGACTCACCAATTCAGGTTTATCGCTACACAAAAAAAATGGATGCCATACAGAACCACAACATAGGAAATTGTAAATGGTCTTGTAAATGATTAATATAGCTGCTGTTGTAAAAAAAATGAGTTTGCTGGATGAAACATTAAACTTTTGATTCAAAAGTAAATCTAGTTGTCAATGTAAGAAATTTCAATGTAGGATTTTTACCGTAATTTTCTTATGCAGATATTTTTAAGTGGTGGATATCATTTGCTAACAGCTGACATACAGAAAGCATGGATCCACATACAACAAGGAGGATTACTTGTTGACATTCCTGGCATGAACCGATTAAGACAAAGGTAAGGTGAACATGAATACATCCAGAATTACATAATCCTTAATTTTTCACTTGAAGTATATATTTCACATTTCATGTGAAAAAGTAGATACACCATTCAAAAGGTTTTTTTTAAATTTTTTTTATACATTTAAAATATGTGGATGTATGAAAACTTAATATTGATACAAACTATATGAAGATAAAGGTGTTATTTTAATGGTGTTTACCTAAGTGTTCATTTGGCAAATATTAGTCATTCCCTAATGTTCTTTTTGGACAGGAAAAGTTTACCTCTGGCACACCTTCCATGTACTGTAGATCTAATTTTCTACTCATATTTTATTAGTGACAAGAACTGTGATGAAATTTATTGGGTCTTTTTGCAACATGGGCAAAGAAAAAGAAATGCCTAAGAAGAACTAGGAACACCCGTATTAAAAATGTGAACAACTTTATTAATGGGTATCCAAAAAATGTGCACAAAAACACACAATGACAATTAAACAATTAAAAGCAACATATACAAAACATGCCATAGAATAATGGCAATGAATGCCCCCCACACAGGATGTTTGGAACCATTTACATATGCACTTGTTCTGACTTAAGCGTCTATTTGGGGCGTTTCTATTGGGGCTCAAATGCGTCCTCATTTACGTCACCAGAACATGCGCCGTTGAGTTATGCTGTTCGCAAATTTCGATTTTAACAGGCGCCTGCGCAGTGATACCTTCTTGAAAATCTAGTGAGGTATTCTCTTTTAACTTCGCTGTTTGCGCATGCGCCGTTGTAGTTTAATCTGGCTGCGAGCGGTCACGTGTGCCTCAACACATCGTTAGACTAACTTTATCAAATAATGACACTAACAAGATGGCCGCAACCATGTGTTCTCCAGTTGTCTCTTGCTTCATGTGGTTAGTATTCAGCTGCTCATTATTTACTCTAACATTTTTGGGTATATATACTCCTGACATGTGCGGGTTTAACACATCATTTCCCTGAGGAAGCCACGTGTGGCGTGGCGATACACGTGGGGTTCTTTTTTGAATCCCCCCTCTCTCCCTCTGTTTCCTTGCAGCTACCATGGCTCCTCATGATTTATTCCATTGTTTTGGCATTTTTTGTGCCATCATTTTGACTCTTTTACTTCATGCCTTCTAGGAGTACACACATCTGTTTGCTGCATTATAGATGAGCTTATACACCTCTGGGTTTGTATCAGTGTTTATATTCCTATACATCAGACCGGTGCTATTGATTTTGTCATTTTCATTTTCTCATATGTTGCTGTGAATTGTTCAGGCATTTGGTTTGCTCATCTTTGCATATTTTTTGTGTTCCCTTGTTCATTCCATATTGTACACTCTTTTCTCTTTGGAGCCTTGATAGCATATTTCATATGCTGCTGGGGATCAGTTGTGTGGGGGGCATTCATTGCCATTATTCTATGGCATGTTTTGTATATGTTGCGTTTAATTGTTTTTAATGTCATTGTGTGTTTTTCTGCACATTTTTTGGATACCAATTAATAAAGTTGTTCACATTTTTAATACGGGTGTTCCCAGTTCTTCTTAGGCATTTCTTTTTCTTTTCTTTGCCATTGTTCTTTAATTGCCTTTTTGGTGAACTCCTTTATATATATTGCTTTTGAGTAGTGCACTCCTTTTGCCAGTTTTCCAAGTCTTTTTGCAACATAGTGCAACTTAAAACTTTAAAGAGGTTGTTGAGTACCTGAACAACCTCTTTTTAAATAATGTACTCCCCTTCATAAAATAAAACAGCCTATATTCACCTCCTGTGCTGATCCAGTGATCGGTCTCCTGGGGTTTTCTGCAGGGTTCCCATGGCTTAACAATGTCAGACTAGACTAGACACCAACATCTATAGAATGGTGCTGTCACCAGAGGTGTGCATAAGGTGTGTTAAGAATATCGGGATATAATTTCATACCAATCGACTGTACCATATCCGATCCGAGATTATAGACCTCTTTCAAAGTGTGAAGCTCAGACAGAACACATGGCAGTACAGCTTCAAAAGCTACAAAGTGGAAAAACTAACACCCTCAGCAGCCTAGCTGGTACCAAAACCTTCCTGGCAGTATGAACCCCAATTGAAGCCCAAGCTACTTAACTGCTTAAATCAAATCCCCCCAGAAAATTGGGAACCATAATTTCATAAGGAGTTGTGGAGTTATCGAACTTCCTAGTGTCATGGTTTGGACAGGGTTCATGCCCTGCCCTCGCAGGGTTAATTGTATTTGGCCTCCTTTTGGATCTGGGAGGGGTATTTATAATCACTCTGAACAAGGGTTCTCTGACAGTTATACTCTCGTTCTGTTTGTGTGTCTGACCCCCTGGTGTGCGTGTGCATACTACTTTTGTTTGACTGCTTTCTGTATTTACTCGCTTGGCTTTTCTACTCTGTGTTTGTTTGATTCCCTGACCTTCTGGCCTGTTTTATCTGACTATCCTTCCGTCTCACCTTCGGTACCTCATTTACCTCCTGGTTTTGACCTCGGCATGTTTGACTTCTCTCCGGCGCCGTCCAGCTCCCCTGCACCTGGCGCCTATCTCCGCCCTTGGCCACTCCCCCTCAGTCTCGTGGTTCAGGTCATGCTCACTACCCAGTGAGTGCTGCACCGCTCTTCTCGTGGCACCCTTACTGCGGCTAGTCACCTGCCTCGCAGCAGGTACACCCGGGGTTTGTGACACCTAGCCGTTTATTGGTTACATTTTCGACATCTCTGGAACGGGCCAAAAGCTTGCCTGGGTCTCGACCAATTCTTGCACCCCAGGGTGGTGAGTGTTATGATTTAGTAACTGAGGAGGACAGGAGCAAAAACAGCCAAGGAAGCCGAACACCCAGAGAGTTTGGGAACTAATGGGTTGCAGACCCCTAAACTAACCGCACAACTAGAAGCAACCGTGGGACGTACCTACGGTGACCTAGACACCTCGACACAGCTGGAGAGTTAGCTACACCTAAAGACAGAAAGGGGAAAGCTAACTGCCCCAGAGTAGTGCCCCAAAGGAAAAGGTAGCTCCCACACATATAATGGCGGTTAGACAAGATGAAATACAAACGCAGGTAGAAAATGGAGTAAGCAAACGCTGGGGCCCAAAACTATCTAGATAGGACAGGACAGGAAGGAATACTGTCTGCAACCCAGCAAAACCCTAGGAAAAATTTTAACACTTCTGATTCCAAAAATGCTGAGACCACATGATCTCGCCCCCGCTTAATCAGAACTCTGGTGTGAACACGCAGCTACCCAGCAGCCACTGAAATAACAGGGACAGAGCAAATGAACAGAAACAAATGAGAAACAGAGACCAGTGCAGGCCTCAGCGGGGACCCGGCTGACCTCACTCAAAAGGGCAGCAAAAACAAGGAAAAGCAAAACCACAGAAGAAAGGCAGAAAATAACTTATCTGAATTTTTGCAGGAGACAGCAGAAACCCAGCTGACTTCCAAACTAGACCAGGAAGAGAAACTAATCACCGGCGAGGATCATGGGAGGGCAGCTCACTTATTTCTGCCCAGTCCGTCCCCCTGATTGCCACTCCTCTCTCTCAGGTGATGGACCTCTGTCATTCAATACAGCTTCAATACCATCAGCAACCACCAGAGGGAGCCCCAGCTCAGAAGTCATCTCCAAAGTGTTCACAAAAGGGGAGATACATAGAATGGCTAGTAGCAGCCAGGTAGTGAAACAATGTTTGGTCTCCAAGCATAACAGGGAGCCGGCCGTATCCGATGGCACACTAATCGCCGCCCTATGACCTGCCATTGAGAAGTTATGGTCCATCATAGATTTTGTAGTCTCAGCTACTAGAGCCAAGGAGAGGGAAACTAGGACCATTCAAGGGACGGGAAAAGGAGTGACCGACTAAGGGCTTCATGCTCATGGGAGGCTGTAGCCCTTTTTTCACTTCTGGCAGGGTCACTCCATGTATTGTGTTGGAAGAAACAGGAAACAGCTGGCACCCCAAACGTCCCATGTGTCTGCCAGCACTAAGGCCTAACATCAAGCCCGTAACTGACTTCTCTGGTTTCTGGCCCGATGTAATCATGGTAATAGACCGAACTTATATCTAGTGAGTACCTGGTGGCAGTCCTACCGGGCTGGTAAGGCTCCGTTGCACTGGTGCCAGTGATAAAGGTCTCTCATCCTGTCAGGGTTGTGAGCGAGTGTTGTTCCATGCCAGTAGTTGCATGGGCCACACTTTCTCACTCTCTCTTCCTCCCTGTGCACTTGCGGACAGGGGCTGTCTGTAATATTGTGCCAAGCTGACATTACTCATGCCCGGAGGGTCCTGATCGTCTCATTGATGAACATGGGCAGACTGTACCGCGTGAACCCCCCAACGTATTAGTGACGTCAGGCGGGGCTGGTGTCTTTATTTTATGAGGGAGACTGCATTATTTAAAAAGTTGTTGTCCAGGTATTGGACATCCTCTTTAGGGATACGTCCACACAGGTGATATATACAAAGAATTTGCCACTGTGTATTACAGTAGCAGCGTCATAGATGAGATTTTACAAAATTTCCAGCACAAATTTACCAGTCCTTACAATATTAATTCTCAATTATGCCAATTTATGCTGCAGTTATTGCCTTTGTAATGCAACTTTTTCCCCATACAGGAAAACATTGGTGTTGTATGACAGCTGCAGTAAACGAATACTATTTTGTAGAGGTTACTTTTTATTTTTTAATTATTTTTGGCTGATCAATGTAAAGCAATAGTGTGAAGTAAACCCACCGTCCTTCAACGATATCATACAATACAACAAAAAAATTTGGCATGGATGAGGGTTTGTTTTGGATTTTTCTTAAGTTTTTTGGCTTGACATCTGTGGGATCAACCTTTTTACTGTTTTATTTTTATTGTTGTCTAAAACTTAATTACATTTGTAATTCCACTAGGAATACTGCTTATTGCGCTGTGCCTTGCAACAGGAAAAAAATAAATTATTAAGGTAAACTAATTACTACTTTTTATGTGCAGGCAAGTCCGTGAACTGTCTCCAAGGCTCCAAGGTATGTAATGTCTCTTGCAAATAATGAAGCACAATGTTCTCCTGTTTTCAGTGTCATAATTTATAAACAGAAGCCTTCATATATGACACTTTATTCTGATATATACAGTAGATGTCTAGACTTTGTTTATTGTTATTTATTGCTAGAAATTACTAAATGAAATTAATAGTTGTTTTCTTGCTCTCACTCCTTCTAAGTTTGAAACTCCCAGAGCAGCTTTTTCCCTAAGCTTAAACATTAGCCTCAGTTGTCCCCAGCATGTTTTCTGGTTTCACACATAGCGTCTTTGATAAAATGCTGAAATGTTTCATCTTTTTTTTCTCTTGCTAGGTGTTCCATTGAAGTTTTTAATACAATATGAAAAGTGCTGTATGCATTAGGTTATGTTCACTTGTTGCTTTTTTACTGTGTTTTCATGCATCCAAAACCTGATCTCTTGGCAGTTAAAAAGCTGCAGCCAAAGTGCAGCTTTGCTGCCTTTTTTGCTGCTGTTCATGCTGCTTTTTTCAGAATCCCAAAGTTCAGCTTTTCTTCGACCATATAAGCATGAACAAGGTGTTAAGCCACCAATGCAAGACATATGTAAAACCATAAAACATTTTTGGAAAAAAGGGCAATTTGATCAAATTAAGGCGAAAACGTTTTTATGCAGGAAAAAATAGTGACTTTTCTGAACAAAAAAGCTGGATTAATATATGAAGCGCAGCCGCAAACTAAGGTTACTTGAGTTCATGAAAAAATACACAATTGCAAATGTAAAAACATCAGGAGTTGTTATGGCAGTGTTTACTTAACACAATGGTAGAGAATTTAACCCCTTAGTGACAGAGCCATTTTGTTGACTGGGCCAATTTTTACAATTCTGACCACTGTCACTTTATGAGGTTATAACTCTGGAACGCTTTAATGAATCCCGCTGATTCTGAGATAGTTTTTTCGTGACATATTGTACTTCGCGTTATTGGTAAAAAAAATTTATATGACTTGCGTTTATTTATGAAAAAAAACGGAAAATTTTTTATGCCCTTAAATCAGAGAGATATGTCACACAAATTTCATAATAAATAACATTTCCCACATGTCTACTTTACATCAGCTCAATTTTGGGCACAAATTTTTTTTTTGTTACGAAGTTATAAGGGTTAAAATTTGACCAGCGATTTCTCATTTTTACAACACCATTTTTTTTTTGGGACAACATCACATTTGAAGTCACTTTGAGGGGTCTATATGATAGAAAATACCTAAAAGTGACACCATTCTAAAAACTGCACCCCTCAAGGTGCTCAAAACCACATTCAAGAAGTTTATTAACCCTTTACGTGCTTCACAGGAACTGAAGTAATGTGGAAAGAAAAAATTAACATTTAACTTTTTTTGCAAAAACTTTACTTCAGAACCAATTTTTTTTATTTTCACAAGTGTTAAAAGAAAAAATAAACCACAAAATTTGTTGTGCAATTTCTCCTGAATACACCGATACCCCAAATGTGGGGGTAAACCACTTTTTGGGCGCACGGCAGAGGTCGCAAGGGAAGGAGCGCCGTTTGACTTTTTCAACGCAGAATTGGCTGCACGCCATGTCGCGTTTAGAGAGCCCCTGATGTGCCTAAACAGTGGAAATCCCCAACAAGTGACCCCATTTTGGAAACTAGACCTCTTAAGGAACTTATCTAGATGTGTGGTGAGCATTTTGAACCTCCAAGTGCTTCACAGAAGTTTATAACGTAGAGCCGTGAAAATAAAAAATAATTTTTTTCCTCAAAAATGATTTTTTTAGCCCGCTATTTTTTTATTTTCCCAAGGGTAACAGGAGAAATTGGACCCCAAAAGTTGTTGTGCAATTTTTCCTGAGTACTCTGGTACACTGTTTGGGCGCACGGCAGGCTCGAGGGAGGGAGCGCCGTTTGACTTTTTGAACGCCACGTCGTGTTTGGAGACCCCCTGATATGCCTAAATAGTGGAAACCCCTCAATTCTAGCTCTAGCTCCAACCTAACCCCAACACACGCCTAACCCTAATCCAACCCTAAGGCGGTTTCCACACGTCAGGAAACACAGCGCTTTGGACAGAGCGGAAAGTCCGCCCAAAGCCCCGCCCCCTTGTGAATGCGCAGTGAATCCGGATGTGCTCATTGAACACATCCGGAATCACCGCAGCGCTGCATAGGCCTGTGTTATTTCCCTTGCGGCGAGGAAGCGTCGCCGCAAGGAAATAGGACATGCTGCGATCTGAAAAGACGCGCCACATGTCCGTTAATGCAGGTCTGCCGCCTGCGTGTTTTTATGCATAGTGGAGACGGGATTTCTTGAAATCCCCTCCACTATGCTGTAACATCTGGACGCTGCGTGTTTGACGCTGCGCCAGCACACAGCGTCAAACATGCAGCATTTACTGAAGAAATCCTGATGGTGGAAACACACCCTAAGGGCTCATACTCACATGCTGGAATCGTCATGTCGCATGTGAAATCCAGCTCTGGTGCGCATCGGGAGTGACGCGTGCAATAATACATGCAGCCGCCTCAGTCCCAGGCCGGCCAGAGCTGGGATCACTGGAGCATCGGACGATTTCCACGCATGTGAGTATGAGCCCTAACCCTAATCCTAACCCTAATTCCAACCCTAATTGTATCCCTAACCCTTAGGCTAAGTGCACACGTCAGGAATTTTCGCGTTTTTTTTCGCGTTTTTTAAAAAACGCAAGCATTAAGCATCCTATTCATTTAAATGCATTCCGCAATTTTTGTGCACATGCAGCATTTTTTTCCGCGAAAAAAAAAAAAAAAGCAACATGCTCATTAATTTCGCGTAATCGCGGCAATTCCGCCACCATAGGAATGCATTGAACCGCTTACTTTCCGCATGTGGCTGTGTCCACCATGCGCAATGTAAGCGGTTAATGTGCGGATGGTACCCAGGGTCTGGAGAAGAGGAGACTCTACTTCTAGGCCCTGGGTACCATATCCCTGGTAAAACAATAGTTAAAATAAAAAAATAATGATATTCTCACCTTCCGGCGGCCCCCGCAGCCTTCCCGCCTCTCAGCGACGCTCCCGGCCAATCCCGGTCCCAGTAATGCATTGCGAGAATCGCCCCAGATGACGTAGCGGTCTCGCGTGATGCTACGTCATCGGGGTCATTGTCGCAATGCATCCTTGGGAACGGGATTGGCCGGGAGCGTCGCTGAGAGGCGGGAAGGCTGCGGGGGCCGCCGGAAGGTGAGAATATCACGATTTTTTTTTTTTTATTATTATTTTTAACATTAGATCTTTTACTATTGATGCGACATAGGCAGAATCAATAGTAAAAAGTTGGTCACACTTGTCAAACACTATGTTTGACTCGTGTGACCAACCTGTCAATCAATTTTCCAAGCGATGCTACAGATCGCTTGGAAAACGCTAGCATTCTGCAAGCTAATTACGCTTGCAAAACGCTAGTTTCTGGTGGGAATACGCATACCAATAAAAATGCGTATTTCCCGCAGCAGAGAAGTGCGGGATTGCCGCGGAAATTTCCGCGGCAATTCCGCAACATGTGAACTTAGCCTTATTGTATCCCAACCCTCATTGTAACCCTAGCCCTAACGCTAACGGAAAAATGAAAATAAATACAATTTCTATATTTTATTATATGTCCCTAACTAAGGGGGTGATAAAGGGGGGGTTTATGTACTGTTTTTTTTATTTTGATCACTGTGATAGTTTATCACAGTGATCAAAATGTACTTTTGCAGAATGAATGAATCTGCCGGTAGGCAGATTCGGCGCTATTTTCTTTTACAGGGAGAAGAGCCGTGAGCTGACAGAGGGGACACCGGGAGGTACCGGGGGAGCGGATCGGGGGTCCCGGGGACCCTATTTCTCTCCCCTCTGATGTGCTATCACATCAGAGGGGAGAGAAATTACATGCAGGATCGCAGATTTTTTATTTCTTTTGCAATTGCCGTTATATGGTTAATAACGGCAATTGCCAAAGCAGGGGGACTGCGTGGGACCCTAATTATGTTCTCTGGGGTCTCGGCTGATGGGAGTAGCCGAGACCCCGGAGAAAATCGCCCAACCCCCCCGGCACATCGCGGCTGGCACACTGCGCATGCGCCCGCCATTTTCTCGCCAATGGAGCATGACGGCGGCACCGGGGGACACAGGAGGGCCCTAGGACCACCAGAGGCCACAAAGGGGGGATCGAGGACCCTATTTCTCTCTCCTCTGATGTCCGATCACATCAGAGGAGAAATGTTGCTATCGCCGTTATAGAGTTAATAACGGCGATCGCAACACCGGGGTCGGTAAAACGACCCGAATCATGTTCTCTGGGGTCTCGGCTACCCCCGGCAGCCAAGACCCCGGAGAAAATCCGACTGTGGGTGGCGCTATACACTTTTTCCACAACGCCGTTAATTAACGGCGCTGTGGTTTAAGTACCCTTAACTACCGCCGTTGAAAGGCGTATCAGCGGTCGTTAAGGGGTTAATTGGTAGGGCATTGTTTACTTTTACACATTGGTAGGGCATTGAGATGGTAGGCCATTGTTTACTGTCACACATTGGTAGGGCATAGAAATGGGCAGGCATTGTTTAACAGATATCAATAATTTAATTAAAATGTACTAATACTAACTCCATTCTCATGTGATATTATGGTCTAAACATTGGAAAACTATCTACCTTTTTCTTACCAAATGCACTGCAAAAACTGATAAGCTTTCTTTGGCTGAAAAAATGCTGCAAAAACGCTAAAAGAATTTAAATGCTGCAGTTTCTGAAAACGCAGTCATTTTCTAATTCAGTTGGGAAAAAAACCAAACATGTGCATTAAATTTCTGAAATCTGATAGCTTTCACTGCTACTGTAAAAAAGCAGTTTTTAATTTGCATAAAAAATGCAGCTCAAAAAGCCCAACGTGTGAACATAGCCTTATTTTTACTTCAAAATGTAGCATGCTCTGGGTATAATGCAAATAGCCTCATCAGAGCGGAAGAAGACTTAAACTCTGGCACCACCTATTGGATGTAGTCCATTTGCCAGATTCTACGATTCTGAGTTTCTCTGTCTTTCACCCCTTAACCCAGGGGTGGGGAATCTTTTTTTCTGCCAAGGGCCATTTGGATATTTATACCATCCTTCGGGTGCCGTACAAACTCTGCCCACAAAGTACATCCTGACTCTGGCACTGGTGTCAAGACGTAATTTTTCATTGCCTGCCCTTCAGTGTTCAGTAGTGAACACTGTGTGTGTGTGCTAACAGAGCAAGAAGAAATTAATGAGCTGGTGGCAATCAAGCTCCCTTTCCAAGAATGCGGTCCCTGAGAATCTGCCCGGGGGCCGGATAAAAGGTCATCGAGGGCCGAAATGGTCTGGGGGCCTGAGTTTCCCCACCCCTGCCTTAACCCCTGTACAGTGATCTAGATTTACACAAGGACCACAGAGTCAGCTGCTGACTGGTGGAGGAAGGATTGTCAGCTGCTGTCTGGTGGTGGCAGGAAGATGGGTCATCACGTGAGGCCAATATCAAGCAGTCACGTCAAGAATGAAATCAGAAAGCAAGTGTGTAGTCACAATACAACAAAATACAAGCCCAGGTAACAAAACAAGATTAATCAGGAGACACAGCATGGGCAAGGACTAGGACTATAGACTAAGACCTGAACTTATTGACTGGCAGTGGAATTCAACGGTTTAGGTACTCACATAGCAGCCTTGCGGCTCTCTGGAAGGGGTAATTAAAACCAGACAAGAAATAACCCTGTAGCAGCCTGATTTAGTGACACCAAAAGTCCCATGAATTAAACAGTACGGTCGCGCGTTTCACGCCACAAAGGTGAGGTGCCACGCAGTGGCAGGCACGGAAACAGGGGACAGGAACCAGCACAGATGTTATAATTACTTGCTGTTTGTTACGCTTTAACTGCGTGTCCCTCCCCCGGCCTGTGTCCCTGGACTGCAATGTAATCAGGCTTACATTAGCATTCCTTGCCTGTATCTGGTGGGGACATGCTTGTCTTTGTTCCACTCTGCAGGGGGCATCACCAATACACAAACCTTTACAGAGACTGCAGACAGGGTTTCTGGAATGTTCTTGGTCCTTGGAGCTATGTTTAAGGGGGTGGGTGCTGGGATCAGCCCCTTTGTTGGGCAGAGATACTAAGAGTGGTAGGACAATAAGCCACATGTTCAGTTAGTTGATGCTGTGTGCTTTGAAGGACAGGGATCTGCAGCTGTGGCTGGATCCTCGTATCATGTATGGAGATTGGAGATTATTTTGCCACATGGAATTGTGATGTCTCACCACCCTACTGGATTTGAGGACTAAATCTAAAGACTGCAGTTGGGTGTTGACGGGCCAGGAACTAGGATCTTATGCTGAGGCGAGATCCTAGTGCCCGTGTGTGGATCCCGTGGAATGGTGTTATGTCCCTCATCTGTTGGATCCATTGAACTCATCCCAGGATTATTTTGTCTTTTCCCTGGCGTCGGATTACGGGGTGGCGCCCCCAGAACTGTTTCCCTCTTGGTGTGGACTCATTGTGTACTCTTAAGCTATTGATATTTTATGTTATGTGCTCCCTGTCTCAATAAATCCTGTTGGATTGATCTTCGGCCTGCTGTCCCTTCCTGCTCTGTCGCACACACCGTCACAACACTCGCGCCCTGGCTGGGCGACTCGAGCGTGGGATTGTGGCCCCACTGTGCCACAAACCAGACCACCCTGGAATGGGCGTGACTAAGCAGCTACCTTGGTGTTCGCTGGAGCCTCTGATGGTGAGGTCTGGCTTATACGGCGGGTAGCTGCCAGATACCATTCCAGGGCGGTGTCTGGCTGTAGCAGCTGATCCCACTGGGAATAGAACACCATGACATGTGCGGGCAAGAGTTGATGTGCACGGCTGGCACTCTGGAAGACAGGCACAGCTGGTACTCTGGCAGGCAGGCGGGCACGGCTGGCACTCTGCCAGGCACGGCTGGCACTCTGGCAGGCAGGCGGGCACGGCTTGCTCTCTGGCAGGCAGGTGGGCACGGCTTGGACAGAAGGGACAGGAACTGACTTGGAAGGGACAGGAACACGGGCAGGAATGAGTGGTATATGGGAGCAGGTAGAGACCTGTTCAGACTGGAGTAGCCAGAACTGATTCGGGAAGGACTGGAACACGGACGAATATGAGTGTTATATGGAAACAGGTAGGGACCTGTTCAGACTGAAGGAGCTGGAACTGATTCAGGAAGGACAGGTATACAGACACGTATGAGTTCTGTGTGGGAACAGGGGGGACCTGTTCAGACTGGATGGACAAAGACCCGCAGGATGCGAAACGGGAGCAGAGCAGAACAGCAATGAGCGGAATGGGAGCAGAGCAGAACCGCAAGGAGCGAACGGGAGCAGAGCAGGACTGCAAGGAGCGGAGCAGAGAGCAAAGCAGAGCCGCAGGTTGTGGAGCCGAGAGCAGAGCAAAGCCGCAGGTTGCGGAGCCGAGAGCAGAGCCGCAGGTTACGGAGCAGAGCAGAGTCGCAGGTTGTGGAGCTGAGAGCAGAGCCGAGCCGCAGGTTGTGGAGCCGAGAGCAGAGCAGAGCCACAGGTTGCAGAGCCAAGAGCACAGCAGAGCTGCAGATTGCAGAGCCGAGAGCACAGCAGAGCCACCAGAGCCACAGCTTGCAAAGCCAAGAGCACAGCAGAGCCGCAGGTTGCGGGCAAAGAGCAGAACAGAGCCACAGGTTGCGGAGCTGAGAGCAGAGCAGAGCCGCAGGTTGCAGATCCGAGAGCAGAGCAGAGCCGCAGGTTGTGGAGCCGAGAGCAAAGCAGAGCAGAAGTAAACACAAGGATACACACAGCAGGGTGGGGAAGGCTACGGACAAGGATACAAATAGGTACAAGTATAGGACACAGTTCAAACAGGGTCAGGTACGGGAACAGGTACAGGATAAGGATTCAGGACTGAGTATGCAGCCCTCAGGAGGTGGAACACAAGAGACAAAGGATACAGGTACGGGCCAGGGTATGCAGCCACTTGGGAGGCGGAACAGGAGAAATAGCAGGACAGGACCTGGCAACTCAGCAGCAAGATACAGACTGACAGAGTTTATTGCTCGGGCATCTTCCAATGGGTGGGGATGCCTTAAGTACCTGATGCCTCTTGGAAATTGGCTGGGGACACCTTAGGCTGGTTTCACATTTGCATCTGTAGGCACAGCGTTTGATCCGCATGCGTCATGCGTACATATCTTTAATATGGTTTACCATGGACATGCATTATCATGTGTTTGCGTATGCATGCGTCATTTCACGGTGTCCAGCTAACACAACATGTTGCATTTTTTGAAGCGTCAAATATGCGCAGTCATGCGCATTCGGATGAGTGCGTAAAAAAAAACGCATTACTGTCTATAGGAGCGCATTGGTACGCAAGGACATCGCATGGATGCGTTCGATACGCATGTGGACTTCAGACAGCGCATGTCCAGGAACTGATTACAGCACCTGGAAATATCAAACGCATGCGCATAAACAACGCAAACGCATGCAAAAACACATACAAATGCAGCGGGTTTTTTGGCGTCATGTGTAAGAATATGCAGATAAAAAACGCTGCATAAACATGCGTATACAGATGATACGCTGCAGACATATGCGCAAATGTGAACTTAGCCTTAGGAAGGTGCACACTGTCTCTGTAAGACTCAGGAACTGCCGAAGCCGCCCTAAGCATACAGCCAGGAAGTATGCAGCAAGCAAGGACATGAGGCCCAGAGCATGGAGCCGGCAGAGGACAGAACTCAGAGCATGGCCCGGAGTGGTGAGTAAGATGGGAGATGGGAAGCCATGCAGTAATGCCGGCAGTGATGTTACACTGTTCCATCATACGGTGGCTTTGTGTATTGATTTTGAATAGAGCAGTCCACAATAAAGTCTGTGACTGTGAGCCCTTGCGGGCAGGGTCCTCTCTCCTTCTGTACTTGTGTGTGCCTTGTATTGCTCATGTTTACTGTACTTGTCTATATTTGCCCCTCTTCACATGTAAAGGGCCATGGAATAAATGGCGCTATAAAAATCTATAATAATATAATAATAATAATAATTTTATGGATGTGCTGGACTGACTAACTATATATGCAGAAATAGCAGGTAAACACCTTTGATGGTTTGTGTGCCATCTGTTTCAATTTCAACTGCTGGTCACCGCTCCTTTGTTGCAGGTGAAGCGTGTCTCTGGCCTGGCTCCATATTAGGTTTTGTCAATGGGGATTTCTCTGGAGAAATGACTGAGGATTTCTTGTGGGAAACTCCATACCTTGTAGAGTTCAAGTTTAAAGTACATACCGTTCTCTTGAATCTGCATCTTGGTTTAGCTCTAAGTCAAATTTCTTCTACCTCCTTGACTATGTGACCTTTAATACAATACTAAAAACTAAACACACAAAAAAAGTTAAATCAGCATACAGTATAGACTGCAACAAGTAAATAAGTACATAGTGATGGTACATGTAAATAACATAGAGCACTTAGTTAAAGGGAATCTGTCACCCCAAAATAGCCATATCAGATAAAGATATGGCTGAATAGTGCGTCCCATAACTAAGCTAACGGTGGGTATCATAAATCATGATACCCCCGTTTTCATATCAAAATACCTTTTTAAAGTTGGTGATTGTACGTGTCAATCACTGCAGTCAGGTCAGGAGGGCGGCGGTTTTCATGTCCTCCCCCGCCCCCGCTCCTCGTCATCTGTTGCGTATCGCAGACTGTGAATACCACAGACGGCGTTAGGTTCCCGCAATTGCGCAATTCAAAATCCTGCCCGGCGCATACGCAGTATGCTTTGCCCAACAGTGGGCAAAGCATAAAATGACTACAGCGCATGCGCTAGTCTTTCCTTGCCCCGGAAATTACTGCTTGCCTTGGATGACTTCCGGGCAAGGAAAGACTAGCGCATGTGCTGTAGTCATTTTATGCTTTGCCCACTGCAAGTAAATAAGTACAGCAAGTAAATAAGTACATAGTAATGGTATATGTAAATAACATAGTGTACTTAGTTAACGTTATATTGATCAATACCAAAAACTAGTTTTTCCTCTATTGTTACACTATTATTCCAATGTAATGTTAACACTAATCTATCCAGATTACAAAATTGTGCTTATGTACGTAAAAAAATAACACACTTAGGACAATAAAATATGTTTTTAATTATGCATTTTTTTTTACAGGCACATTGGTTACTGAGAATTTTAAAAAAATCTTGCCTTTTGGTGTAAAAAATATTGTGCTGAAGATCATTCCAAAGAACAATTCTGATAATTTAAATGCAAGTACATAAGTCCTTTGAATTAGACATTTTATAAACAAAATCTTCTGTGTTTCCTTGTTAATATTTTTCTATACTATCCTTTTCTTTCACTAGACTTTTTTAAAAGATTTTGATCCAACTGACTTACTGATGACATTGTCTGTGTGTTCTGGTCATGTGAAGTTTTGTTCCAAAAACAGTGTTTTGAAACCAGTTCTACTGGAACAAGTAGAAAAAAATGAAGCTATAAACAGAGCGGAGAGTTTTTTTTACTGAAGTTTAATGGTAAGCTGTTTCTATTAAAAAATCACATTGCCATCAGTTTTTGTTCAAAAATAGTTAAATTATCAATTACATTTTTTAAAGATTTGCACAAATATTTAAGTTAATATTAGCTCTCAAAGTGCCATATTTAACACAGAATTTTGAATGTAATTTTATGTAATTTAAGAAAAAAGTAGTATTTAAAGAAGGCTTTCACCTCTTTTAACATGTTAAACTGGTCACATAATGGAAGTTAGGACTGCAAAGCTGATTAAAACATCTCTTTTTTTCTAATTTCTTATCTCCATAAAGTTTAGATTGTAATTTATACTTCAACCAAAGGCACATTAGCAAAGATTCGTCTTTGGGGTTGTGTACTTTTTCCCCTTTAAGACATTGCCTTATCATAAGCAGGAAGTATTATGCAAAGAAAAAACAGAACCTGCTCCTAGAGAATCTTAAGCCCCCGTTTGCCTGGAAACCCGATGTGTACCTTGGATACCAGCGCCCTGATGCAGGCACCGCGCAGCGCCTGGAAACCCGATGTGTACCTTGGTTACCAGCTCCTGCATCAGGGCGCTGGTATCCAACGTACACTGCGGGTAACTAAGCAACGTTATCCGCAGTGTCGCTGTGCTGATCGCCGCCTGAGCTGCCTGTTTGTCAGCTCAGCAGCGATCATGTAGGGACACACCAGCGATCCTGACAAGTGCATATCATTGTCGGGATCGCTGGTGTGTCGCTAGGTGAGACGGGGCCCTTAGAGCAAGCTTTCGCTGTGTGAGACCTGTAATAACACTCTATCACTCTCCTCCATTATCTCTGAAACTACTATGTAAAGTAGAGCCGAGCTATGTGTCATTACAAACACCATTTGCAGCTTTTATCTCACAGTAAGTAAGTGTTGAGGGAGAGAAGTAGAGCAGAGCTGACAATGCCCTGAGATGAAAGCTGCAATATGTGTTTGAAATTATGTATAGCTCTGTTCTTCTCTCTTTCTTCACACTGACTGCTGTGATTTGAAAGTTGCAATAGATGTTTGTAATGATACTTAGCTCTGCTCCAGTCCACACAGTAGGAGCAGAGATCACTGAGGAGAGCATGGCTGTGTGTCATTACATGTCTCACACAGAGAAAGTCAGGTGCAAACTTCTCTAGGGCCTGGGTTGTTTTTTGCCTCTGCATGACACCTTCTTATGATTGGACCCACCCCCAGAGACAAATCTTAGCTAACACTCAATTGAAAGGAAAATTGGAATCTAAACTTTTCAAGCTAATAAAAAAAAACCCATAAAACTACAATTTATTCAGCTGTGCAGCCATCATTCCATTATGTGGCCAGTTTTACATTTTAAAAATCTTGAAAGTTCCTCATTAAGGGTTAAAACTTTGCTATAAAGGGAATATGTCAGTAGTATCAACAGTCCTATTTTATGAATGTGCTAGAGATGGTTTCTGAGCAGAGGCTCCCTCTGGTGGTTACAGACAGTACTGAGCCTTTCAGCGAGGAATGGCAATCTGTGATCGCTGACTGGTCTGATATAAGGGAGGTTTCCTCTCATGATGGTTGCCGGTGATCAATTGTTCTTGTCTCAATTGTGGTTCATTTGGTTTTTCCTGTTTTTTCAGTGGCTGCGGCTTAGTTTTGTTACACCAGAGGTCTGATTTTAGGTGGTAGAGATCGTGTGAACTCAGAAGAGTTGGTATTTTTTAGGGTTTTTTTTGGATTGCAGTGAGTATCCTTTCCTGTACTTTTCTGTCTAGACAGATTGGGCCCCAGCGTTTGCTCATTCTATTTTCTGTCTGTATCCGTGCTTCTTCTTGTCTAACCGCCATTACATGTTTGGGGGCTTCCTATTTTCTTTGGGGATCTGCTCTGGGGCAGATAGCTTTCATCTTTCTGCCTTTAGGTGTAGTTATCTCTCAGGCTGTGACGAGGCGTCTAGGATCAACGTAGGAACGCTCCACGGCTACCTCTAGTTGTTTGGTTAGTTCAGGGTACTGCAATCCAATAGGTTCCAGCCTCTCTGGTGTATTGCCGTTTTTGCTTATTCTCCTCAGCTACCATAACACAACAGTATCACCGGCCCAAACTGAAAATTATATGGTACTCACAGAAGGGAAAAATAGTGTGGAAAGAAAAAGTTGTCAGAGATTTTTTTTTTCCTGTTTGTTGCATTTTTTCCCTCTTTTTCTCTGGGTGCTGAGGAGGATTTTTTTTTTCTCTCAATGGAGCTTGCACAGTTGTCTGGCCGTGTGGATCAGCTTGCCACTGAGGTTCGGAGTATTGCTACCTATCTTGCTAGGTTGCCGGTTGTGGAACCTAGGATTCCCATGCCAGATTTGTTTTTGGGGGATCGGGCTAAATTTCTGAATTTCAAAAATAACTGTAAGTTGTTTTTTGCCTTAAAGCCTAAGTCCTCAGGGAACGCAGCACAGCAGGTTCAAATTGTCATCTCTCTCCTGCGCGGCGATCCTCAGGATTGGGCTTTTTCCCTGACACCTGGGGATCCTGTTTTGAATGATATTGATGCATTTTTTCAGGCTCTGGGGTTATTGTACGATGAACCTAATGTCACTGATCAAGCTGAAAAAACCTTGTTGGCATTAAATCAGGGTCTTGAAGACACTGTGTTGTACTGTCAGAAATTCCTAAAAGTGGGCAGTCCTGACCAAATGGAATGATGATGCTTTGGCAGCCCTTTTTCGGAAGGGGCTGTCAGAGAATGTAAAGGATGTTATGGTGGGATTCCCTGCTCCCTCAGGTCTCAATGATTCTATGTCATTGGCTATTCAAATTGACAGACGTTTGCGTGAGCGCAGAAGTATGCGTGAGATAGTGTTGCCTTGTGAGCCAGCTTCTGAGCCCATGCAGTGTGATGGAGTGACTTTTGGGGCACAGCGTCATGAGTTTCGAAAGCGCAATGGGTTATGTTTCTACTGTGGTGACGCCTCTCATGCTATTTCCGTCTGCCCTAAGCGGGGAAGACGTTTTGCACACTCAGTTGTCTAGGGTAGTGTTCAGACTAAATTTCTGTTGACTGTTACCCTGATTTGCTCCCTGTCCACATTTTCTGCTCAGGCTTTTGTTGATTCAGGAGCAGCTATTAACCTGATGGATTTTGACTTTGCAAAACGTTGTGGGTTTCCCATGATACCACTGCGGAAGTCTATTCCCCTACTGGGCATTGATTCTACCCCTTTGGCTGAGAATAAACCCCAGTTTTCTACTCAGGTGATAATGAAGGTTAAACCAGATCATCAGGAGAGTTGCAAATTTCTGGTGCTGTATAATCTGCATGACATTATTGTACTAGGTTTCCCTTGGTTACAGTCTTATAATCCTGTTTTGGATTGGAAATCTGTGTCTGTGACCAGTTGGGGCTGCCAATGTGTTAATGCCGACACTCAAGTTTTTTCTGCCTCTCCCCAGTCTCAGGATGTTCCTGACTTTTTGACTGATTTTTCGGATGTATTTAGTGAAAGTAAATCTGCATCCTTGCCCCCTCATAGGAGCTATGATTGCGCTATTGAATTAGTGCCTGGTGGTAAATTTCCTAAAGGTCGCCTTTTAACTTGTCTGTACCTGAACACGATGCTATGCAATCTTATATCAAGGAGTCATTGGAGAAGGGTCATATCAGACCATCCTCTTCACCCTTGGGTGCCGGTTTTTTCTTTGTGGCCAAAAAGGATGGTTCATTGAGGCCGTGTATTGAAAACAAATTCGCAAGACGACTTCACTGCATTCAAACAAGCAACACTCTCTTTCAAATCTGCCCTCACCTCTGCTAAACAGGCCTACTTCACAACCCTCGTATCTTCCCTATCCTACAACCCCAAACAGTTATTCAAAACTTTTAACTCCCTCCTCCGCCCACCACTGCCCCCTCCTACCTCCCTCATCTCTGCTGAGGACTTTGCCACACACTTCAAAAATAAGATCGACCAAACAAGGCAAGTCTTCATTGTTCAACCACCTCAACCACTTTGTATACCAGACCAATGCCCTAACCCCATAACCTCCCTCTCCAATATAACTGAAGGGGAGCTTAATTGTCTTCTCTCCAAATCGCACCTCACAACCTGTGCACTTGACCCCATCCCAACCCACCTCCTCCCCAACCTCACCACCACTATTATTCCATCCCTAACCCACCTCTTCAACCTATCACTAACTTCCGGTACCTTCCCTTCTGCTTTCAAGCATGCCACAATCACGCCTATCCTTAAAAAGCCAACCCTCGACCCAACCGCTATGTCCAGCTATCGCCCAATATCGCTGCTCCCATTCGCTTCCAAACTCCTGGAGCTGCATGTCCACGCTGAGCTTTCCTACCACTTCTCTTCTAACTTGCTCTTTGACACTCTACAATCTGGTTTCCGCCACCATCACTCCACTGAGACAGCCCTGACCAAAATTACTAATGACCTACTTACAGCCAAAGCAAACGGACAATACTCTATACTCCTGCTTCTTGACCTGTCCTCTGCTTTTGACACAGTTGACCACTGCCTTCTACTACAGATTCTTTCCTCCTTTGGCGTCAAAGACCTCGCCCTATCTTGGATCTCCTCATACCTTTCCAACCGCACATTCAGCGTCTCCCACTCCCACACTACCTCCTCGTCCCACCCTCTCTCTGTTGGAGTTCCCCAAGGCTCTGTTCTAGGACCCCTACTCTTCTCAATCTATACACTTGGCCTGGGGCAACTCATAAAGTCCCACGGATTCCAGTACCACCTTTACGCTGATGACACTCAGATCTACCTCTCTGGCCCAGACATCACTTCTCTGCTATCCAGAATCCCGGAGTGTCTATCAGCCATATCCTCCTTCTTCTCCTCCCGCTTCCTCAAACTCAATGTGGACAAATCTGAACTCATAATCTTTCCCCCATCCCACAGATCTTCCTTACCTGACCTATCTACCACAATTAACGACATCACGCTTTCCCCCGTACCAGAAGTCCGCTGCCTCGGAGTAACCCTTGACTCTGCCCTGTCCTTCAAACCGCACATCCAAGCTCTTTCTACCTCCTGTCGCCTTCAGCTCAAAAATATTTCAAGAATCCGTCCTTTCCTCAACCCTCAATCTACTAAAATGATTGTGCACGCCCTCATCATCTCCCGCCTCGACTACTGCAACACCCTTTTCTCTGGCCTCC
Organism: Oophaga sylvatica; assembly: GCA_033576555.1. Taxonomy (NCBI): domain Eukaryota; kingdom Metazoa; phylum Chordata; class Amphibia; order Anura; family Dendrobatidae; genus Oophaga; species Oophaga sylvatica. The sequence continues at coordinate 343,996,105 of JARQOD010000002.1, forward strand.
CTGCTAACACCCTCGCACCTCTCCAGTCCATCCTTAACTCTGCTGCACGACTAATTCACCTCTCTCCTCGCTACTCCTCCGCTTCTCCCCTCTGCAAATCTCTTCACTGGCTCCCATTCCCTCAGCGTATCCAGTTCAAATTACTAATACTGACCTACAAGGCCATCTATAATCTGTCTCCTCCATATATCTCTGAACTAATCTCCCGATATCTTCCCTCACGTAATCTCCGATCCTCCCAAGACATCCTTCTCTCCTCCACACTTATTCGCTCCTCACCCAACCGCCTCCAAGACTTCTCCCGAATATCCCCCATCCTCTGGAATTCTTTGCCCCAACACATCCGACTATCAAACTCATTCAGATCCTTCAGACGGAACCTGAAAACCCATCTCTTCAGGAAAGCCTACAGCCTGCAATGACCCTGCTGCCTCCTCACCACTACGAGTTGCCTCAACCAACACCGGAACTGCTGCAACCCCCCGACCTACTGTCTCCTGCCTCACAATCCTGTAGAATGTAAGCCCGAAAGGGCAGGGTCCTCTCCCCTCTGTATCAGTCTGTCATTGTTAGTTTGTTTACTGTAAGTGATACCTGTAATTTGTATGTAACCCCTTCTCATGTACAGCACCATGGAATCAATGGTGCTATAGAAATAAATATTAATAATAATAATAATAATAATTATCGTCTCTTGAATAAGATCACTGTGAAATATCAATATCCGTTACCCTTGATTTCTGACCTGTTTTCCAGGGTAAAAAGTGCTACTTGGTTTACCAAGCTTGACCTCAGGGGGGCGTATAACCTTATTCGCATTAAGCACGGGGATGAATGGAAGACGGCGTTTAATACCCCAGAGGGGCATTTTGAGTACCTATTGATGCCCTTTGGGCTCACCAATGCTCCTTCCGTCTTCCAATCCTTCATGAATTATATATTCAGGGATTTTGTGGATAAATTTCTGATTGTTTATTTGGATGATATCTTGATTTTTTCCAATGACTGGGACTCTCATGTGAAACATGTTCGGACTGTGTTCCAGATTTTGAGAGAGAATGCACTGTATGTGAAGGGATCAAAGTGTCTTTTTGGCGTACAGAAGATCTCATTTCTGGGATTCATTTTGTCTCCGTCTGTTATTGAAATGGACCCGGTCAAGGTTCAGGCCATCTGTGATTGGGTCCAACCTACTTCATTAAAGGCTCTTCAGAGATTTTTGGGTTTTGCCAATTTTTATCGTAAATTTATTGGTAATTTCTCCGGTATTGTTAAACCATTGACTGATTTGACCAAAAAGGGTTCTGATGTGGTGAATTGGCCTCCTGAGGCAGTCTCTGTGTTTCAAGAACTTAAGCAGAGATTCACTTCTGCTCCTGTTCTACGGCAGCCTGATGTTCCTCTACCGTTTCAGGTGGAGGTTGATGCCTCTGAAATTGGGGCAGGTGCCGTTTTGTCCCAAAGAGATCCAGAGACCTCTAAGAGTAACCCTTGTGCCTTTTTCTCTCGAAAATTTTCTCCAACTGAACGTAATTATGACGTGGGTAATCGGGAGTTATTGGCCATGAAGTAGGCCTTTGAAGAGTGGAGACATTGGCTGGAAGGAGCCAAACATCAGGTGGTGGTCCTCACGGACCATAAGAATCTGGTTTATCTTGAATCAGCCAAGCGACTTAATCCTAGACAGGCCAGGTGGGCCTTGTTTTTCACACGTTTTAATTTTGTGGTTTCTTTTCTTCCTGGCACTAAGAATGTTAAGGCGGATGCCCTCTCGAGGAGTTTCTTTGCGGATTCACCTGAGTTATCTGATCCTACTGTTATTTTGAAAGAGGGTGTAGTTCTTTCTGCCATCTCGCCCAAATTGAGACTGGCTCTGGAAGGGTGTCAGGAGGATAAACCTGAGAGCTACCCTATTGGGAAATTGTTTGTCCCAGACGAGTGGAAGAAGAGTGTGATGTCTGAGATTCATTGTTCCGCGTTGGCTGGTCATCCCGATATTTTTGGTACTAGAGACTTGGTGAGTCGGTCCTTTTGGTGGCCTATTTTGTCTCGTGACGTCAGGGAATTTGTGCAGTCCTGAGGGACTTGCTCTCGCTCCAAGCCTTGCTCTCGCTGTAGTGGTTTGTTAATGCCATTACCTGTGCCCAAGAGGCCATGGACCCATATCTCTATGGATTTTATTTCCGACCTCCCTGTTTCTCAGAGAATGACCATTATCTGGGTAATCTGTGATAGGTTTTCCAAGATGATACATCTTGTGCCATTACCTAAGTTGCCTTCCTCCTCCGAATTGGTGCCTTTGTTCCTTCAGCACGTGGTTCGGTTACATGGCATTCCGGAGAACATTGTGTCTGACAGAGGAGTCCAGTTTGTTTCCAGATTTTGGAGGACATTTTGTTCTAAACTTGGTGTTCAATTATCTTTCTCCTCTGCTTTTCATCCTCAGACCAATGGACAAACCGAGAGAACAAACCAGACCTTGGAGACTTATTTGAGATTTTGTGTCTGCTGATCGAGATGACTGGGTCTCTTTTTTGCCTTTGGCTGAGTTTGCTCTTAATAATAGGGCTAGCTCTGCCACCTTGATGTCTCCATTTTTCTGCAATTTTTGGTTTCACCCTCGATTTTCTTCGGGACAGGCAGAGGCTTCTGTCTGTCCGGGTGTTGACTCTGTTGTGGAGCGAATGCAGCAGATTTGGGACCAGGTAGTGGAGAGGTTGTCTCTCTCTCAGGAGAAGGCCCAACGGTTTGCCAACCGGCATAGGACTGATGGTCCTCGGTTTAAAGTGGGGGACTTGGTTTGGTTGTCCTCAAGAAATATCCCTATGAGGGTTGCATCTCCAAAGTTTAAGCCTAGGTTCATTGGACCTTATAAGATCATGGAGATTCTTAATCCTGTTTCCTTCCGTTTGCTTCTTCCAGGGACATTTAAGATCCATAACGTGTTCCACATGTCCTTATTGAAGAGGTTTGTCGAGCCAGTGGTTCCTATGGCTGCGCCTCCTGACCCTGTTTTGGTTGAGGGCAATCTGGAGTATGTGGTTGAGAAAATATTGGATTCTCGTTTTTCTAGACAGAAACTCCAGTATTTGGTTAAGTGGAGAGGTTATGGTCAGGAGGACAATTCTTGGGTGTTTGCTTCAGACATCCATGCTAGGAGACTGATCCGTGCCTATCACCGAGCTCATCCTGATCGGCCTGGTTGCACAAGTGAGGGTTTCGGTGACCCCTCCTCAAGGGGGGTTACTGTTATGAATGTGCTAGAGATGGTTTCTGAGCAGAGGCTCCCTCTGGTGGTTACAGACAGTACTGAGCCTTTCAGCGAGGAATGGCAATCTGGGATCGCTGACTGGTCTGATATAAGGGAGGTTCCCTCCCATGTTGGTTGCCGGTGATCAATTATTCTTGTCTCAATTGTGGTTCTTGGTTCATTTGGAAGTTTGCTGAGTCTTGCCTGCATCTTCTGCTATCAGATAAGATATTTTCTGCTTTTATTTTTGTGCTTGCTTTTTGCATTGTTCCCTGCACTTCTGTGGAGGTCAGCCAGGTCCCCTCCGGGGCTTGTGCTCCTCTCAGTTTATCTGAAGCCACTGTTATTTGTTCATTTGCTTTTTCCTGTTTATTCAGTGGCTGCGGCTTAGTTTTGTTACACCAGAGATCTGATTTTAGGTGGTAGAGATCGTGTGATCTCAGGTGTTTTTGCAATCAGAAGAGTTGGTATTTTTTAGGGTTTTTTTTGGATTGCAGTGAGTATCCTTTCCTGTACTTTTCTGTCTAGACAGATTGGGCCCCAGCGTTTGCTCATTCTATTTTCTGTCTGTGTCCGTGCTTCTTCTTGTCTAACCGCCATTACATGTTTGGGGGCTTCCTATTTTCTTTGGGGATCTGCTCCGGGGCAGATAGCTTTCATCTTTCTGCCTTTAGGTGTAGTTATCTCTCAGGCTGTGACGAGGCGTCTAGGATCAACGTAGGAACGCTCCACGGCTACCTCTAGTTGTGTGGTTAGTTCAGGGTACTGCAATCCAATAGGTTCCAGCCTCTCTGGTGTATTGCCGTTTTTGCTTATTCTCCTCAGCTACCATAACACAACAGTCCTAGTCAAAAAAGTTGAATAAAATGATACCTTGATATTTGCAATCAAATGTCTTATTCCATATAAATCCACATTTTTCTTAATATGTAAATGAGCTGTTAAGATCTATGGTCCAGACAAAGATCTCCCAGATAATCTGACTCCAGAGCTTATTTTAAATAAAAGGGGGCATTATTAGAGTGAGACATGTTATGACTGACTATTATATATACAAATTCAGGGAGCATAACTCCCAGAGCGCATAGATAGAACCAGTTAACTTAATAACATAAAGAAAGAGATGGAACAGCACGCCAAAATAAGCAGGTTTGCATTATAATTGATTTCTTGCGCATTATACAAATCCATAAAGATACACTGTATTATAAACATATTTTCTTGTGAGTGCAACATTTTGGGTCATAGACCCTTCGTCAGGCTTGAGCGAGTGGCAGAATACATGAGAAGATCATGAAGCCATTAGTGAGTCGGCATAACAGGTGGTTTTACTTTAAGACTCAGACCATGTAGGCTTATAGTCAGGAAATATGAGTGGTTTTCAGCTTTATCCCTCATGTGAAAGATGTGGCTGTTTGAAAGACACAGAATACACAGGACCTCTCCTCTCATGGTAAATTGCCATTATGGGACAGCGCCGGTAAGTTTAATTCTGTGAAAGTTTAAGGCATTATGCAAACAGCAAAGCTGTGTGTATGGATCCTGTGCAGCAACACATGGAGCTCATACAGGTTTATATTATGGACCAATAGTTGCTTATTTTGTAACTATATTGTGGCTCTTGTTACAAACCATATTTTCTACTACAAATCCGAAAAAAAAGACACGGAAGTTTTTCACCATAAAATATTTCAATGTTTATTTCAATCAATATAAATCAACAATGCAAAATAGTATAAATAGGGACAATATTACAAATAGAAGCCACAGATTATTCGTAGTATAATTTAGTTAAATTAATCTATTGCACAAAGAAATTTTTACAATTGGCAAAAGAGATTAAGGGGGCAAAAAATCTTCCCAGAATAATAGTATCATATGTAGGGTTGAGCATTCCGATACTGCAAATATCGGGTATCGGCCGATATTGGCTGTATCGGAATTCCGATTCAGAGTACCGATATTTTCGTCATATCGGATACCGGAATCGGAATTGTCACTGTCACTGTCAGTGTCCGTCGGTCGGGTCTGTCAGGAGTCAGCGGCACTTACCCGGCAGAAGATCTCCGGCGGTCACATCCCGGACTGCTTAATGGCCGCCATCCTCTTCTCCCCGGCGGTCACATGCAGTTTCTCGCGATAACTGCAGTGACTGCTGGGTAATCGCGGCCGTAAAGCAGTCCGATGACGTCACCGCCGGGGAAGCTGGTAAGCAGCTGTGCTGCGCCGGGATGTCAGGCTCTGCCTGTCATTCCGATGTAGCAGAGCTGGATCGTCGTGGGACTGTCGTTATGGACTGCGTCGGACAGGTGGTATACTGTTGGTTTGTTTTTTTTATTTTTTTACAGGAGATCGATGGCGTCGCAGGAATGAGAGAGTAATAAAAAAAATGAAAACTGTGTTGTCTCTTTTATTTCATTAAAAGACTTTTTTCTTGCTGTGTCTTTTTTTTACACATTTAAAAACTTTGGGATTAATAATGGATCGGTGTCTTATTGACACCTCTCCATTATTAACCGGGCTTATTGTCACGTGCAATCAACGGTGACATTAACCCCTTATTACCCCGCTTGCCACCGCTACAGGGCAAGTGGGAAGAGCCGGGTAAAGTGCCACAATTGGCACATCTTTTGATGCGCCAAATGTGGGGCTGCTGTAGCCTGGTATTATCAGGCTGTTGAGGGCCAAAATCCATGGGCCTTGACAGTCTTTTAATACCAGGCCGCAGCAGTCTGCATTTTACTTGGCTGGTTAACAAAAATAGGGGGACCCCTACGCCGTTTTTTTTTCGAGGGGATCCCCTATTTTTGTTAACCAGCCAAGCTAAGCAGACTGCTGTGGCCTGGTATTATCAGGCTTGCAAGGTCCATGGATATTGGATCCTTACCAGCCTGAAAAACCAGACCTCAGCGGTCTGCTTCATCTGGCTGGTTAACAAAAATAGGGGGGACCCCACGCCAATTTTTTTCGAGGGGATCCCCTATTTTTGTTAATCAGCCAAGATATGCAGACTGCTGTGGCCTGGTATTATCAGGCTGGCAAGGTCCATGGATCTTGGCTCCTTAACAGCCTGAAAATCCAGGCCTCAGCGGTCTGCTTCATCTGGCTGGTTAACAAAAATAGGGGGGACCCCACGCCAATTTTTTTCGAGGGGATCCCCTATTTTTGTTAATCAGCCAAGATATGCAGACTGCTGTGGCCTGGTATTATCAGGCTGGCAAGGTCCATGGATCTTGGCTCCTTAACAGCCTGAAAATCCAGGCCTCAGCGGTCTGCTTCATCTGGCTGGTTAACAAAAATAGGGGGGACCCCACGCCATTTTTTTTTCGAAGGGAACCCCTATTTTTGTTAATCAGTTCCCTCTGACGTCACTGATGGTGTCCCTGGCTGACCTGAAGTGAAAGTGGAAAGCAATCAATTAAGCTTTCCACTTCCTCTCCTGTCAGCCAGGAGAGGAGCTCATTCATTTGGGGGTTTACTGTGAGGCTGCAGCATTAGCTGCGGTCCCTGCAGTAAACATTAACCCTTTCTGAAGGATTACACCGTGGGACCTGACTGTGCATCGGATTGGTAAGAATAATTTTGCTTTATTATTTTATTTTTATTACAGGAAATGGTTTTAGCAGGTAAATAAAATATGGTCAAAAACTGTGTGATTATTTCATTAAACTTATTTTTTATTAAAGTGTGTGTGTTTGATTTTTCTTTCATACAACAGGATTAATAATTGATAGTTGTCTAATTGACAGCTCTCAATTATTAACCTGGCTTAAAGTGACCTTTCAATTGCAAGGTCATTTTAACCCCATATTAACCCATTCGCCACCGCTACAGGCAATGGGAATAGACGGGCAAAGTGCCAGAAAGGGCAAATCTAATTAGAGATTTGCCCTTTCTGGGGTGTCTGGTGGCAGATGTTAAGTAGCCGGGGGGGGCCAAAAAAAATGGTCCCTCTCTGGGCTATTATTATCTGCCCCCACTCACTGGCTTTGTCTGTCTGGTTGCGAAAATAGGGCGGGAGCCCACGCATTTTTTTTCAGCAATTTTACACCTCATATATATATATACATGTCATTGAATTTGTGACACATATATATATATATATATTTATATTTATAGTTCATACACTTCTACATAGTATAATAGCCGCTAATTCAATTGCCGGCTTTTGTGAAAATGCAGAACCCGACATGAAATGACACTTGGTGTACATAGGGTTAACCATGTCTTTTCATGTAGTTTGATATCTGATTTGCACAAACAATTACATGAGTGGCTGTGTGCAAAATTTCACACCTGTAGGGGTTAATTAAAGGTGTAAATTCGTAGCAAAAAAGTCCGTTTTTTTTACAACGAATTTACACCTTTAATTAACCCCTACAGGTGTGAAATTTTGCACACATAGACTGATGTAATTGTTTGTGCAAATCAGATAGCAAAGGACATGAAAAGACATGGTTAACCCTATGTACACCAAGTGTCATTTCATGTCGGGTGCTTCTGTCTTTTCACAGAAGCCGGCTTTACCCGGCAATTGAATCAGAGGATATTTTACTATGTAGAAGTGTATAAACTATACATATATGTATATATATATATGTCACAATGACATGTATATGTATATATATGTATTCTATGTGTGTATATTTAGTGTTTACAAGGAAAGAAAGAGGTTTTTTTAGTTGCGATATTTTGTTCCCATAGACTTACATGGGACTTCCGGTATCGGTATCGGGTATCGCCGATATTTTAGTGATATCGGCGATACCATTCCGATTCCGATACTTTTGGATATCGGAAAGTATCGCTCAACTCTAATCATATGTTCTCAAAAACCTAAATGAAAGAGAACATATGTCTCATAAACCACCAAATATGGCTGTATAAAGTGCATGTGCAAAAAGGAGAGGTAATTTGATATCAGCTTAATTAAAGGAAAAAATCCTTTAAAAACATGTGCAATTATACCATAAATAATCTGCGGCTTCTATTTGTAATATTGTCCCTATTTATACTATTTTGCATTATTGCTTTATATTGATTGAAATAAACATTGAAATATTTTATGGTGAAAAACTTCCGTGGTTTTTTTTCGGATTTGTATTGTTATTTTGGAAGTGCCAACTGCTCGGCAAAAAAACATATAGTCTGACTTATCATATTTTCTACTAGAAGAAATGTTTTTATGGGAAAATATCTGATTTAAAAGGAAATAAACAAATGTAAAATATGGCCAATAGATTATTAAGGCTTGTAATATAGAAGCTACAAGTGTTAGTCACCTGTCCTGGCTCCAGAGATGGTCCCCTGTATTCCTTTTCCAGCAGCCAGCTCTTGTGCATGTTGGGATACCATGGTAATGTGCTGTAAACTTCTCATGTTATGATGTTAAGACTTTTCAGGCTGGCACAGTTGGTTGCACACTGCCTGAGTATTCAGGTAATAAACATGCTGCTACCACATGCTTATACTCAGTCTAGCTACAAAACAAACCCAGCTCTGCTTTCACTGGGCTGTGTTATTCCAAGGTACCTGTTTTCCAAGTTGGCTGTGCTGTTCCAAGGTGCTGCCTGCACACTAAGCTGTGTTAGTCTGAAGTCACACTTAACATATAAAAATACTGACCGTTCATCTCTGGTCAGGCGGTGAGGCTGCGCAGGCAGCTTTTCCTTCATTCCTCCATGGTTTACAGCCAGGCCGCTCCCATTAGCGCCTCTCAATGTTGAAAACCATTTAACCCCTTCAGATGGATTGCATCGTGGGACTTGACTGTACGGTGGACAGGTATGGGTATATTGTTGCTTTTTTATTTTGTCTTTTTTTCCAGTAGAACGAGGGCTTCGAATGGATTGGGAGTTTAATAAAGATGGGAAAAAATGTGTGTTTATTTATTTAATTAAAACTCTTTATTCTTAATTTGTGTGTGGTTTTTTTAACCCTTTCAGACTAGTGGATTAATAATGGAGTGGTGTCTTATTGACACCACTCCATTATTAACCAGGCTTAATGTCACGTTACAATAGCAAGGTGACATTAACCCCTTATTACCCCATATGCCACCCCCTACAGGGCAATGGAAGAGAGAGGGTACGTGCCAGAATTGGCGCATCCTAGAGATGCGCCTTTTCTGGGGTGGCTGGGGGCAGATTTTTTTAGCAAGGGGTGCCCAAAAACAATGGTCCCTCTCTAGGCTATTAATTTCTGCCCTCAGTCACTTGCTTGCTCTCTCTGATGGAGAAAATTGCGTGGGAGCCCACGCAAGTTTTTTCCATTAATTAATCCTTTAATTTAACACCTACAGCTCCAAAATTTTACACACACACTACTAACATTATTAGTGAGGAACATATATAAATCTAAAGAATATGCAATGGTTTACTGCATGTAAACCATGTCTCATATCCTGTCAGGTTCTGTAATGATTTTACAGATGCCAACAATTGAATTTTCACCTATTCTGCTATCTATATCTCTATGAAATATAAATATATATATATATGTGTGTCAATGGCATATATATAATATATATATATATATATATATAATAATATATAAATATTATATATATCTATACTATGTGTATACATGTATTCTATCTATTCTATTTTAACCTGTCAGTGTGATTTTACAGTATAGCGCACTGAATTGCCGGCTTTTCTTAGGACACCGGTGCGCATTTCTCGCACGTCACACTGATGGTCCATCTGGTGTGCGAGTTTTTCTCGCACCTATAGACTTGCATTGGCGATTCTCTGCCAATATACGCTGCAAATCGCAGCATGCTGCTATTTCACTCGCGCGTATAATACAGTCGAGAAAAAAAACGTTGATGGGAGCTGCCCCATAACTTAACATTGGTCCGAGTGTTATGCGATTTTTTCTCATATAGCACTCGTCCGTATTTCTCTCTAGTGTGACTCCGGCCTTATATTGAGATGCAGAAGATTAGACCAGGAGAGCAGAGCTGTATTATTGCATCTCATGCACTGAGAAGCCTAAGATATGGTGGGGGCATGATCTTATGATTGGTCAGCATTATACAGGGAAAAAAGTATACGCCACCAATAAAAACTAGCTAATAAACTTTCTTGGATTTAACAAAAGTTAAAACAATAGGTGCCAAATACTTTGAATATATCTTTGCCACGTAGAGGTTAAAGAAAAAAAAATGTTTTGTTCTGCTCTGCAGCCACATCGTGAGTCCGGTTCAAAATGAAAAATTTGGAAAAAGTCCTATTTAATATATACCATATATACATTCTGTACTCACTTTTTATCCTTTTAACATGCTGGATATTCATTAATTTTTGTACTGATTTATTGATTAAACATATCCATACTTTATTTTTTTTGTTTTATTGTGAACATTTTTGTCCTTGAAAATAAAAAGTTTGAAAATGAAAAAAACAAACAAACTTTGCTGTCTGCTAAGTGGCACTGCAAACACTACTTTAATATACTGTATGTACTATATGCAAAGGTTTCCCTAAAGTACGGTGGGTATGGAAAGTATTCAGACCCCTTTAAATTTTTCACTCTTTGTTTCATTGCAGCCATTTGGTAAATTCAAAAAAGTTCATTTTTTTCTCATTAATGTACACTCTGCACCCCATCTTAACTGAAAAAAACAGAAATGTAGAAATTTTTGAAAATGTATTAAAAACCAAAAACTGAAATATCACATGGTCATAAGTATTCAGACTCTTTCCTCAGTACTGAGTAGAATCACCCTTTTGAGCTAATACAGCCATGAGTCTTCTTGGGGAATGATGCAACAAGTTTTTCACACCTGAATTTGGTGATCCTCTGCCATTCTTCCTTGCAGATTCCCTCCAGTTCCGTCAGGTTGGATGGTGAACGTTGTGGACAGCCATTTTCATTTCTCTCCAGAGATTCTCAATTGGGTTTAGGTCAGGGCTCTGGCTGGGCCAGTCAAGAATGGTCACAGAGTTTGTTCTGAAGCCACTCCATTGTTATTTTAGCTGTGTGCTTAGGGTCAATGTCTTGTTGGAAGGTGAACCTTCAGCCAAGTCTGAGGTCCAGAGCACTCTGGATGAGGTTTTTATCCAGGACATCTCTGTACTTGGCCACATACATGTTTCCTTCAATTGCAACCAGTCATCCTGTCCCTGCAGCTGAAAAACACCCCCATATCATGATGCTACCACCACCATGTTTCACTGTTGGGACTGTATTGGGCATGTGATGAGCAGTGCCTGGTTTTCTCCACAAATACCGTTTAGAATTATCACCAAAAAAATCTATCTTCGTCTCATAAGACCAGACAATCTTATTTCTCATAGTTTGGGAGTCCTTCATGTGTTTTTTAGCAAACTATATGCGGGCTTTCATATGTCTGGCACTGAGGAGAGGCTTTCGTCGGGCCACTCTGCCATAAAGGCCCGACTGGTGGAGGGCTGCAGTGATCGTTGGCTTTGTGGAACTTTCTCCCATCTCCCTACTGCATCTGTGGAGCTCAGCCACAGTGATCTTGGGGTTCTTCTTTACCTTTCTCACCAAGACTCTTCTCCCACAATTGCTTAGTTTGGCTGGACGGCCAAGTCTAGGAAGACTTCTGGTGGTCCAAAACTTCTTCCATTTAATGATCATGGAGGCCACTGTGCTCTTAGGAACCTTGAGTACTGCAGAAATTCTTTTGTAACCTTGGCCAGATGTATATGCCTTGCCACAATTCTGTCTCTGAGCTCCTTGGCCAGTTCCTTTGACCTCATGATTCTCATTTGGTCTGATATGCCATATGAGCTTTGAGGTCTTATATAGACAGGTGTCATGTATAGTGTACAGTTCCTATAGCGTCTTGTGCTTGGGTGCGAGGAAAACACAGGAGACATAGGTTGAAATGAAATGACTTGTATTACTTCATACAAGCATGCTGAAAAGTTCACACAGTTTGCAGGAACAGCGACAGGAGACACAGCAGGCCAGAGTAACTTCAAGCACTACAATAAATCTCCAAAGCAGGTTCAGGATCTCTTCTCTGTACCGTAATTCCTCTGCAAACATGGATTCACCAAACAGCAGGTTTCCAGAGTCCAAAAGTGTTCCAAGGTTCCTCAGTAGGAATAGCTGGAGTACAAGTCCAAGGCTTCCAGGAGTCAGGTCACAGACTGACTGAGGCTTGATTCAGGAGCACTGATTGTTCAGCTGAGGCTGCTTAAGAAGCAAGAGGGAAGAATCAGGGCGGGAACATGAAAACTGAAACTCCATATTAACTGAGGGCAAGAGCTGCAGAAAGACAGAAAGCAAAATGGCCGACGAAAAACTGAGTTTCAAGGAACATGTCAACAGAGACAAAGAACCTTACATTACTCCCCCCTTAGGGACAACCTCCGGATGACCTCAGACCAGGTTTGTCAGGGTACCTCTGATGAAATTGGCGGAGCAGGCGAGGAGCATTTACATTATTGACTGGTTCCCATGAGTTGTTCTCCACTGGGTAGCCCTGCCATTTAATCAAATATTGCAACTGATTTCTGTACAACCTGGAATCTAGAATCCTTTCCACCATAAATTCTTCCTGACCATCGACCAGCACTGGGTCAGGGCAAGGAGAAGAACGTCCAGGAAACGTATTGGGTGTTGCAGCCTTTAGTAGGGATACATGAAAGACAGGGTGGATTCTCATAGTTCTGGGCAGTTGAAGACGACAAGCAACAGCACTTATAATCTTATTGATCTTATAAGGTCCAATGTACTTATGTCCCAATTTAGACGATGGAATCTTTAATTTAAGATTTCTGGTTGACAGCCAGACCAAATCTCCTACCTTGAAAGCTGGTGCAGGTTTACGAAATTTATCTGCTGCTTTCTTGTACCTTTCCTGAGCCAATTCTAGATTTTCCTTTAGAAGATCCATATTCTTTTGTAAAGAAGTGATTCTTTCAACACTGCCGGCAAGGGCGTATCTATGGGAAATCGAGGAAGAATGTTAGGATGATAACCTAGATTGGAGTAAAAAGGAGACTGCTTAGTGGAGGCGCTCTGAGAGTTGTTATAAGAGAACTCAACCAGTGGAAGTAGATCCACCCAATCATCCTGTAGGTGGCAGATAAAACAGCGGAGATACTGCTCCAGGGTCTGATTGGTTCGTTCTGTCTGTCCATTAGTCTGGGGATGAAAAGCAGAAGAAAGGTTTACTTTAATGTCCAATGCTGCACAGAAATTTTGCCAAAACCTTGAAGTGAATTGCACCCCTCGATCTGAAATGACCTCATCCGGTACTCCATGTAAGCGAAACACATTCTTAATCATCAAGTCTGATGTCTGTTTTGCAGTGGGTAAGCCGACACAAGGGATAAAATGAGCTGCCTTTGTTAGACGGTCAACCACCAC